>JACGWL010000009.1:3749036-3841536 GCA_034509725.1 Sesamum angolense | reverse complement strand
AAAACAACACAAGAAGCCATTCCCTTCAGGAACCTCCTGGAGAGCTAAAGCAGTATTGGAACTCATTCATACTGACGTCTGCGGTCCAATGAGGACACCATCACATGAGCAAAACAGATATTTCATCCTATTCATCGATGACTACTCCAGAATGACTTGGGTATACTTCATGCGAGAAAAATCCGAAGTCTTTAAGGTTTTCAAGAAGTTCAAAAATCTGGTGGAGAAACAAAGTGGTCGAAGCATAAAAGTTCTCAGAAGCGATCGAGGAAAAGAATATAACAACTCAGAATTCGACAAGTTCTGTGAAGAAGAGGGTATCGAACATCAAACTACTGTCAGTTATAATCCTCAACAAAATGGAGTATCAGAAAGAAAGAACAGAAACAGTCATGGAGATGGCAAGATCGATGCTGCAGGAGAAACACTTGCCAAAAGCTTTGGGCAGAAGCAGTCTACACTGCAGTCTATCTACTCAACAGGTGTCCCACCAAGGCGGTTCAAAACATGACTCCAATAGAAGCGTGGAGCGGCAAGAAACCTTCAGCTAAGCATCTGAGAGTATTCGGCAGTATCTGCTATGTACTATTCAACAGAGAAAAGACATAAGCTGGAGGAGAGACAGAGAAAGGGATCTTCCTCGGCTACAGCACACAGTCAAAAGGCTACAGAATCTACAACCTAAAAGACCAAGAAACTAATTATCAGCAGAGATGTTGAGTTCGACGAAGATGCCATGTGGAATTGGGATGAAGAAAAAGTAGAAAGACAAAGTGTAATGATTCCCAAAGAGACACCTCCGCAACAACAACAAGAAGAAGGAACAGACCAAGCAGAAATGGAAAGGAGGAGTCAACAAGCACCAGGATCACCCAGAAGGCCACCATCATCAGAAGAGATTGAGGAAGAAACCCCGCCAAGAAGGACAAAGCTCCTCAGTGATATATACGAAACATGCAACTTCATCATGTTGGAACCAGAGAATTTTGAAACTGCTGTAAAACACAAAGTATGGGTCCAAGCAATGGAAGAAGAAATCAAGATGATAGAAAAGAACTACACATGGGAACTCGCAGACAGGCCAAAAGACAAAGACGTAATTGGAGTAAAATGGATCTACAAGACGAAGCTGAATGCAGATGGATCAATACAGAAGCACAAGGCTCGACTCGTAGCAAAAGGATATTCTCAACTACCAGGTATTGACTACACTGAAACTTTTGCTCCAGTAGCTCGTTTAGATACAATAAGAGCTCTTATTGCAATAGCAGCAAATAAGAAGTGGAAAATATATCAAATGGACGTAAAGTCTGCATTTCTAAACGGTTTATCGATGAAGAAATCTATGTGGAACAGCCTCAAGGATTTATAGCAAAAGGTTCTGAAGAAAGGTCTTGAGGTTGAAAAAAGCACTTTATGGGCTCAAACAAGCGCCAAGAGCTTGGTACAGCAGAATAGATAAATACTTCATGGATCGAGGATTTCGGAAGAGCTGAGCGAGCCTACTCTCTACATAAAGAGTCAAGGTAACGATACACTAATTGTTTCCTTATATGTAGATGATCTCATATATACAGGAACAATGAGAAGATGATTCAAGACTTCAAAGAAGACATGATGAAGACATTCGAGATGAGTAACCTTGGCCTAATGCATTTCTTCTTGGAATTGAGATAAATCAAGAAAGAGGGAATATTTTATATGTCAAAGGAAGTACACGGAGACTCTACTCAAGAAGTTCAAAATGGAAAGCTGCAAGACAGTAACTACCTTTGTTACTGCGAAAAGTACCAGAAAGAAGATGGATCACAAAAAGTCGATGTCAGAAGTCTAATTGGAAGCCTACTATATCTAACTGCCAAAACCAGATATTATGTTCGCCACAAGTCTGCTATCAAGGTTTATGCAGAGTCCGAGCCAAGTACACTATGCAGCAGCAAAAAGAATTCTAAGATACTTACGAGGTACGAAAGATTTTGGAATATGGTACAAGTCCACAAATGATGCAAAGTTGCTTGGATACACAGATAGTGATTGGGCAGGATCAGTGGACGACATGAAAAGCACATCAGGCTACACTTTTTCACTTGGGTCAGGAATATTTTCATGGGCTTCAAAGAAACAAGCTACTGTGGCACAATCCTCAGCAGAAGCAGAATACATTGCAGCTGCTGCAACATCAAATCAAGCCATTTGGCTTAGAAGGATCTTAGAGGATATAGGAGATAAACAAGAGGAGCCCACGACAATCTACTGCGATAACAAGTCAGCAATTGCCATAACTAAAAATTCGGTGCAGCATAGTAGAACTAAGCATATCGACATCAAGTATCACTCTCTGCGAGAAGCAACTACCAGAGGAGAGATTGAACTCAAGTACTGCAGCACTGAAGAGCAACTAGCAGATATATTTACTAAAGCACTACCACGAAACAAATTCGAAGAACTACGCATGAAGATTGGAGTATGCCATAAACACATTAAGGGGGAGTATTAGAAGATTAATGTGTTTATTATAAATAAATATCTTAGATATTTTCTAGAGAATTGTAGAAAAAATCCTAGATATTTCTTAAGCAACATTCTAGAGTGCTCAAAGCTTCTTGAGCAAGCTTTTAATTATAGCCACAAAGCTTCTATGAGCCACTATAAATAGGCATATAGTATGAGATTTTGAAGAAGTGAGAAAGAAAGCATTGCAACTAACTACAAACTATCATTTTCCAAGTTCTAGCTCTCTTGCTCTTCTTTTGTTGATTTAGCCAACTACTCTTATTCTAGCCTTGTTCTCCAAATCTCAAACCAACATTCCTTCAACCATCAATCCTTTTTTCAAAAACTAAAATACTAACAATATGTATGTATATATGTTTAAATTTTTATTTGGAGTTAAATTAAGGGTAAATTGCAATCTACCTACCCATGTTATGAAAATAGGCAAACAATCCTCTTATGAAAAATAAAATAACAATTCACCCTCCTGCGTTTTTCAAAATGTAACAATTTACCTCCTTATATTTTAAAAATTGAAGATATTTACCTCCTTAGGCAAGGAGGTAAATTGCTTTTTTTTTTTAAAAAAAAAAGAACATAGGGGGTAAATTATTTTTTTATTTTTTATAGGGGGTAATTTGTCTATTTTCAATATCACAGAGGAGTAAATTGCTATTCACCCATCAAATTAATGCCATATGTCAAGAAATAGCTATACTTGATTTTTAACAATATACGCTCTTTTTTTTCATTATACGATAAAAAGAATTTATTATGCTAAACACCTAACATCTTATAAATGTGAAAATATCTTATAAAATCCAAATGCTTTGATAACTTATTTTTAAAATAACATTCAATATTTTATAAGCCCGCAAAATATTTTATAAGATGTAAGAACTTATAAAATATTTTAAATAAATTCGATTGAACACTTTTAAAGTCAGCTATAAAAATTCTGACATTACACCTGATAAAGGACAATCATTCCGGACGAGTCTATGGTTTGCCACCCTACTTTGTGAAAAATAAAATGATCAGACATTACTTTGTCACTAATCTTACCATCTGATGCGTGGATTGGTAAGAAGAATAATTCAGAGCTAACCACCACAAATACAGCATGAGATTCTCGTACACATTTCCTATTTCTTTTCGATCCCATCTCTCTTCTCATCAATCAACGGAGTCTTGCCCATAAAGACAATTCAACGACTGAGTCTCTGTTTACCGTTTACCCTTCAACTCCAAGTCTGAATTCAACGCTCTATTCAAATATATATAAATAAGAAAAGGAAACCAAAAGCATCTTTGAAAATTCAACTCCACCCCGCCCCCGTGATCTCTTTTTTCTTAATTAGAGAAGAAAAACAATGGAAGCAAAGCAAAATACTGTTGAGAAAAGAAATATTTTTCATCCACGAGCCATTGAAAGTCAAGTCCCACTATTGATTAGTTGCCCGCATCGTCAAAACTCAGAGTTTGACGATTGTGCGCCATTTTTGCTTTTCCTGTTTCTCTATATATAAATCTGCATTCGGGTTCGGGTTTCTTTCTGTCCAAGAACCTCGTGTTTTCCAACCCGTCCATTTTCTTGGTCTGTTTTGAAAATTTTTACTTGCAATAGACGTAAAACACGAGATAATCAAGAGGGTTGTGAAGATAAATTGGGTTTTTTAGTTATTTTCTTCGTCGCGATTTTCTTGCAGTTTAAAATTATCTGAGAGTTGAGCGAGTGGTGTTTCAATTTTATTGGGAAGTTTTTGCAGTACTTCATTGGCTCTTTTCCTCTTCGTTGACCGAGAAGATTGATTCTTGGGTGAGATTTTGAGGGATTGTTTTGTTTCTTCTGAGTTCTAAGTGGGCTTTCGGTTTTCTTCAGATTGATGATTCATGTTCTTGTTAAGGGTCTGGAATATTGGATGAATGAGAAAATAAGAACAAAAGATCAGTTAGTTGATCTCAAGAGAGAGAAGGATTCATCAAGGACTTCCTGGTGCTCCGAAGTCAACTGTATATACTTTTCTGTAATTTGATCGTTGTGATGGATGGATCAAATGGTAGTTCTAATTCGCCGGCACCTTTTCTCCTGAAGACATATGAGATGGTGGATGATCCTTTGACTAATTCTATCGTTTCTTGGAGTCATACGGGACACAGTTTTGTTGTTTGGAATCCACCAGAGTTTGCCCGGGATTTATTGCCTAAGTACTTCAAGCACAACAACTTCTCCAGCTTCATTAGGCAACTTAATACATATGTAAGATCTTTGCTCCCTGAAATTTCTTGATCTCAATAGTTAGGTCCGCTTCGTCGAGCCATACTCTTTTCTTGTTTCCTATCTTTGAGCTGTGTGTGTGTTGTGTATGATGTGTTTACTATGTGATCATCCGGGGATTACTTTTGGTTAAGTGGAAGTAAATTGATGTAAGAATAGAGTGTGCCTTCTCACTTGTGTGTTCACTGTTAGCCTGGTAGTCTGGGGTTCAGAATGAGGCATTTTTGTTGAAGTAGCTAATAAATTAGACTAATGAGATCTTCAGGATTAGAACGTTCGCTGGAACTTGATGGGGGTGGTTGTTCCAATTGGATTTTGATTGTTTTGCCCCTGATGGAGATTTAAATTCCTAAGATTGTTGTTTTTTCATATTTTGGCTTAGCATGTTCTTCAAATTTGCAGGGGTTTAGAAAGGTGGATCCTGATCAGTGGGAATTTGCAAATGAGGAGTTTATTCGAGGACAGAGACATCTTTTAAAGAATATACACAGGCGAAAGCCAATCCACAGCCATTCAGGGCAAGGAAATCCAGTTCCATTAACTGATTCAGAAAGAGAGGAGTTCGAAAAGCAGATTGAAAAGCTGAAACAGGAAAAGCTTTTGCTTCAGTCAGAAGTGGACAGATATGAACAGGAGAATCGAGGATATGAATATCAACTCAGGTCATTAGGGCAGCTATTGCAAAATATTGATCACAGGCAGCGGAAGTTGATGGTCACCTTGGCTCAGTTGTTGCAGAGACCTGGATACACCTCAAGTATAATGGAACATTCGGAATCTTATAGTAAGAAGAGAAGGTTGTTAGCCTTGCATTTTTTGCAGGATGAAGCCACTCTAGGGGAGAGCCAGAGCTTGACTGTCATGGAAAATTTAAGCAATTCATCTCTTCCATTGGTAAACGTGGAACAGGTTGAAAAATTGGATTCATCCCTAACATTTTGGGAGAATTTTGTGCATGCGATTGACCAAATTCCATCTGAAGATTTACATGATTTTAGGGTGCCCCCCCCACCGGTTATTATGGAAATGGCAGCATCATCTGGAGACTCTGATCTAAATGTCCCAGCTCGCTCACCGGGGTACCATATGTCGGTATCACCTCCACATAACTCTCATTCCTCCCCTGAGCGGGCTGCATCTTCAACTTATGTTGACAGTCCAGCAATATCTTCCATTTGCGTTGATCTAGACTTCAGCGAGAAACCATCACCATCTGGCATTGATGTGAATATGAGCCCCACTAAAATTCTTGATGTTGAAATGCCAAAAGATCGAGAACAGGATGCCCCCATTTCTTCTGTGCCAGTTGGGGCCAATGATGTCTTTTGGCAACAGTTTCTGACTGAGGCTCCTGGTTCCTCTGTGGCACAGGGAGCACAATTACAGTGAAGTGGATAAAGATGATTAAAAGGATCCTAGTGTATACACAAGCTAAACACCCAACGGATGGGACATCCAACTCGAGTTAAACGGATGTCACCTGCCAAATTTTTTGCTGGTCTGTGGTTTAAGGGTTAAGCCAGCTGCCAGACACTTGAGTTCATCCGATTCAATTCCTGAGTATCTCTGCTGGTAAATATTAGATGCATATGCTTTTACCTTGATTCTGCTTGTTTTACCTGTTCTCTTTTACTTTTTGCATCTCTGTGATAGCAAAGTCAGGTTTTTCAACATTGTTAATGTAATTTTCATCTTAGTGTAAAAATATTGAGCACCCTCCTCCTCTTCGTCTGTGTGTGTGTATTCATACATATAATATACATATATATACATATATTGGATTCTATGGATTTCCAAAATTTCCTTTGGCCCTCTACCAGTGGGAACTCTGAAATCGCTTTATGTAGTTGAGATTCTAATAGTATAATATGTAGCATTACCAGTTGTAGTCTTGTAGATGTAACTAAGTATTTCATTGGTGTCAAGTGCAATGCTTATTTTCATTAATTCCTACTACTTCATCAACATCAGAATCCTGACTCCAATGTAATTTCTATTCCATCTCACTCATCATCCAATTTTCTCAATTTAGTGGGTTAATGGTGAATTGATTTAGAGTTTTATTGCTTTTTCTTCTACCAAGTGTATATTTTCCTAATATTTCTTTATTCTGATCATGTTCATGAAGGATCCAGTGTAAATTTGTTCGCATTGAAGACCTTTTGCTTCACTTGAGACTTATATCAACTATCGTGTAGTGGAAATTATGTTGGTTGTGTTCTATGTATATTCACTATTTTGGAAACGATGATCCGTGAGCTTCACTCACTTGGGAATTCCTTCTCAAAAATATTGCTTATGTTGTCCAGTTAGCTGGCAACAAGTGAATTTTTCAGTTTTTTGAATATATCCCTAGTGGCAGTAAGTTGTGATATTTTAGTTCTGGTTTGAATATATCCCGTCACCTCCTAATTGGCTGCATTCTCCTCTTTCTGCTACCCTCTTGCATTCCTTTATGTCTACTGTTAAATTGATATCTTCTTTACTCGTCCCGGCACTCAATTTGTTTGCCACCTGCACTTTTGTTTTGTATCCCCATTCGTTGTGTTCCTTATTCCGTCTTCCATATCCATGCATTTTAACCTCTTATAATCCCATGTCCACGCTCATCCAGCAGTTTTCTCTCAACATCTCTGGCACCAGCGAATAGTCTCCTCCCAAGTTCTTGCTTCAACTGAACAAATGCTCGTCCCTCAGATTGCTGTCCGTGTCCCTCCATTCTTCAACATTTCTCTCTCTCTTCCATCTCTTTAATTGTCAATTTTTCTCTTCATTCACCACCTTCCAGTTCCGCTTGCATGTTTTATGCCTCTATCCTCTCTCTCTTCAAACCTCATAACTCACTCACTCTTTTGCTGTCTTAAATTCTTCTGTAGCTGCTTCAACTTTGCAATTATTGAACTCTAAGCCTAGTATCTTTACATCTCCTTCAACTGTATTCTTTCATGCCCGGCTTGGCATTGTATGCTGTGAATATGACAAGAAACAGGAAAATGAAATGACAGCTAGAAATAGCTCTGCATTTTCTTCTGCGTTGAGATGATTTGCATCTTCTCCTGATTTTTATGTTATTACTAGCTTCGTCGTGCCTATAGCTAGCTCCTCATCACTGCTCTAGAACATCTATAACGTTGTTTTAACCGGAACTCTCTTGTTAAATTTCTCTCTGCCAAGCTGCTGAGGAACAAAAATGATGCTTATACATGTGCTTTCAGTTCGAGGAATCACTGATAATACCTTATAGAATCCATTCATAATCAGGATAGTTCAGGTTTTTGAGTAAGTCGAATATGGAAACTAGACAAACCCTTCGTACAGTATTTGCTGCAAAACTGAACCAGCAAGAAATTCATATCATCTCTGTTTGCACTAAGTGAAATTTCAATTGCTTGTCCAGGAACGTTAAAGGAGAGACTTCAATTCTTCTCATGTCCTGCTGCTCAGTGAGAAAACTACAACCGTCTTTCAATTGCTTGTCCAGGAACGTTAAAGGAGAGACTTCAATTCTTCTCATTTCCTGCTGCTCAGTGAGAAAACTACAACCGTCAATCAAATGTGCAATGTAAAGGGCAGGAGACGAACATAGAAACTCACAAGGAAGACGACACTGCTCTTTCCTCGCACTGATGCTGGATTTCCAGATTAAATAGGTCTACATATCAGCTTCTGGCTGTATCTAGCTTGATGTGAATGCTGTTTGCAGGCTTGTATGAGGCTGAGACTCTGATATCTATTTCGACGTTGTATTTGTCTGTATCGTGGGATTTGTGTCTAACATATATATATATATTTGTATTACAGAAATGTGATAGTAAGTATCATAGTTCCTCAGTATTGAGGTTTTTGCTTCTGTGCTGATGTTCCACACATTAACTTGCAGAAACAGGAGCAACCCTTTCATCAAATATTCCCCTGCTTGTTTGAGTTCTTGCACAGCTCTCATTTACTGAGAACTTATGATTTGTTTGGTTCTTGATGATGAAAGATTTGGGTGGTACCCATTTCACCCAGAGTTACCTAAAGAACTTGCATTCACATTTATTTCATTACATTGAAATACTTTTCCAATTTCCTGATAACAGATGCATAAGAATAAATTTCAGGGTAAATTACAATGGTTTCCCGAAGATTTGGCATAGTTACAAATACTTCATTCATTGTTTGTAAAATTACTAATACCACCCCGATTTATTATAGTTACCATTCATTCATTTTGTGTGATGAAAACTGACCAAAATGCCTTTATGGACTAAGAATCATAATTTTATTTATTTTTTAAAATTTTTTGAATTTTTTTATGGACTAAGTAGATTTATTTTTTTTATAATTTTAATTTTTTTTCCATCCACCCTTATGATTTTCTTGCATATTTTCTAATTTTTTTAAAGAACAAGATATTGCTAGGGCAAAGTTGACAATTTCATACCACAATTCAAGAATTAATAATTTCATCAAACATAGGGGATATTTATAATTTTTTAAACAACAAGTGAGTATTCATAAGTACGTCAAATTTTAGGGGAGTTCGTTGTAATTTACCCTAAGTTTTACCTTCAAATGTAATTATCAAGTTTTTTTCAGTATTTCAACAGGGAAAGCTCATGGAGAGTTGGATGATGAGCAGCACTTCTTGTGATTTTCTTTTTGGCCAATGGGTGGTAGCTATAGCTGATCTGAGGTGAAATTTCACTTTTGGTCCATGCGATAATGCTACACTTTACATTTGAGTTAAATTTTATTTTACCTCCTATGTTATGTAAAAATATAAAAAAACTCCTTGTATGAAAAATCAAATATAAGTTTTATCCTCTGTGTTATAAATAATATAGCACGTTGCCCCCCAGTCAAAGAAAACCTAATATTATAGGGGCAATGACTAAAATGCCCCTCCTAGTCAATTTGATCAACCTAAGCCTATTAAAATACACCTATAATATATAAAAATTATTTAGAAAAAGTTTTATATAGAAAAAATTAAAAAATATCTATTAAAATATACCTATAAAATCATTTATATTAAATTTTATATAGAAAAATTATTTTTCTTAGTCCGTTAAATATACTCAATATTAATTTCAGTATGATACTTAGCCCATTTTCTATAAATTCATTAAATTTTAAAATTTTTAAAATTAATTTTAATCTGATAATTATGCTCATTTTTTATAAAAATATTATTTAAAAAATAATAATAATTTATAATATTACATATAAATTATGTTTATTATATTATATATATTATTGTGATTTATAAAAATAAAAAAATATTATTTTAAAGAAATAATAATCACCCATCCCCCCCCCGGTCTGCTGCCCATGCAGAGGACCTTCCTGTCTGGGCAATGTCGGTCGCCTAAAAGGAGAGGGGCACGTGGTTGCCTTCGCTCCCACGGGCGACGCCGTCACCCTCGGCAGATGGGTGACAACGGTCGTCTAGATGCAGTGGGCGACTGCCGTTGCCCAGGAATGAGGAAGGCCCGAAAGTGGTTTCCCTGAATTGTTTTGCCATGATTTACAACAATTTTTGGTCCTACATATAGAAGCTTGTTGCATTTTTTACTGAACAGTTTACGAGCTTAGCATATTTGGTCCCATATAGTTAAAAGTTGTAGTATTTTTGGTCCAATAGAATAAAAGTTGTGGCACATTTGACCATATATGACAAAATATTATAGCATTTTGTGTCCAAAATTCTACAATTATTTGATTTATGGGATCAAATATGCTAAACCCATAGACTGTGAAATCTAAGGAAAAAAAATCCAATAACCCCCTGTAATATGTAAAAAGATTAAAAAAAAATCCCGAGGCCAGAGAGTGTAGTACACTCGCGCTAACTGCAAGTATAGGTCTAAAAATACATAACTTTTTGATAATTTTGCCCTTACCTTTCCATAATATAATATTATACAATGTATAATATATATAATATAATAAATTTTAAAATAATATATAAAAACTTTAGTAATAATAAAATATACTTTATATATAAATTATATTTGAATGGAAGGTTCAAATTGTGTTCCAAAGCCGGTTCAAAACTATATCAATCAGATATACAAAAATAGCGTCAAAATGTATTTCTAAATAATTGAGAACATGCGTCTTTCTTGCATTCGAATTTATGTATATAGTGTTACAATGATCGGTCCAAAACGTGTGAAAAAAAACGACCATTCTAAATAGAAAAAGAGCTTTAAAAAAAATGATTTACATTTTTAGAGAGTCACGTATTTAGAATAGTTTATGAACAAGTGATACAAAAGTTGTTACTGAGAAGAACGTGGCCTATCCATCCCAAATAATTAAAAACACCCTCTATTACGACGGAAGAGCTCCTGGTCCATGGTTGTTCCAAAGTCCGGTCAAACAGTGTCCCCCTAGTAATTTCTCGTTCCAAAAAAAAAAAAAAAAATCATTCGTAAACCCACTCCAAATCTAATTTTTTTTAGTGAATCAAATGTTGAATTTAGATAATTTTCGCGATGAACACCTTGATTTTTGCCTTGAATGCGCGGATCTTCATTGATTTGCGCTTGAGAGAAGTTTGAGACTTTTTGAATTCTCTTTGCTTGTTTCATTTGTATCTTCAAGTATGTGTTTTCAATGAGTTTCAATGATCTCTTTATGTACTTGAACATCTTTGTATTATTTTTTTATTATTTAATTTAAAAACATAAATACATTAAATATTGACAAGATATGATTGGTCAATTTGAAATTATCTATTCAATATTTGTACTTTTTAAAGTGATAATATTAAATTATTTGTCTTGATTTTATTGGAGCGTAGTTACTATATGTTGCGTCATTTGATTGACTTGAAACTTTGACTGCAAAGCATGATTTGATTGGCTGAAATACCTCATTTTGACACTTGCTAGCCGTTGATTTGATGATGAGATACATATTAAAATATCAATAAAATTGACTATTTACACGTAAAATTAATATAATAAATAAAAAAAAATCAATATATCATTTTATATTTGTCATGATTCAATTAAAATTTAGTGTCTAAAGTACCATACACACTAAAAGAAAAATTCTTGCTCGAACCTGATTTGACCAAATCAATTCAATCACAGAGCAAATGTAATGCACTTACCTATAATTGGTCACTTTCCCCAAATTACACCAATAACATGACAAGTGTATTGCCACTTACCATATAATTATTTAAAGTTCGACCAAATCAGGCATGAGCAAGATTTTCCCACACTAAAAACCAATCCCAATTCTCTGTAGCTTTTCCTCGTAATCATTTTCCAATTTTATTCCTGGTTCTCAAAGCGCACAACACAATGAAACATTTACCATACACGCGCATGAACAAATTGATTGTGGACCAAAGTCCTTTATTTTTTCCCTTTTGCTTTCCTCTCCCCATCTTCCTCTTATAAATAAAGGGATAATTTACACTTTTCCAGAAGTTTATAATATAACATAAATTTCTATGATTTGACTAATGGGAGGATTTATTTGTTAGACGAAAACAAATATCAGAGATGTTAGATGTAATTTTTCAAACCACAAGGGGTCTACGTGTAATTACACCAAACATCAAGGGAGGAGAGTGTATTATCCTTAAAATAAAAGAGAACATAGCGAAATCTTGAAATAATTATGGGGAAAATGCAAGTAACTCTTTTGTAAATTGCAATTAAGTAAATTATTTTCTATAAAAAAATAGCAATTTTATCCTCTGCATTTTTTAAAATCCAGCAATTTACCTCTTTAGACATTTAAAAAACACAGCGGGTAAATGCAAATTTTTTTATAGGGAGGTAATTTGTTCATTTGCAATATCGTATGAGGTATATTGAATTAAACCTAATAATTATAGAACTTTTTGGTAGAGGTCCCTCACTGACTATGGTGAGATTTTAAGTAGAGATTCTAAATGCACAGTTGGATTCAATGCACCGGATTGTGAATCAGACCACGATGAAAATTAAGACATCACAGTCTTTTCATATTTCATCAATTTATGTTGAGGTTAGTGGTGTTGATGGATCTTTATGGACATAATGTTTGTAATAATCTTTCTTCAATGCCATCATCGCACTACTACACCATATTATACACATTATAATTACCCATTTATCACCACTTTCTACACATAATTGTCCACTAATTCACATTAAAATAGTGGATGATTTCTACACCTATAAAAGGGGGCACATTCTACTTGTTTTGAGACACAAATATTCACATATATTTCATACAATTATTTTATAACAAAGAGTTATATTAGTTGTTGAAAAGTGGAGCTTTGGATTATACTGCTTGTCCAGAGTGAGTTAGAGTCGTACGACGTTGTCGGACTGTTGTATCGTGGAGGAGACAAGTCAAGAGGGATACTGCTGTACCGATAAGAATTTTGCTGCGGTGTGCTTGAATCTTTTTAAAGAGAGTGAGATATCCGCGCCTCATCTTATAAATTTTTTTTTTTTTTTCAACTGTAATTGTTATATCTAAAATAAAGCAGTAGAACTTTTCTTTAATAGTGAGGAAGGGAGAATAAATTAGTTTGTAGAACTTTTTCTTCTTGCACAACTCTTTTCCACGAGGAGAAGTTTAAGAGATGATTGAGTGCGAATTAATGAACAAATGGGAGAGAGTGGAAGCAGAAGAGGAAATAATCATGAAGATGAGTGGCGAACGACTGATTGGTGTATTATAGTTAATTTTGGTCCATCATGGAAGGGATATTATGGGTATTATAAATAGTATAATGGTATCAAAATTGTCAATACGTGTGTATAAGACCCAATTTTGTTATAATAGTATAGACATAGATATGATAAGGGTATTATGAGTATTATAAAAATTAATGTAATGGTATCAGAACTTCCTATGTACATCTATAAGACTCCTTTCTTGTATAATAGTCTAGATGATAAAATGAAGTAGGAGAAAAATATTATATTAGTATTTTTATTAACATTTTTCATGCCCTTTATACAAGGACTATAAATGTGATTTTCCAAACTATAAAGAGTGTCTTTGTAATTGATGTAATCATAGTGGTATAATGATATAAAGATCATTATAGCCTGAGGCAGATTCCACTCCTTACGCAGCTGAAGGTTTCGCTTGAGAACTAGTAGGGAAAATGACACTTTTCGTCCCGTAATTTAGGGTCTTTCCACTTTTGGTTATTGAAATTATCACTTTTGGTCTTGTAACTTATGAAAAATAGCACTTTCTGTGCCATAACACATTTCTGTTGAGAATTTAACGGAAAATACCATGAGCTTAGCACGTGCCAGTTAGAGTCTTTACACTTTTGGTCCCAACGTTATATGATTCTCATTTTTGGTCCCTTAACTTTAAAAAAGTAGCACTTTTGGTCCAATGCACTTTACGACCACGTGATCTTTTGTTAAACATGTAACGAAAATGTGGCACAGAACCAAAATTGCCATTCTTTTAAAATTATAGGACCAAAAGCGATAATCACAAGTGGAAAAACCCTAAGTTACGAGATGAAATACTATTTCCTCTTAACTAGTAAGCTAATTCCAAAATTCTTCAACGGTGACTTTTAAAAAAAAAAAAAAGAAAACCACCCTAACGAGTGTGGGAGATTTTCAGAGTCTCTGTCCCTTCTACCACCGGTCACTTCATAAATCAACATTCCAACAAAAATAATCCTAAAACTGAAGATATATAAAATGCTGGCACAAATGACAATCATGATCAACAATGCTTGCTGATGCACAATTGAATATAAACATGAAACATCATCGTACACTATGTAAGAAAAGAACATAAACCTAATGCATGATATGAAAATCTTTGTAAGAAGCTTATTCACAATTTCATCTACCAAATGCAAAATTCAGTTTTGAGTGGGTGCCTTCTTCCACATCTATCTCCTCAAGGGCAACATACTTTGGTGCTGCACCACCTGTTGGTGATACAAAATTTTTCTTGCCTTTCTGCAACTTCTGATATCTAGATAAAAAAAAAAAAGAAGTTACAAATAGTTAAGTTCAAATTTCGTTGCGAAAGATTATATTAATTGTGAATTTAATATAATTTACTTTCTTGTGATATTGTGAATGAGCAAATTACTTTTTTATGAAAAAAAAAATAGCAATTTATCTCCTGTGTTTTTTAAATCTTGAAAAACATAGCAGTTAAACTGCTGTATTTTTAAAAATATGGAAAAATAAATTATTATTTTTTAATAGAAAAATAATTGCTTTACAGTATTACAAGGGAGTTGCTTATATATTTTTTTATCTTCATATTAATCACAACTAAAATATTTTGTGCATTCAAATAAGTCAAGACTATTGATAACATGTCTTCATGGTCCCCTACCCTAAGCACACATTATGATTAGATAGTGTCCTATTAAAATCATGGGTGAATTACGCTTCGACTTCCTCTGAAAATATTAAATTATATTTTTATTAAAATAAATTTGAAATTACACTTACACCCCTTTAAAAAAAATTAATTTATACCTGATCATTTTTTGTTAGGTTTAGACAAAAGATACTGACCAAAAAAAAAAATAATAAATTTTTAATTTTGTTCCTCATTTGATATTTTCATGTATATTTTGTACTTATAAAAGGATAAATATAATATATATATATATATATAGTGATGTTAACATGTCATTACATTTTTTTCTTCAGAATTACAAAATTATGACATGAAAAGGTAAAATGATGGGTAAATTTGGAAATATATGCATTTCTTTTTAAAGTCATTTTTTATTAAAATCCTAATAAAAACGGTTAGATGTAAACTAGAATTTTCAAACAAATATAAATATATATTTTATTTTAAAAAAACTATAATTTTCTATTTTTAGAGAGAGTCTACGTGTAACTAATCCTGAAATCATCTAATAGCTTTGTAAACAATGGAGCACTAGTGGAGGACAAGATTCAAATGGGATGTCAATATTTGTACATCCTTAGCTTTTCCAAAAACCACACTTTCATCTAACGTCTAATCTCATCTCATCTATCTTATTTGCCACATTGCTAAAATACGAAGCTCCACTACAATTTGTCTTACGAAAGTATGCAACACATAGCTCATTTTTCTGATTTATGTAAGAGAACTAAATATAACATACATAACATTGAAATTGGCCACATCTGTAGGGTTTAATGCAATTAAGTCATATGATATTGTAAATGAGCAAATTATTTCTTTATGATTAAAAAAATAGCAATTTAACCAAACCCCTGCATGCTTTTTAAAATAAAGCAATTTACCTCGCTATTTGAGTAGGTAAACTGCTGCACATTAGGAAAACATAAAAATGTAAATTGTTATTTTTTTTTTTCATATGAGGTAATTTGCTCATTTGCAATATTACAGGGGATTGCTCGCATTTTTTCCAACATGTATATCACTCAACATTTGATCAAACAATGCAAAAACATTTTAAAAGTTTAAATTTTTTACTAAGAATTGTATTAATCATAACAAAATATTCCTATATTTTAAAGGAACAATGAAACATAAAGTGTTGGTGAAAAAAGATGGAGATTTGATACTTACTTGTACCAGTTAAATAGACCGACTCCAATCATAATAGTAACAAGGCCTAAGCCTTTCAGCCAGGTGAACTCATCATGGAAATAAAATACAGCCACCTAAAATAAAAATTTTAAAGCTTATATCAATGATCATTTCAAGAAAAGCAAGAATTACATGCAATTTCTCTGTGATATTGTAAATGAGTAAATTATTCTTCAGTAAAAGAAAAATAGTAATTTATCTTCCTGTATTTTTTAAAAAAGCAATTTACCTCTTTAGACTGGAAACTAAACTGCTTCATTTCAAAGCTTAGGAAGGTAAATTGTATTTTTTTTATTATTATTATAGAAAAGTAATTTGCTCATTTACAATATCAGATGGGGTTATATTGCATTAAGGCTTTTTTATTTTGAAAAATATATATTAGGGTAAATTATATTTTGCCATCCGAACTATGACTGTTTTTATACTTTGACATCTAAACTTTTTTTTGTGTCAACTTACCATCTAAACTTTACGAAATTTTACACTTTACCATTTATAACTATTTTTCACCAAGTTTTTTGTTAAAAAAAAATCATATGCAATGCACATGTGATATTTAAAAGTCATTTGATGTGATATTTTTCACATATGCACAGCATGTGATTTTTTTTGATAAAAAAATCACCAAAAAGACGATCATATATGGTAAAGTGCAAATTTCGCAAAGTTGAGATGACAAGTTGACACAAAAAAAAGTTTAGATGCCAAAGTGTAAAAACGGGCATAGTTCGAATGGCAAAATATAATTTACCCTATATATTATGCACAGACAACTTTAATTTTTAAGCATTTATTAGTTTTTTCCATGTATAGTTCAAGAAAGGGCTTCCAATACTCTGAAAATTGGACAACACTGAAACTGTTGTCTAAATTAGCCTTGTAGCATGGCCAAGTCAACAGAAACCCTAATTGACATGCTATTTAACAAAGTCATACATAGGTTTAGCTCTTAATATCATTGCCATCTTTTTTTTTTTCGTGTATTTCTTCTTACACATCCATTTAATTTCTACTTCTTTTTTATTAAGATCTCAGGTAAAAGGTTTCAAGCAAGGTCATTGAGATATATTTTAAGACCTCCCACTTGTAGGTCGGGAAAAAATATAATTTTAGTTCTGTAATTTATGGGATGGTACTTTTTGGTCTTAGTGTGAATTGATTTTTATAATTTTAAAATTGACTTCTTCAATTGGCCGGAAAATTGTATGTGACTTGCACATGACCCAATCAAATTACAATTTTAACCCTATAACTTATGTGTCGTTGACATTTTTAGTCCCAACTTACTATAAGGAGAGTTGGCATTTTTTGTCCTGCATAAAATTTATTTGCAGGACTAAAATTGCAAGTAAATTTCAATTTTCGGCCATATTGCCCGAAAATTAACTAAAATTGCTAGAAATATATAATTATAAGATGGGATAATTTTATTTTTCGTACCCTAACTATACCCTAATTTCAGTTTTAGTACCCAATGTTTCCAAGCCATCAAAATTGGTACCCAAAGTTAACGATTTTCATCCAAATGAATACCTCCAGTTAAATTGACCGTTAAATTTAACGGTCAAGCCATTTTGGAGGAAAAAATAGGTTGTAATTTGTCTAATTAAGGGCATTTTTTGCTACTATTTCATTCACCACACAAATTAGAGTTGAAAGAGTCAAATTGAGGAAAATTTTGCAAAAAGGATGAGTAGAAATAAAAATTGAAAATAAATTGATGAACGGTGAATAATTACACTTGTCAACAACAACACTTCAACACTTCATTATGGTTGCTCTCTTGAGTACTGGGGGGTTGAGATGTCACAATAGGCATCTCTTCAGCGTTGAAGTGTTGTTGTTGTTGACAAGTGTAATTATTCATCGTTCATGAATTTATTTTCAGTTTCTGTTTCTATTCATCCTTCTTTGCAAAATTTTCCTCAATTTGACTCTTTCAACTCCAATTTGTGTGGTGAATGAAATAGTAGCAAAAAATGCCCTTAATTAGACAAACTATCGCCTATTTTTTCCTCAAAAATGGCTTGACCGACAAACTATCGCCTATTTTTTCCTCCAAAAATGGCTTGACCGTTAAATTTAACGGTCAATTTAACGGGAGGTATTCATTTGGATGAAAATCGTTAACTTTGGGTATGAATTTTGATGACTTGAAAACCTTGGGTACTAAAACTGAAATTAGGGTATAGTTAGGGTACGAAAAGTGAAATTATCCCTTATAAGACTAAATTTGCATAAAAATCAATTCATATAGGATTAAAAAAATACTACCCTCTAAATTACAGGACTAAAATTATAATTTTTTTTCTTACAGAAAACAACTACTTTAATCAACCGACATTATGAACCAGCATATTTTGATGCCACCAGATGAGGACCCAAAGACTATGATATTCAATACCAATGATGTTTCATTCCCACTTCTATTCCTGAAGTGCTTATTTACTTTTCCAGAGTTGATTAGTTGGAATTAATTATAGGGCGAATAGCAATTTATTCTTTTGTTAATATTATAAATGAATAAATTATCTCTTTATAATTTTTTTAGCAATTTATCCCTCCTGTGTTTTTTTAAAATGAAGCAATTTTCCTTAAACAGTGAGGTAAATTGCTTTATTTTAAAAAATACAGGGAAGTAAATTGCTGTATTTTAAAAAGCACAGTGAGATAAAGTGCTATTTTCTTTTCATGGGGGTTAATTTGCTTATTTACAATATCATAAGGAGGTTGCTTACATTTTTCCCATTGATTATATTGTGATTATAATCATCTATACTAATATAAAAAGGAAAGGGGTTCCACACTCACAAATGGCGGTTAGTGACACCGCCGCACCAATTTTTTTGTAAAGTCAAAAATGCCCTTCAAGTAATAAGATAACTAACTCATTCCACATTCTAAATTATACATTAACTAATAAATTTATTTTCTTTTTTAGTGTCATGTATTGATTTGTATATTTTGCTCTTATTTATAATATATATTAAAATATAAAAATTATTTATTATATGCACGCAGAAATGGCGTGCCACCACGGCTAGTAATTATATAATAAAACCCTCAAGGCTCGGACCACAATCCTTGTATAATCCTAATAGTAGCGGGCGCATATGTTAGTCACGGCCTTCACATGCAACGTACATGCAATGCACGAGACACTTTTTTTTTTTTTGGATGATTTTAGTTTTTTCTAGTCAAATTTGTCCTTAAATAAAAAAATTAAAAAAAATAGTGTTTGATTATTTTGCAACTCTAACAAAATAAAAAATTAAAATATTAAAGTGATACAATTATAGGACTAAAAATGCATTTAGTCCACCCCATGAGTAACCAAATATATTTAAGTTTAAGAATTTGACACTCTTATTGACAGTGATAAAGGGATATACATAAAAATTAATAATTAAAAATATATAGTTGATTTTATGAGGCATTTAATAAAATAAAATTCCATAAAATGGTCTTCAAAATGAAAAAAATTCAATACATTTAGTACTGTGTTTTATTTTATTTTCAAAATGGTCCCAAAAATAGGAAAATTTGATACATTTAATCCCATAAATCCCATAAAGCACAAGAACAAATGTATTTAAGTTTTCCAATTTTGGAACCACTGAAATTCCCGTAAAGCAAAGAACTAAATATCTCGAGTTTTCTCAATTTGAATATCATTTTAAAAATTTCGTAAGCAGATGACTAATAGTGTTGAACCACCTGCACTACGGGACTATATATGAAGTGTAATTTTCTCATTGCAAGTTCGTATATTTAATGAAGTTGTAGTAAAAAGGAATTTGTTGTCATACCAAAATAGTCACAGCTTCCTTGACAACGCCAGCTATTGTTACTGTTACTGCACTGGTCACTGAGACCAGAATATATTCAGTTAATACCTACAACACCACAAAGAGTCGAAGCTTTTCTTAGAAAATAATGAATCCCAATTAAAGATTGGAGACAGCAAAACATAGAGAAGTTGAAGTTTATGATTGAATTTCTATCATCATTTTGTTCATTTAATTTAAGAGATAATTACATTTACATCTCTTGATCTATGATTTGTTTATACAAATCACCCATATCTTTTAAATAATTATACATACATCTACTAAAATATCACTATCACTCGCACAAACCACCCCTTATTTTTGAGAAAAATTACACTCACAGTCCCTAAAAATATTAAAACATTACACAAACTACCTCTACTTTTTTACCGTCAGGAATAGTTTTTGTAATTATAAAAAAGATAGGGGTGATTTGTATAAATTGAACATAAATTAGGGGTGTAAATATAATTATCCTTAATTTAATTAGAGATGTTGATAAGTACCATATAAAAAGAGGATGCATCAAAGCCGGTTCCCATAAATATCAGAAATAGGTGTATTTTTTTAGTTGTGCACTAGTTCCAAAAGCCTAGAGATAATCCAATCTGACTTAAATGCATTCGTGTCTCGTAACTTGGATTATTCGATTTTTTTTTAATTTTTTAGATAAACATTATGGCCTTACATCTTTTTCAAAATTTGCGATTTCAGGAAAATTTTTTGTCCGAATTTGGTTCTGTCGAACCAATCCAATACAAGTGCATTACACTTGCCATATGATTGGTTCAGGTTCGGCTGATCCAGGTCCGGACAAGAATTTTTCCGATTTCATTCATTTTTTCATCGAAAAAATTCACCATTTTCGTTGAAAAAATGTATGCGCATCCCACACGATCTTTTAAAATCAGGGCTACTATTCTTATTGGCTCAACTTTTATCAGTAGTTTTGTTCTTTAACTTTTATGGTATTATGTATTTTGGTAGTGCATCTTTTTAATTTTCTCGATTTCAGTCCTTTTTTTCTCTCGGAGTTCACACTTCTCGCAAGTGGAAGTGAACTTTGACCAAAAATGGACTGTAATTACAAAAATTGAAAAGATGCTGAACCAAAATACTATTCTAAAAAAATCAAAGGACGAAAACATCATCATATCTAAGTTACGATACCAAAAATGCATTTAACCCTATTCCATCCCAATGTTTATTCATAAAGTGAAAGAAATTAAATGACCACATTGCACAATTATCAAACCATGAAATCAGGAATGTTTTTTTACCATGACAAAGGCCAGAGTTCCACCAAAGAACATGAGTGAACAACTTCTTGCAATATTCCAAGAGCTGTCGAAGTAATTGCTGGTTTTGAAGTCATGCCATGGATCCAATAACATTGAAAGTAGAGCAGTTGCAATTGCCATAAGTGGAGTCACATAGCTCATCAAAGTAAGAGGGTTTTTGAAACCTTCAAATAGACCAAAACAAAAAAAGTCATTTAATTAGATATGTTTGGAAAATTATAGCACAAGATCAACAACAAGAAGTTTCAAACATAAACTATTGATCATGTGATTGAACTCTTAATTATGCATCAAAATAGAGTAGATACATGTGACAATTATGCCGGGTGTAAATGATTCGAGTCGAGCCAAATAGATTACTGTTCAAACTTATTTAAATTATTATCGAACTTTGAAAATTGTGTTTGAATTTGGTTTGATTATTATTCTAGTCGAGTTCAAATGAGCTTTAATTGAACCAAACTCAAGTCGAGCTCTACAAATTGATATTTCTAAGAATATTTTACTATTTTTGCATTAATCGAATCGAGCTCGAGTTGAGTTTAAAAGTTTACTGAATAAAATTTTTTGTTGAAGTTCGATTTGTTAAATTTAACAAATCGAGTTTAAATGAGCTTTTATGGATCGATTTCAATCAAGTATCGAATAATTTGATTGGTTTTTTTTTTTTTTTTAAGCCCTAATGCCAATTATTGACTCTTTATAATCCTTTTCTTAACAATTTTTTTATGAGACTTTAGCCTATTCATTTTCAGGGGGGAAATAAGTATTTTTGTCTCATAACATAGGGTCTTTCTGCTTTTAATCTTATTGATTATGAGATTATCACTTTTGATCTCATAACTTTCAAAAAATAGTATTTTGGTTTAGATGCGTGCTTAACGGAAAATCCCACGCAACCGAATTGCTACTTTTTGAAAGTTATGGAACCAAAAATGTGAAATCCATAAATGAGACCAAAAGTGTAAAGGCCCTAATGATCATGTGTAATTTTTTGTTAAAACGTATAAAAAAACTATGTCATGGAACCATAAAGGCAACTTTTTAAAAAATTTGGGACAAAAAATGAGAATTTTATAATTAATGGGACCAAAAGAACTCTAAATTACGCAAAGAATTAGTTTTAATTTAGAGGCCTATAAGAAACTAATAAATAAACCTTAGCTTTAATTTTTAGAGCAATATATTCAATTAATCATCATTTGTATTAAAAATTATTGCAATGTAGCTTACTAGCACGAAGAGCATTCCTTCTTAAATGGATTTTACTATCCACATAATATTTCACTTAGTTTATGAAACAAGAAGTTTTTTCCATCAAACAAAAATGGCATTTTTCTACTAAAAATTCTTTCGACCAATCGCAGTTCCTCCACACTGCAAAAGACGGAAGTGATTACGAAATTCTCACTTTTAATCTTGAATTTTTAACAAGTAGTACTTTTTGTTCTATAGATATTTAATGGAAAATATCACGTGGTCCTTAAGTACATATATAGAACCAAAAGTGGTACATTTTGAAAGCTATGAGACCAAAAGTGATAATAGAAACGAAAAGTTTAAAGACTGTAATAGACACGTGCTGAGCAATTGACATTTTTCATTAAAATATTTAAGATAAACGTACCATGGGATAAAAAATGCTATTTTTTAGAAGATACGGGACCAAAAACAAAAATCCCATAACCAATATAATAGAAAATAGACATGCCCTAAAAGAAAATTCTTGCCCGTACCTTGTTCGGCCGAACCAATCTAATCATATAGCAAGTGTAATACACTTGCCCCTGTGATTAGTCACTTTTTTCAAACTTTACACCAATTATATGAAAAGTATATTGCACTTGTCATATGATTGGTTCAGGTTCGCGCAAAAATTTTCCAGCCCTAAATTATGGGACAAAAAGTCTTATACGAATCTTTTTAAAATCAATTGGCCACATAAGATTTCATTTCATGTCTCATTGATCAGGAAAATTATAATTTTAGTAAGTATGAAGGAGTGGTTATTTTTGTTTTCTACAAGTTAATTTTGATAATAATTCACGTCATATTTAAAAAATGAACTGAATTTTATCATATTAATGAAGTTTATGTTATTCGATGAATAAAATAAATTGCAGCACCTACGCAATCGACAAGACATTTTGGGTATCAGATAACATCACTACAAAAAACTTAATTATTCTTGATTTTATATATCACTATGATTTAAAAACTACAGTAAAGCAATGCTACCTACTACGTTCAGACAAATTGATGCGAAAACTTAAGTTTTTTTTACCACGGTTAATTAATATTCGCCATGATTTTGTCGATATATTTATCACAATTTTTTGATGTAATAAATTTTTTGATTTCGCTTATAAAAACAACGATTGATACCCGTTGTACAGCCCGGATTAATTGTAATTCGCCACAATTTTTAGCTTCTTTTAATCTTCTTTTATACTCAAGTTGGGAGGATTCTTTTCATTCGGTATACAAATATGAAATATTCAATAAGAACTGCTTGTTGTTCCGGTTATGACAGTCCATAGTTCCAGAAACATGAGCCATAACCTTAGAGAAGAGGGTGTTAAGCTAGTTTTCTGATATTCAATGAGGCATAGTTCAATTGATAAAGTTGAAACCCAATGAATTTAGACGTCATGGATTTGAACTCCATTATATGGGTGGGATGTTGTTCTACTGTCTAGTATGTGTTGTCTACTGTAATATTGTTTAGATTTAATTTATCTGATATTGTTGATTAGGTATTGTTTAGGTTTAATTTATCTGATATTGTATTTTTGTAATTGTCTTTGTTGTTCTACTGCATCGTAGGTATTGTCTTTGTAATAATATGTACTATTTAGATTTAATTTATCTGATATTGTTGTTCAACTATTGTTTATATAATTTGTCTGATATTATTGATTAGTGTATGATTGTTGTAATTGTCTTTGTTAAATATTGAGATTTGATATTTCAATTAATAATAGTTAATCATTTTCAATTAAAAGAAAGCTAGTTTTCTGATAAAATAAAGGGATAAATACATTTACATTCCTAATTTAAAGTCTATTTATACAAACCACCCATATCTTTTGCATAATTACAAAAACCACCATTGACAACCAAAAAACAGGAGTAATTTGTGTAATGTTGTAGATAATTTTGGTTATTTGCAATTTTTTCAAAAAGTAAGGGTGCTTTGATTAAATGATGTTGAAATTTCTTGTGGGTTCATGTGTAATTTTCTAAAGATAGGGGGTGATAAATAGAACGTAGATAAATAAGAGAATGTAGATGTGATTTTTCCTAAAATAAAATGAGAGAAAGTAAGAAAAGTGAGAAATTAATATGGATTTTTTTTTTAATTTTTCCAAGATAAATTAAGAAATTAGATAACTAAAATATTTTCTAATTTCAACAAAAAATGAGAAACTTGCTTTCAACAAACACATGGAGTTAGAGGGAAATTCTAGTCCGAACTTGATTTGATTAAATTTTAAACCAATCATATGGTAAGTATCATACATTTATCGTGTGATTACTATACAGTTCAGAAAAAGTGAGCAATCACATAGTAAGTGTGATGCACTTGTTCTATAATTAATTTAGTTCGACTAAACCTGATTCATGTAAAAAAAAATTCGTTGAGTCGAGAACTCATGATGCAACTATGAACCAAGCTGCATACTAAAGTACTTAGTAACTATGAGATTGCTGGAGCCAATGAGGCTTAGCTTAGTTGGCGAAGTTGAGCTGCCAGGTACGTGGGATATTGTCTGCTGTATAGCAAGAGTTGGTCTACTACATAGTAGTAGGAGTTATTGTCTACTGTAATAGTAGGTAATATTATGCAGGATACGTTTATTGTAATAGTCTTTGTTAGATATTAAAATTGACAAGAATCATTGTACTTGTACTTGATTAATTTCAATTAATACAAATTCATTGTTGTTACCTAAAAAAACTATGATATCGCTGGAATTCAGGTTAAAATTGTGGATTTAAGTAACACTTACCGTACACTTCTTTCTTCATTTGGTTTGGTATCAGCACACACCACCAATCAATGAAAGACGAACGCCAAGGAACAAAGACAATTTAGGACATTCGCCAATTAAGAAAAAAAAAAAACAAAAAAACAAGCACAAAAAAAAGCAATTTCACAAACCAAAAATATGAGTTTCAAGCAACCTCCCATGGTATAAAATGAGCAAATTATTCTTTTAAGAATCTCTTTTTTAACATCCCATTCTTATGTCTTTTTTAAAAGGAAAAATTGCAATTTACTCTTTTGTGATGTGAGAAATGAGCAGAATAAAACCCCTGTGAATAAAAAAAAAAAGGTAGCAAATTACCCCCATCAAAATCCTTGATAGGCGGTAATTTGCTTCATTTTTTAAAATACAGAGAGCCATTTGCTAATTTTTTTTCATAGAGTTTTTTTTTTTTTTTTCTTATTTCATATATTACAGGGGGCAAATTGCATTTAATTCTTTTTAAAATACAGCAATTTATCTTTTTATATTTTTTAAAATGAAACAATTCACCTAAATTAAAAAACATAGAGATATAAATTACTATTTTTTTATTTATGTAAAATGATAATTCGTTGATTTATAATATCATAAGTTAGAAAATTGATTAAACCCATAAAAAGATCGTACCTGGAGAAGAATCTGAGTCATTGTCCACCGGAATCCCGACATGACAGAAGCAAGCATAACAAATATGAAACCCCAAAATTCAAATTTTGTCTCCTTTGCCACTACATCATAGTACAAGTACATCACATCAAACAAATTCTAAGAAACTCATTTTTGGCTCAATTTTGTAAAAGTTATTGGAATAAATCACGTGCACTCAATATGGCTTATTTAAATTATGGTTTTTGTTCTAATTGATTTACTTTGGACAACATGGATGATTTTTTTAAAAAGTAACATGGCCCGTGATTTTTTTAGCATTTTTTGCAAAATCCAGCACTAGAAAGATTAAAATTTCGAAATGTCGAAAGTTGTAGGACTCTTTACAAATCCCAGGAAGATAAAGGATAAAAATGACAAAATTACGAGGGACACATGATTTATTCTGATAATTTTTGCAATATCCGACACTAAAAGAACCGAAATTGCAAATTATTTAAAATATTACAAGATTATTTTACAATACAAAAGAAATAAAAAATAAAAATATTAAAATTATAGGATCAAAAATATATTTATGCCGGGATGAATAAGACACGTTTACTTACCTGTTAATAGTATCCCAAAGGAAATGATTA
The DNA here is from genome assembly GCA_034509725.1 of Sesamum angolense. Classification (NCBI taxonomy): domain Eukaryota; kingdom Viridiplantae; phylum Streptophyta; class Magnoliopsida; order Lamiales; family Pedaliaceae; genus Sesamum; species Sesamum angolense. The sequence goes on along the minus strand of JACGWL010000009.1, from coordinate 3,814,794 downwards.
AGATGATGCCTAGCAGCTTCACACTTGGAGACTCCAATCTTTAGAAAACATTATTTGTGTCAGAACCTAGGTTAAAAAATTAAAATATATATACATCTACAACTAAATAATAACAAATTAAAAAGGGATTAAATAATTCAGATTATTTAGCATTTTTATTCTTTAATTTTCTTCCATAATATTTTGATTCTATATTTTTTTAATTTTTGCAAATGTGGTTCTTTTCATAGCCGAAGTGGACGTCAGGAAAAATGCATGTCCATCTCAAGTTACTTTTTAAAATTGGGGCTATTTTTTTTATTGGCTCATTTGCAAGCAATTTTGTCCTTTGACTTTAGGTTAATTATAATTTGCCATTCGAACTGACCATTTTTATATTTTGGCACCCAAAGTTTTTTTTTTTTTTTTTTTGTGTTGACTTACCATCTCAACTTTATAAAATTTTACACTTTGTCATTTATAACTGTTTTTTTTGCCTATTTTTTTGTCGAAAAAAATATCACATACAGTGCACATGTGATACTTAAGGGTTATGTGAGGTAATATTATACATATATACAACATGTGATGTTTTTGCGATAAAAAAATCAATAAAGAAACTGTCATATATGGCAAAATGTAAATTTCACAAAGTTGAGATGGTAAGTTGACACAAAAAAAAAAAAAGGTTGAGATACCAAAGTGTAAAAACGGGCATAGTTCGGATGACAAAATATAATTTACCCTTAACTTTATAGAGTAGCATTTTGGTACTATTTTTTTTTTAATTTTTGCAATTTTAATCCTTTTTTTTTTTTTAATTCACCCTTCTGCTCGGTGGAGGTGAACTCTGACAAAAATCAATTCATACAAAAAAATATTATGCCCTAAATTACATAATTAAAATTGCAATTTTCTCTTTATGCAATGAAGTGCATTCCTCTCAGTTTCTTGCATCCCAACTAAGACTATTGCATTTAAACATATAATGTAGGGTAAATTATAGTTATTTTTCTTAAAATTTGGTACAATTATATTATTTAAAAAATTATAAATCCCTCTTTAAATACAAAAAATAATTATGTAGTCCCAAGACGGTGAAGTGGATATTACTTTTTACCCATGTTAAACTTTAAAAAAAAATAAAAAACAATATTTGAAAAAATATAAAATTAAGGTGGCTAAAATAAATAATCTAGAGGAAATATTAGTTCATAAAAAAATTAAAAAATTAGAAAATATATAAAATTATAATTTATGATTCAAAAGAACTTTTAGGTAAGTTCACCAAAAAAATTGGATAAAAACCTAAATCAATGGATTCGTTATTAACGAACGTTAAAATCAGGGGGATTTTTATAATTTTTCAAACAACAAGAATGTATTTATAATTGTAGCAAATTTGTGGAGAGATGGTTGTAAATTACCCTACAATTTAATTAGTTTAGTTGCAGCACGGTAGGTTATGTTTAGTAATTAAACTAGTTTTGTGGATAAATACCTGAAAGCAAAGGCAAAAAGAAGGAGAAATATTGGTGATGTTGATTTGCACTGCAACAAAAACAAAATAGAATTAGTTATTTAAACACTTTTTATGAAATAAAACAAAGGACCCAATGTAGTAACCCCCAAGTTCTTTTAGGCTGTATTAGAATTTACGGATTTGGAATCGTGAATTTTAAATTCTTCGTAATAAATGTTTTAAATATGTTTGAATAATTTTATATTTAAAGAATTTCGAATCCTTCCATTTTAATTTTGATGGACGAAAAAGGAAGAATTTTGAATTATTTTCACATGGAGCCATTTGATATCCTTTTTTCAAGTCCTTCCTTCATATTCAAATCCATCAATTCAAACACAACCTTAAAAGACTTAAACCAGACAATGAATGTACTGGTGTTTCTCCATGCTCTTCAATGCGTATGCAACATAAGTTGAATACAAAAAAAAAAAAAAAAAAAAAAAAAGGCAAAATTAAATTTTTGGTCCTGTAACTTTAGGTCGTTAGCACTTTTAGTCCTGTAACTTACTTCATTTACACATTTAGTCCTTTTTTTTACGAATTTAGTCCTGAGCATCTCACATTTGGTCCTTTTTTGACAAATTTAGTCCTGTGTTGACAATTTTGGTCCTATTCAAACTATAATAAATCTCATTTTTGATCCTGTAACTATGAGTAGTTAGGATAAAAATTGTCAATACAGGACTAAATTTGTCAAAAAATGACCAAATGTGAGATGCTAAGGACTAAATTCGTCAAAAAAAGGACTAAATGTGTAAATGAAGTAAGTTACAAGACTAAAAGTGCTAACGACCTAAAGTTACAGGACCAAAAATGTAATTTTACCAAAAAAAAAAGCCCACATATATTTTTGGTCTCGTAACTTTGCTCATTTGGCGTTTCCGTGCTTTAACTTTATAGGGTAATATTTTGGTCATTCATCTTTTTAATATTCGCAACTTCAATTCTTCTTTTCTCTGGAGTTCACCCTTCTCGCCGTAAAGATACATGTGCACATCACATGACATTTTACAGATGGGGCTACTGTTCCTATTGACTCAATTTTCGAGCATTTTTTACCTTTAACATTCTAAAAAAATATTTTTGTCATGCATCTTTTTATTCTTCGTAATTTCAGCCCATTTTTTCCCCAAGTTCACCCTTCTAAACAGTGGAGATGAGCTCCGGCAAAAAACAGAATTGAAATCGCGATAAACTAAAAAGTCTTTTTTGTTGATCTATAGTTTACATGCTCGTTATATATTCAAAAAGAATTTGAACCATGAGCAGCCAAAATCAATCAAATTTCACCAACCAAACTCCCCTGAAACTAAAGTTCAGAAGTAACATAATCCAACAAAACTAATCATAAATTATTGGGTTAAATACAATTTACCCCTATGATATGTGAAATGAACAATTCCCCCTATAAAAAAAGAATTAGCAAATTATCCGCTGTGTTTGAAGAAAACGAAGTAAATCACCCCCCTGTGATTTGCTTCGTTTTCCATAATATAGGGCGTAATTTGCTATTTTATTTTTTACAGGGAGATTTTTTGCTCATTTATCATATCAGAAACGAGGTAAATTGCATTTTTACCTAAATGATTATTCAAGATTGAACAAAAAAGAAAAACTAACCATAGTGGCAAATGTAACGGTGATGAAAACCAAAGATGCATTGCTTAGATTCACATCCATTGCGGTGCTGAGAGCCGTCGGTACAACTGTGAAAGGCAAAGGCCATCTGTAGCATTAGTCGTTAGAGATATTAATGATACAAGCAAATTTCACAAGGGAAAATGAACATGCAATTGAAATACATTTTTCCAAGTAAAACACTCAATCCTCAGTTGCCAGCACAAAGATAAAGAATCAAAACGTCAAAATGCAAAAATATAAGACCAAAAATTTGGTTTCATGCCCGCAGAAATTGACCAGTGGGAATAAAAGCCCCAGATTAAAAAATGCACATGCAGAGCACATGTTTTTTATTTCTAATAACATTTGTGAACTCTAGCGACTCAAGGATTAAAATCGTGAAAAACTAAAAAGACACAGGACATATTTGTATTCGAGAAAGATAATGGACTAACACACTAAATATGTAAAATACAGGACGAAAATTGCATTTAAGCCTTTACTGTTAACTATATTCAAAGAAACTAACAAATATGTATTTTACAAAACTAACCTACAGAAATAGAATATTCTTGCTCGAACTAGATTTAGCCGAACCAAATCAATCACAAAGTAACTATATCACACTTGCTATGTGATTGGTCACTTTTCTTGAATTGTATACCAATCACATCACACGATAAGTATATTGCACTTGTCATATAATTAATTCAAATTTAATTGAGTTGGGTCCGAACTAATATTTTCCATTACAAAAGTGCTATCGTACTTTTCATTTTTATCAATGACAGCTAAATCCAATACTTAGGGAGAAGAATGAAAACACTAGGAGCCATCAAATATCTCCTAATTTTTAGCAGTCACTATTTTTCCGCAGACGTAGAAACACGTTTTCATAATGCAATCAGTTGTCATTGTGAATGATTCTCATAAGGAATTAAAGCTCTACGAGTCTAGTTTCAAATGGTGCAAAGTTGCAAACTTCAAGCCCATTGAAAATTTTTGTAGAGACTTATGACTCTTTAACAAAAAACTGCCAGAAATAGACATTATGTTTGTTTTCATTTTCAAGTTGTCTCCGAAATGAGTCAAAACATACATAATGTTTGTCATCATACAGAAACACCTTATCTAGGTATTTTTAACTGTTTTAACATAAATACATACATATATATATATACACACACATATATACATAAATATACATAAAAAAGACATGATTTGACAATAAACAGTGATTTTTGTTTCAAAAAACACAACATTAAACATACAATCCTTATATATATATAAATATATAAAAAAAAGACATGATTTGACAATGAACAGTAATTTTTGTCTCCCAAAACACAACATCAAACATACTATGCTTATTTTAAATTATCTCCAAAAATTAATCCAAACATACACACTATCTCTAACACATACTTATTTATGTTTGTTTTTCTCTCTCTATCTCCACAAAACACTCAGAAAATGAATCCAAACACTACGAGAGTATTATGTTTAGAATTCTGTTTTTTTTTATTTAGGCCCATAGAAGGGCTTGTAATCTAATGTTATTCAAGTGAACTTAGAGGAATAATTTAGAGCGAAAAGATTATAAGATGCACTCCTCTTCTCTTCCTTCAAACGTATATATAGAAACAATTGAACCCACCATAACTTCCGACAAAGATTGAACAGTAGAATAAATAGTCTTCAAAATTTACTAGCAAAATATTTAGGGGAAAAATGCAATTCACCCCCCTTGTGATATTGTAAAAGAACAACTTACTCCCTTATGAAAAATAAAATAGCAATTTATCCCTCTATATTTTTCAAAATGTAGCAATTTACCTCCCTATGTTTTTAAAATTGAAGCAATTTACCACCTTGGACAGGGAGGTAAATTGCTTCATTTTAAAAAATATAGGGGGATAAATTGCTATTTATTTTTCATAGCGGGTAATTTGCTTATTTCCAATATCACAGGGGATAAATTGCTAATCACCCAAATATTTAGTGAAAGAGGCATAAATCTTGTTCTGTACCTTTGGCAAAATAATCCCTCCAAGACATAAACGAGGAGTGAAATCTGTCAGGCCAAAACCACGTAATGGCATTTGATAAAGTAGCTTGCATGGAAAAATGGAAGGCGTTCATCAACAGTGGAGCTGGGAATTTCCCCATGTCATCCCCTAACAAGGTTTTGTTATAACTGATGATCCCAGGAAACACATTGTTAAAACAGCATTCAATTGAAAGAACACAGTTACTACATTATTAAACACCACCAAGAAGAGAATATTGCACTCACAACGTTAGACATGTACTGAATGTGTACCAGAGTAGTATTAGGAACAATGTTTTCAGCACATAAATGATCGAAATAAGGTTGTCTGAATCTCTCTTAGACGACGGGCTTCGATGATTAAGGCCGATGCTGTCGTTTGTGTATCTTTTATCGATCATGTGATCTTTTCGGACATCAATAGGTAAGTACCTATCTTTCTGATTTCTCAAACCAACATGTATGTCATGATCTGCATCACGAGCAAGCTCCATCTTCTCCTCAAAATTATTGGAACGAAATCGCTAAATTTCCATCTTCTCAGGGCCCATGTCGCTGAACCAAATGCAACTGAAAGTCGACGTTTTCTTGAAATAATGCATCTCCATTGTCCAATCAAGTTGAGCACTTGCTTTCGCCCTCATTAGGCTCGCCCGTGAACAAAGGATCCTCAGCGTGCTCCTAATTCCCAACCTCATCTACCATTTGAATGCCACTCACCACACTGCATGAACCCAAGAGCACAATGTTTTTCAGCGGCTTGTCGCCCAAGAATTGTTAAACGACGACCTCATCTAATAGTTTAAACTGTTCGTAACACACACCCCACTTGCAAACCCTACATGTAAAACCTAAATGGGTGACAATGAGATTCGAGCATAATACCTCTTGTCCGGTCTGGCTTTAATACCATGTTAAACAACCATCTCATCTAAAAATTTAAACTGTTAGAGAGGAGAATCATTTAATATTTCTGAACACAAATTGTATGCTAATCAATCAAAGTGACGAAAAAAACCATTAATCTGAATCAGCTCCGACTTTCCTGGCTCCGAGAATTTCCAGATACTGCAATCTAAACTACATAACTACAAGAAAAGATGGAACGTTTTTAGCAGTCCTCAGATGAAACAATGAATAGGCAAAATATAATTCTTTTATTTGAATTTAAGACAAAGCATATAGGAAATCATGTAATAAAGAGGACAAGGGACTTTCAAATCAATCAATAAATAACAAACATAATTTGGATCAAAGCTGCAGAAACAGAGATCAAGAAAGCATAAAAAGGGAGAGATCGAAACTTACCAGTGATATTAAATGTTCTGTATGTTTTGCAGAATGTTTTGGATCTTTGTGTTTTTGTTGGGCTTAGGTGTTTGGAGTGGTGTGGTCAGAAGATGAATCATGGTCGTTAGAACAGTTAGATGTGTTTTTCTATCATTGATTCAAATCCACGAAACTGAATTCAACTTTATTTTTTAGTTTGTTTAATTTTAGGTATAATCCCACCCTCCTCCAACCCTCTGTAATTTAGGAAATTACATTTAATACTTTTGAAGTTTTCTTTCATTTAACAAAGTCCTCACATTTATCATAATTTACTGCATTTGTTGATATTAACAAAAAATTAAATGAAACTTGTCATTTACCCTTGATTGACATATTACTAACTTATTGCAGGTCAAATAATTTTTTTCCGAACTAACCCACCCTTGTAATGGAGAAGATATACCTCCTCAATGCATTAATGCGTAAAGGTGTATGAGGGTAATTTGATCATAAAAAGATTCATTTGACCTGCTATAAGTCAATAGAGGATAAATATAGATTTTTTTCTATTTTTTGTTATATCAATAAATTCAGTTAATTTTTGACTAACAAAGGGATTTATTTGTTACATGAAAGCAAACCTCATGGGTACTAAATGTAATTTTTAAAACCACAGGAAATTTATGTGTAATTACACTTTAAACTTTAGAGGAGGGAAGTGTAATTATCCCTTAATTTTATAAGGGGAAAAAAGAAAGAAATATTGTATATTCATAGGTTTATGTACTAGTAAACAAAATTTATATTGCATGTGGAAAGTAATTTGTTTTGTAATATTTGAAATAATGATCACTGCAAAATAAATATATAAATTTTGGTACCTAAACTTTAATATATATATATATATATATATATATAATGTCAACTTGATATATGAATTTTTATATATAGTCTTATTAATGCACCAATTTAACCATAAATGCCAAACACGTGCACGTTTATTTAAAATATTTTATAAAGACAAAAAAATACCTTTTTGATATTAACTTAATTTTAATATCCATTTATTTCACTAGAATTGAAAATCGCACTAAATAAATTTGATAATGTAATAACAAAATTATAAATTAAAATAGACTTGTATAGAAGGGGGGAGGGAAAATTTTTGTTCTTTAATTTTCTCAACAATTTATTTAATTTTGTCCTTTAACTTGGGAGGTATCGAATTTAATCCTGTATTTTTAAATATTAGCAATTTTGGTTCTTTTGGCCTAATTAATAACTATTATGCCCTTTTAGTGATAAGAGTCTCATAGTTCAATATTCCCTTGCTCTTAGTTAGACCCAACATGCTTCCGAAATAAAATTAACCCTCCATAAATTCATATATTCATTTGACCTCCTTGCCATCGGGTATTCCAAGCCCTATTTTACACGGACTTCCTACCACACTACCGCAATAGTTTGTTTGAAGGTAATTACTCTTTCAGCAACAAACAACACAACTCTATTCCATTTTCTAACTTAGGGCGTAAAAGTACTCCAAAATAGAAACTTAATAAAATTTTAGATAAACAAGTTGAACAAAAATCTTAAATTTATTAAAGAAATATTTGAAATGTTACATATATATTCTCCTCCTCTACCAAAGAAGATAATTGTTTAGTCTCTTAAAATAAGAAGATTAGACACTTAAGAGAAATCCCCATACATTAAAAAAACTTGAATCATATATTTCAAGAGTTGGAGGATTTAAAGAATTGGAGATATTTTAAACCATTCTAGCATGAATCGAGCCCATTTGCTTCATATATATCTATTTGTAATAGCCCACAGACTTTAATTACGGTTTTCAAACTTGTTCTATATTATGTCATTGTATGTATCGTCTATTTTGGCTTCCTGATTTCCAGTTATACCCATTATGGCTTGTCGGCCGCTTGCCTTTTCAACTGTTGCTACTTTCTTTTCAGACCGTGGGCCTGTTATGTTTGTTTTTGTTGGTAGTTCTTTCTTTAATTTTTGTACATTATGAGGTTTTAACCTCGTTCAATAAAAATTCTTTTGATGTCTTTTATCCTTCTCTAGTTTGGATTCGGGTTTCTTCTAGGTCACTCGGAATTTTTTGTTCCAAACAAAAGTTTTTCCAGTTTCTCACAAGAAATCATATATGAGTGTGACATTGCCCGACATGCATCATGTTGCATGTCTTCTTCTTGATTGCTTCCGTTGCAGGTAGCTTATTCCCAGATGAGTATTCTCTTTTTCTTGAATAAGCTCGTCACAAACTCAATACTCTTTCCTATCATAGAATTTAATAGAAACGATCCATTAATTTATTTGAAAATTTTTCAAATAGAAACTTGACTTTCTCCATCTCTATGAGACAGGCCTAAAAACTCGAATCCCTTGGGGTGGAAATTTCATCCTCGTTGATGGCTAGAATAATGAGGCTTCTCCTGTTGCAGTCCTAATTTGATCGAATGTTGTCATATTGGGTCTTCGTAATTTGATTAAATGAAAAGCTCGTTCAATGAGAATCCTTACATGTGATTTTTGGAGCCATTGAAATGAACTTGAACTCCAAAATATCTCATCATTTAAGGTGGAGATGGTTTTGCCAAGGATGAGATCAAAAGGGGCAACAACATGGTTAATGCTATGTGGGAAAGGTTTTCGATGTTGTTTTGAAAGAGGACAAACAAAACATATTTTTGCAAGACTACAACATTTATTTCATTACGGTTTATGTTAGGTACATGACAGAGCACTCTAGAGGCGCGATGTCCCAACCTCTTATACCATAGCATAGACTCTTGATTTACAACTAGTGAAACAAAACTTGAAAGACAGGAAGACAAAGACTGATATAGAAGCAGGACTGAACAATTTTTTGTCCAAAATATAGAATTTTTTTAAGGGATAATTTCACTTTTCGTACCCTAACTATACCCTAATTTCAGTTTTAGTACCCAATGTTTCCAAGCCATCAAAATTGGTACCCAAAGTTAACGATTTTCATCCAAATGAATACCTCCCGTTAAATTGACCGTTAAATTTAACGGTCAAGCCATTTTGGAGGAAAAAATAGGTTGTAGTTTGTCTAATTAAGGGCATTTTTTGCTACTATTTCATTCACCACACAAATTAGAGTTGAAAGAGTCAAATTGTGGAAAATTTTGCAAGGAATGATGAATAGAAATAGAAACTGAAAATAAATTGATGAACGATGAACAATTACACTTGTCAATGACAACACTTCAACACTTCATTATGGTTGCTCTCTTGAGTGCTGGGGGGTTGAGATGTCCCAATAGGCATCTCTTCAGCGTTGAAGTGTTGTTATTGTTGACAAGTGTAATTGTTCATCGCTCATCAATTTATTTTCAGTTTCTTTTTCTATTAATCCTTCTTTGCAAAATTTTCCTCAATTTGACTCTTTTAACTCTAATTTGTGTGGTGAATGAAATAGTAGCAAAAAATGCCCTTAATTAGACAAACTACCGCCTATTTTTTCCTCCAAAAATGGCTTGACCGTTAAATTTATCGGTCAATTTAACGGGAGGTATTCATTTGGATGAAAATCGTTAACTTTGGGTATTAATTTTGATGACTTGGAAATATTGGGTACTAAAACTGAAATTAGGGTATAGTTAGGGTACGAAAAGTGAAATTATCCCTTTTTTTAACTATCTTGCTACAACTACCACCATCTTACTCATCCAACCCTGTAAAATGCAATGAGAGGATGTTAGGTACGGCTCATATATCAGAAATAAGACAGATGCTAAAGCAGAGTGGAGTGAGCGAGTGAAGAGAATAGAGAAGAGAAGAATTTGTAACCTCGTTAAATTAGTAAGAGAGAAGAGAAGAATTTTCTCTGAGAAATAAAAGTACTACAGCCGCACTGCTCTCGAGGACATAGGCACACTGCCGAACCTCGTTAAATTCGTGTGTTCCTTTCTTCTTATGTTCAATAGCATTAATTTCTCAATAGAAGGCAAGACGGCAAATTGGATGTTAGTGGTGGCACAAATTTTGCCGACTGAAATAAGATTAGACGGATGGAACACATAAAATGTCAGCAAGGATAAGTTTCCCATAAAGATTAACATTTCCTGATTGTTTGATCAATTTAGTTGTACCATCGAAAAGATGAATGCAAGAAGTAGTAGCTATTGTATTCAAAGTTTGGAAGAAGTGAGAGTTTTTGCACGGGTAAAATGCAAATTACTTCCCTATGTTATATGAAACAAGCAAATTACCCTCTTGTGAAAAAAAATAGCAAATTACCCCCTTATAAAAAGAAAAATAGAGCAATTACACCCCTCATGCGAGTTTGTGTAATTCATGCATTTTTTCTTTAATTTTCCATTTTTTTTTAATTTTAATTAAAAAATTACATTTATAGCCTTATTTAATAACCGTTGGATCTTATTTGAATCTAAGGTCCAAATTGAACCAGTAAATGTACGGCCCCAAATTTTGATTTATTTCAATCAACCGTTAATATTTAAACAAATATTTAAACTTATGTAATATATATAAAAAATATATATTATATATAATTAATAGTATATATATATATATATATATATATATATAGAGAGAGAGAGAGAGAGAAATAGCGACAATGAGGGCATAAGAGGGGGCAGGGGGGGGGGGGGGGGGGGAGGGGCCGGCGACGGAGTCAGCGCGAAGGGACGCGGAGGGAAGACAAAGGGACAGAAGCGGAGGATGGAGGGGAAAGGGGGAGGGTGCTATGGTGACAGAAGTGCCGATAGAGGTGAGGAGGGGGTTTCTCTTTTTGTCTTCAAATAAAAAACTATATATTATTAAAAATATTATATATTTTATGTAAAAATACTTTTTGATAAATATTTATATATATTATATTTATTAATAAATTTGATATATAATATATTATATTAAAAAATATTTATTCTTAAAAACATCATGCCGAGTCGCACGAGGGGCGAGTGCATTACACACTTCCTTCTGAGGGAGTAAATTGCTTTAATTTTAAAACCACGTGGAGGTAATTTGATATTTTTTTTTTCACATGGGGGTATTTTGTAAATTGCCCATATCACAGGAGGGTAGCATGCATTTTTTTTCCATTTTTGCACACATGATTAATGGCGCAGAGTCTATGATCCAATAACCTTCACTCATATAATCAGAACAAAAACAAAAGTATAGTGCATACCTGCATAATCGTCTACAAAATTCACCAAAACAGGAGTAGTGGGCATTTTCTGTTTTAGCATTTTCATAACCTCCATTACAACCTCTGAAACGTACGTCTTATCTTAGTTTTTTTGCTCCTTACATCCGCTTTTTTCACCAGTTTGCACCACGCAATATACCTTGCTGCCTGCAAAACTGTTTTTCTTCTTTGATCGTTAAACTCTTTGTACCACTCCGGCACTTCGTGCAATTTGAAGCACGTGTTCTTGTCGTGCCCCGGTCTATCACAATCCTCGTACCTTAGGTTCTTCTTATCAGATACAACTCCCCTTCTATAATTCCCTCCTTCCGACAAAGCATCCTTCCTTTTATCAAAGTTGTCAGCAAATTGAGTTGCACCTTCATTCACATCGTTGAAGTTCATATGAACTTGACGTTGCTTTTCCACACACATTATCATCGAATAAGTTTTGTTAACACTCGGTAGGGGATCCATTACTAACACTTGATTTCAGACATTATCATATTCATCTCTTAATCCCATAAAAAGTTGCATTAGGTGATTTTGTTCCACCAAATCAGTTATTGCCTTTGTGAGCAGGGTTCAAAGCCGCGGTATCGGATAATATCGGCAGGTATTTTTCCACATCTGTCGTGGCGTATCGGGTGATACGAAGTAAATGTGTTATGTAATGTTTTAAAAATTCTCAAAAAATTAGTATAGGTATAAAAACAATAGAACATCACAAATTACTATATATTAATATTACAAATCAAAAGTTTTTAATATAATAACTTCAAAAAAATTAATCACATAAATGCTTATAATATACATACATAATCAAAAGAAAGTGGAATGCTAGTGAGGCTGAAACCTTGGAAATATATCATGATCTAGTAAATCAATAGGAGCATTACAACTAGTTTGGTTCTTGATTTTGATGATATCTTTTGTGTTACCATGGAAGTTATATAGAAGGTCTTTGACTCCTTGAGACTCCCTTATGCTTTGGAAATGAAGCGGTGTCCATCATAACTTGTCTAGAGTGATGATTAAAGGCATAAGTGGTAAAACTATAGAAGGGAAAGCTTGAAACCTTAAAGTTAGTTGGAATATAATGAGAAAAGATTGCATTTTTCTGCCAACTTGAATATCATCGATAACATCGGATATTGTGGAGATCGACTCTTTCGTCAAAGGTGCATCACAAATTATAGTGTTTAATTCAGGATTACAGGCGTGAGCCCTCGAATTAATATTATAGAAATTCAAATTCAAGTCAATGGAAGATGTACAAGAAGATTTTACTTTTGAATTTGTCAAATGCATTCGAAGAGAAGAATCAGAGGATCAACTAAAGATTGTACCCATTTTTACCTATCAAATATATATTTTTATTTGTGACAATTACGACAAAGCTCACAAATTTTAGCACGCCCAGTGGGACCATCTTTACCTCTCATCTCTTCTCATTGCAAATCAACTTGAAAGGCCAATGGAGACGAAAAATAATCTTTCCAATTTCTCAAATTTTAAATATCTAATGTCGAATTTGGAAGCTTCTTCTCAACAAAATAATCATGTGGGGGCAAGTTGAGATGACGTTCTCAAGATTTCACTTAAGCTGGGGGCAAAGCAAGAAGCTCAAGTTGCGGAGAAAGATTTGCTCGATGATAATATGATTCATTCATCGTCAACAAGTTCAAAAGCTGAAACTGCAATAGTTATGATGGTGCAAACTACTTGACTGGAAAAACAAATCGCATGATCGATAGGTGTGGTAGGAAATTTATTGAAACATGTTCAACCACGCGGCAACTAACTTAACAAACTCTACGACAAGTTTCAAAGTACCCCAACGTTGAATGAATTTGAAGAGCAAGATTTCTCAGTTGAATGCAATACAAACAAAGGAATTCATGTTTCTACCGATGGATTTGTTTCTATTGAGCATGTGAAGAATATTGTAAATGAAGCAACAATAGCAAATACATATGGAACTCGAGTTCAAGTTTCAAATCTTACGTGAAGTCTTATACAAAAAGGATTGAGCAATTGAGAATGCCAGAAAACTACAAACCTCCAAAGTTTCAATAATTCAATGGTCATGGGGATCCTCGGCAACATATTGCTCACTTCGTTGAAACATGCAACAATATTGGAACCGATGTAGACTTTTTAGTCAAACAATTTATTTTATCATGGAAAGACGCTGCTTTTGATTGGTGTATTGATCTTCAAGCAAATTCTATTGATAGTTGGGACGATTTATAAAATAAGTTTTTCAATCAATTTTACAGTGCTCGACATACTGTTAGCATGATTGAACTTGCTAACCAGTATCAAGAAAAAGATGAGTCGGTGCTTGATTACATCAATAATTGGAGAAATCTATTGCTGAATTGCAAAGACACTTCGTCTGAAATATCTGCAGTCAAGTTATGTATTCAACGCATGCATTGGGAACTATGCTACATTCTTCAAGCAATAAAACCAAAGACTTTTGGAGAGCTAGCCACTCGAGCACATTGAATTGAAATAAGCTTCAATTGCAAAGAAGATGAATTTTGATACCAATGATGATGATGATGCAACATCATGAAATTTGAAAAAATTCAATGTTCCTGGATATGAGCATAAACTATCTAATGTCTCCAGAAAAAGAAAAAAAAATTCAATGCTCCTGGATACGAGCATAAACTATCTAATATCTTTGAAAAATAATTTTTAATGCTCCTGGATATGAGCATAAACTATCTAATGTCATTGAAAAAATAATTCCTAGTGCTCCCGGATACGAGCATAAACTATCTAATGTCTTTGAAAAATAATGTCCAATGTTCCTCGATACGAGCATAAACTATCTTATGACTTTGAAAAAATTCTCAATGCTTAGTTATGAGCATAAACTATCTATTATCTCCAAAAATAATTTCAAGAACTCCTTGATATGAGTATAAACTATTTACAAATTTACTTGAAGAACTTATTGACATGAGTATAAACTATCTACGAATTCAAATTGAAGAACTCCTTGATATGAGCGTAAACTATCTACAGATTATTTTGAAGAACACCTTGATATGAGTATGAACTATCTACAAATTTGTTAAAAGAACTCTTGATATGAGTATAAACTATCTACAAATTTAAATTGAAGAACTCCTTGATATGAGAATAAACTATCAATAAAAATTCAAGTGAACTACGTTTTGACTTGATCCTCCAACGAAGTACGTAGACAGCTTGAGATATATTTTCAAGTTCAGTCACATGTAAAAGAAAAAGAAAAATCTCATGAAGAAAAATCAATTTCGAGAAATATTCACTCTTTCACTTCGCTGCACCAGATGTTCGTGAAACAAGTCTTGAGGGGGCATTTGTAGATATGAAAAATTTCATATCCAATTAAATGATGACAAGTGTAAATTAATATGTAAATTATCAATTTTCATTTATATTTTGGAATTTACTAAATTAATTCCATGTATAAATAGTCAATTTAATTGATATTTTGATATATATTTTCATCAAATTAATAACCGACAAGTGGCAAAATGAAGTGATCCGGCCAATCAAATCATGCTTCGCAGTCAAAGATTCCAGCTAATCAGACCGCGCCATGTGGAGCAATTGTATGTATGCTCCAATCAAATCAAGACAAATATTTGTGATATTTATCTCTTTAAAAAATCCAAATATTAAGGAGATAATGTCAAATTGACCAATCATGTGATTCCAAATATATGATGTATTTATCTCTTTAAATTAAATTATAAAGAGAAAATACAAAAGGTGTTCAAGTGCATCACAACTCACCTCTTCGACACTTATATAAGGGGTCTCTGGAGCTCATTCAAAACATACATAGAGCTCGAGAACGAAGAGCAACTCTATGCAATTCGTCAAGTGCAAGAATATTTAAAGGCGTTCAAGGCGGAGATTGACTCTTAAGAAGATCCAAGTGACGAATCTACTTTCAAATCATCAAATTTCAAGTCAAGACTATATCGTTTAATTCAGGATTACAGGCGTGAGCCCTCGAATTAACGTTATAGAAATTCAAATTCAAGTCAAGGAAGATCTACAAGGTGATTTTACTTTTGAATTTGTCAAATACATTCTTAAAGAGAAGAATGAGAGGATCAACTAAAGATTGTATACACTTTTACCTATTAAATATATTTTTTATTTTGATAATTTTCTTGTGTTTTGATTTTAAGACAGAACAAAATTAGCGCTTACAATTGCATTTAATAACCATGAGACCACCATGCTATCTGCTCATGTCCACCGCTCCTCAAGCTCAGGATCCCCGGTAGACTTCAAGCACGCACCAGTAATGAATCCTAACTTTGATTTCATGCACATAGCACAATGGAGCTCCATTCAAGGTAATTCTTTCCATCTAGAGGGGTAGATATTAGGTTCATACTTGGATGATCGGACTTGGGAGATGCAAAGCCACAGCTCTAGATCCGCTCCTTCCATTTCTGGTGCTTTCTGCACTAGAGATGTTTCTTTCTGCTAACTTCGCCATTTCTGCTGGACGAAAAGCCATGGTAAAGTTCGCCATTTAAGAGCTCTAGAAAATATGAAAGGAGAAAATAACTTGTGAAAAGAAAGCGTAATCTATCATTATACATGCAAAAAATGCTAAAAAAATAGTCACAAAAACAACGCGTTCTAACACCAAATTCAGGGGATTTTTTTCCTTCATTCTTTATTTGGCGCGTTTAGATTTTTGCCGCAGGTAAATTAAATTAATCCCATTTTTACGACTCTTCCGTCGGTCATTGAGATGTTTCAATTAAAATTTGGCTTATTGACTAAATTTATAATTGGTGGGAGTAATTAATTGGCCATTGGGTATGTAAGAATTGAAAAATCTTGCCAAATTGTTTAGGATAAATGCAATTTACCCCCCTGTGTTATGGGAAAAGAATTACCCCCCTGTAAAAAAAAACCAGCAATTACCCCCCTATGTATTTAAAAAGCAAATTACCCGCGTTTCGTACATAACACGCGCCTTTTTTTTTTTTTTTTTATTTTTTTAATTTAAAATTTAAAATAATATTTATATTCTTATTTGATAACCGTTGGATCTGATCAATCTATGGTCCAAAATTAGCTAACAAATCAACGGTGTAGATTCTATCTATTTAAATCAATGGTTTAAATAAAAATAAAAATAAATAAAAATAAAATATTAATTATAATTAATATAAATTACTATTTTTATATAATAAATATAATAAATTATATAATATATATATATATATTATATATTGTGTAGAGAGAGAGATTACCGCGGGAGGGGGAGGGAGGAGGAAGAGGAAGCGCCGGCGGAGGGGGACGGAGGAGAGACGGCGGGACCAAGGGGAGGCGGATCTGAGCGGAAGGAATGAGGCGAAGAGGGAGGGGGAGGAGGAAGAGGAGGAGCGAGGCGGAGGGGAAGGAGAGGAAGATGATGAGGCGGAGGGAGGCAGAGGGGGAAAGGAGATGAAGATGAGGCGGAGGGGATGGCAGATCTGGGCGCGGGGGGGGGACGAGGTGCGGCCATGGGAGGGAAGAGTTGCGGCGGCGGTCGAAGCGTGAGAAAGAGGAAAGGGGTTGCGATGGGGAGGAGGAAGGGGGAGGCGGCAGCGCTAGGGGAGGTGGTTGGGGTCGGCGGCGGTGCGAGAGAGGAAGATGGTGCTTGGGGGCGGTGGCCGGCGGTGGCGGTGGCGGTGGTGCGGGGCGGCGGTGGTCCGTTAGGTGAGGAAAAGAAGGAATTCCTATATATATATATATATATATAATTTTTTATATTTAATATATTATTTATATAAATATATATGTATTAATATATTTAATTAAATATATATAAATAAAATAATATTTTAATGGTTAAAAAATATACCCAGATGCATTCCGGGCGCGTGTGATGCACCGCTGGACTGAGGGTTAATTTGCTCTATTTCTAAAGACAGGGGGTAAATTGCTCTTTTTTTTTCACAGGGGGTTATTGCTCTTTTCTCATGACACAGGGGGGTAAATTGCATTTTTTTCCCAAATTGTTTATAAAGATAATGACAATGACAACAATGAGAATAATTTTACAACAAAGGACTTTCATATATATGGAAGTTTATAAAGATGTTTCATTAGTGTGAAGAAATCCATCAGCACCTCAGAGAAACGACCAAAAATCATCTAAAAAATCATATTACAAAATAATATAAATCTTTGATCATTATAGAAACATACGAAATTAAAAAAGAACAAAAATGCAAACCAACCCACTTAGTGAAGTAGAGTAATATTGACAACCTGTGTGCATGCTTGATTTCACAAGCTGTCTTTGACCACAGAGATATTATTAGGGTTAATTACATTTAAATTTCTTTTAAAAAATATGAAATTATGTTTTTGCTGAAAAATATTTTAAAATTGCACTTATACCCCCTTTAAGAAGTCATTATTTGCATCCGACTCCCTTTTATTAAAATTTGAACGAAAAATTGCTGATATCAGGTGAACTCACCTCTTTTCACCCTCTCTTTCATCTCTTGACACACCACACACACACACACAATATATAATATATATATATATATATTGTGCCTACAAATTAAAGCAAAATCACACACGTACAAACAACACACACGCTTTCACACATTTTGAACACATTCACTCAAAATTCCGAACTGACGTAACAAAATTATTAGATTTTAATTATTATTATTTATATAATTTTATTTATTGATTAGTCTATTTATATGATTTGTAATTTATACTGATCGATGTACTGTTTAATCGGAATTTTTTATGAGTTGGATGGTATTATTTTTGCTTGACTTAAAACTGTGTGTTGCCTCTTACATCAAGGTCTATAACTCGAGCTAGTAATATAATAGTCGATATCGTATTGCTACTTTTCTTGTGCTTCTTTTTTTTCTTTTTTTGGTATATGTCATATTATTTGTTAAGACATTGATCAGTTAAAATTATAATAAATAAAGTTATAGTCATGTATCATCTGTTTATATATATATATGCTTCGTTAGGGGGCCTTTTTTAGGGCCACCAAATATATATATATATATATATATATATTATATATGTATATATATATATATATTTTATTGTCTTATTTCTTTATAAGTACTAAAATATACATAAAAATATTAAATGATTGATAAAATTGAAAATTTATGTAAATTTTTCTGTTAGTGTTAATATTTTTCATACAAATGCTACGGAGTGGTATCAGGTATAAAAAAGGAATTTTTGAAGGGGATATAAGTGTAATTTTAAAACTTTTTTTAAACATATATATATAATTTTGTATTTTTATAGGGTCTAAATATAATTTACCCAAAATATTATAAAAACATGAATCTTGCAATACAACGCGTGGAAGAAGGTGAGGTTGTCTGGATTCAGGGACGACCCTCTTCTCTTCTCACCTGAATTTTGGAAATCTCTATATAGGACAAAAGTTTGGTCGTTACTTGGTCTGAGAATGATAATTATGTCTTAATTAGTCAAGCTAATTAATTCGAAAATTCAACCAATCAAATGACATGTCAAAGTATAAATATTATTTAATTTGTAATTTGTACGATGATTATGACTGAATCAATTTTTATATAAACACATCATATTATATTATTTATTTAAAGAAAAATTTGTAGTGTACAAATTCTTGGATTTAGATTTTAAATGAATCCATTGCGAAGAAAATTTGAAATTCGTCCATATTTGTCGAATCATAGTTCGAAACGAAATTAGAATGGAAGAATTTGAAATGTTTTGAACTTAGGATTATCCAAACATATACAAAGGAATTTATTGTTAAGGATTTGAAATCAAATGTAAACTATTTAGGGTAAATTACAATGATCTCCCTAAAGTTTGGCATAATTATAAATATCTCTTCGTTGTTCGAAAAATTACAAGTACCCCTAGTTTGATGAGGTTATGTAATTATTGAGTGGAGATATGAAATTATCAACTATACACTTACTTTATTTTTTTAAAAAAATAAAAAATAATCCTTTTAAAAATAATCAGACGAACTGGATGAAAATTTTTAAAAAATTATCCATTAGAAAATTTTAAAAGATAAATAAAATTATAATTTTTAGTTTACAAAATATTTTAGTCAGTTCAACATAAAATGAATGAAAACCTAACAAAGACTAACGGAATGGTCTAATTGTTAGACGGCCGTTAAAATTAAGGGGTTATTCGCAATTATACCAAATTTCATGGAAGATCCGTAATTTATCCAACTATTATTTTGATAGTCGATTTTTTTCATAAAGTCGTTAATGCCATTTTAGTATTTGAACGATTATAAATAATTTAATAGGTAAGTCACAACGATTTTCTCTGAGATTTTCACATAATTATAAATGCCCCATTGTTATTTGAAAAATTATCAATACCCCTTGATTTTAACGGCCGTCTAACAATTAGTCCACTTCGTTCGATTTCGATCTGTTTTTTGTGGTGAACTAACCAAAACTGCTTTCGTGGATTAAAATTATCATTTTTTAAAAAATGTTTTTTTAATTTTTTTATGGACTAAATGAATAATTTTTTTATATTTTTTTAGAAAATTTTCATCCATCCTGTTTGATTTTTTTACAAGTTTTTTAATTTTTTAAAATAAAATAAAAAATACAGTAATGACAAAGTTGACAATTTCATACCTCCATCAAATAATTACATAATTTCTTCAAACATCAGGGGATATTTATAATTTTTCAAAAAAATGAAGGAGTATTTATAATATGACAAATTTTAAGAAAGTTCGTCGTAATTTTCCCTAATTTAGGTGGTGCGAAAATTTTACTATTAATATTATTTCAATATCTAAATGATGTTTTCATTTTATTTTCTATTACTTTTTTTGTAATGGTGATGTTTCTTGTTATATATTAGACTTCTTTACATTTGATTTATACATCAATAAATGAGTATCATTTCTTTTCCTCAAAGAAAAGGTAAATTATATATAAAAAAAATAAAAGCCCTCTACAGTGACATAAATGACTAACTCCACATTATTTTAATGTTATTATACAATTTTTTGTAATTATTTATTTATATACACACACATAAACAGCGTGTCACGACTTATAGTAAATTATACTTACAATAATAGGAAGTGCACTTCTAATTTTATAAAAAATATAAGAATAATTACACTCTCCTCTCCTGAGGTATGGTGTAATTACACCTAAACTCTATGTGATTTTGAAAAATTATATTTAACACTCATGAGGTTTACTTCCGCATAACAAATTGGTAAGTCCGCACTAGTAAAAAATCACTGAATTTGTTTGATATTAACAAAAAAATTGAATGAAAATTGATATTTATTTTCGATTGACCTATTATTGACTTATTGATAGTCAAACAATTTTTTTCGTTTAAACTACCCTTGCAATAATGAAGATATATACCTCCTCACATGCATTAACGTGGGAAGATGTATGAAGCTAATTTGATTATAGAAAGACTTATCTAACCTACAACAAATCAGTAATAAGTCAATTGAGGTAAACATAGATTCTTTTTCGATTGTTTTGTTTACTATTAGCAAGTTCGTTGAATTTTGACTAATAGAAAAACTCAATTGTTAAATTTACGCGAACTTCAGAAATGTTAGATGTAATTTTCCAAACTACAAAAATATAAATATAATTACACCAAATTTAATAAAAAAATGTAATTATACTAAAATATAAAATATAATTTATCAAACATCGAAAGAACGGTGTCAAACTGAAACATTATTGTTGAGCTGATTGAAAGGTCAATGCAGACAATTGTCAACTTGGTGGGTGAGTGTGTACATGAGTTCCCTTTCCTCCACTTCATCAATCTTTGAGTAAATTAAGTATGAACTGTTAATCAATTTACATATTTCAGCTTCAATCCTCTCCTGGAGAGCTTGCAAATATGATGATAATGTCCTCATGGTGGACTGTCTTCTTCACCATAGCTTCCTTCTCTTATCTAGCTTGTGTGAGCTCCCAGCCATACGACTATCCCACCGCAAACCTCTCCTCTTCTTGGATCAACAGTGTCTCTGCAAATCATTCTGTAACCTTTACAGACAGTTCTACTGTTAGAGCCGTGCTTCTCAGAGGGACTTTTGGTCCCAAGTACGCCTGCGGGTTCTACTGCAACGGCGACTGCGAGACGTATCTGTTTTCGGTATTCATCGTCCAGACGAACAGCGGTGGAGGGATCACATCTCCCGGCTCAGGATTCCCGCAGGTCGTCTGGTCTGCTAACAGGAACAGCCCCGTCAGGATCAATGCGACGCTGCAGCTCACGCCTGACGGCGAATTAGTCCTGAGAGACGCAGATGGGACGTTGGCGTGGTCAACGAACACTTCTGGGAAGTCTGTTGCAGGCCTGAATTTGACAGAAATGGGAAATCTTATTCTGTTTGATGAAAGGAATGCTGTGGTTTGGCAATCTTTTGATCATCCGACTGATGCGTTGGTTCCAGGGCAGGTGTTGGTTGCTGGAATGAATCTAACAGCCGCGGCTTCGGCGACTAACTGGACTGAAGGAGGTGTGTTTTTCGTGTCGATGACTAGCAAAGGTTTGGTAGCTTCTATGACGGCCGATCCTCCGTTGGTATACTATGATATGTTGTATGTTGGATCCAAGACGAATAAAGAAGCAAGTTATGCTAAGTATCAGAATGGAAGTCTGCAGTTATATGTAAATTCTGTCGAACCTAATCCGCCTGATATGTTCACAGGTATT
Organism: Sesamum angolense; assembly: GCA_034509725.1. Taxonomy (NCBI): domain Eukaryota; kingdom Viridiplantae; phylum Streptophyta; class Magnoliopsida; order Lamiales; family Pedaliaceae; genus Sesamum; species Sesamum angolense. Next base: position 3,792,378 of record JACGWL010000009.1, on the reverse strand, counting down.
CCTCCGGCTGCCTCAGCGCAGTATATGAAACTGGGGCCTGACGGGCATCTCAGAGTATTTCAGTGGGCAACTCAATGGACTGAAGTAGCTGATGTTTTACAGGGAATCTTGGTGTGTGCGATTATCCCCTGGTTTGTGGAGAATACGGGATTTGCTCAAACGGGCAGTGCAGTTGCCCGAGATCAAACTCCAGTGTAGAAAACTTCAGGCAGATAAATGATAGGCAGCCTGATCTTGGTTGTTCTGAAGTAATTCCACTCACCTGTAATGCTTCCAGAAATCACAGTTTTTTGGATCTTGAGGACGTAATGTACTTCACCTTCACGTATGACATTAGGAGTATTGACAAGAAGAGCTGTAAAGAGGCCTGCTTCAAGAATTGTTCATGCAAAGCTGCTGTCTTTTCATATGGATCAAATTCGTCTGATGGGGACTGTTACTTGCCGTCCCAGATCTTTTCCTTGATGACTAATGATAAGTCTAGGACTCGCTATAACTCTTCTGTATCCCTCAAAGTTGAGATTGCTCCGGGTGTTACGTCAGCTGATCCAGGAACATTCCCTAGTGGCGGTGACCGGAAGAAGAGCGTTTTAGGCCCTGTCCTGGGATCAACTTTAGGAATACTTGGAGCAGCAGTTTCTGTTGGAACTGCAGTTTTCGTGTACCGTAGGAAGAAAAGAAGTGAAGAAATTGAGGAGGACTATTTAGATCATGTACCAGGCATGCCCACCAGATTTTCTTATCAAGAATTAGTGACTGCAACTGACAACTTTAGTAAGAAACTGGGTGAAGGAGGATTCGGCTCTGTTTTTGAAGGCTCGATGAAAGACGGCACCAGAGTTGCCGTGAAATGCCTTGACGGAGTAGGCCACATTAAGAAGTCATTTCTGGCAGAGGTTGAATCAATTGGCAGCATTCACCATGTCAACTTGGTAAGACTAGTTGGCTTCTGTGCAGAGAAATCTCACAGGCTGTTGGTTTATGAGTATATGTGCAATGGATCTTTAGACAGATGGATCTACCACAGAAGCCAAACAACGTCTCTTGATTGGAAACACAGGAGACAGATTATCCTCGACATGGCGAAGGGATTTGCATATCTCCATGAAGAATGCAGACAGAAGATCATTCACTTGGACATAAAGCCTCAGAACATACTTCTGGATGAGAACTACAACGCTAAAATTGCTGATTTCGGACTTGCTAAACTCATTGGGAGGGACCAAAGTGCAGTTGTGACCACCATGAGAGGTACTCCTGGTTATCTGGCCCCCGAATGGATTAACGGAGCTATCACAGAGAAAGTAGATGTCTATAGCTTTGGAGTTGTGCTTTTGGAGATTCTGTGTGGTAGGAAGAACTTTGAGCAATCTAGGCCAGAAGAAGAGAGACATTTACTTAGACTTTTCCAGGAAAAAGCCAAGAACGGACAATGGCTAGACCTTACCGATAAATACTGTGAGGATCTGCAGGCGAAAGAAGCCGAACTTGTGGAAATGATGCAAATCGCTGCATGGTGCCTGCAGAGTGATTATGCTAAGAGGCCCTCTATGTCCATGGTGGTCAAGGTTCTGGAGGGTGTTAAAGATGTCCATATGAATATCGATTATAACTTCTTAGTTCCTCAGTATCCCATTAGCAAAACTTCAGAAGGTAGTAGTAGTAGAGATGATACTCCAATACTTCCATCAGTTCTATCCGGGGCGAGGTGATCTTAGAGCCCTTGGAACGAATTCTTCATGTTTTTTGTCGAAAATGGAAGCCAGATACTTCAAGAAAACAGGATTGTTTGCAGAAAGAACGGTACTTACGGTAATATGATCACCGGTTTTCTTACTGCTGTTAATTTGTTTCCACGTGCAAGATCCAATAAGTTGCTTCTTGCCTTGCTTTGTGGTGTTTTACATAAACGTAGACTAAAGTTTCTCGATTCGTACTTCGTTTCATTCTGAGTTTCCAGCATCATTGTGCAGCAATTGTTCCTTCAGTGCAATGTATCATGGGATTGTAATCCTGACCCTTAAATTGCTACAATTAATGTCTTCCTTTGATGTATAGACACACACACACTGACACAGATACAATACAACATGGATATGGTGATGCGTAAAGCTTTTAAAAAAAATTAAGATACAACACTGCACTGACACGGCTATATATAATATTTTTTTTATAATTATATATATTCTCAATTTCTTATGAAACTAAAATATGCAATATGAAAAATATCAAGAGAAAATACAAAATAAACATGTCTTAAGTCTAAATTCTTTACCAGATGGCTTCAAAAATATAAATAATTAGTTTAGCTTAAAAAGTATGCAATGAAATAATTCTATTCATCAAAATTAGTTAAAATATCATGAATTTTAGTAATCACTACAAAAAAAATCGAAATTTGACACGGGTACAAGAATGATTTTTTTGTTTGCCCCGGTTGGAATGGTTCTGAACAAACAGAATCAAATTGGACCGGGTTCTGGAACGATTGTGGAATGGGTGGCTATCCGTCCCTGAAAATGACGTTACAAATTATTGGGAACGGATTAGTTTTAGACCGTTCCAACTGGCACTATCACTGGAACACATATTAGGTTACCGTTCCTAATATAGGACTTAAGTAAGGAAATTATATTTATTAATAGGGACGGTTATGTTGGTATTAGGAACGATTTTTTTTTTTTTGTTTTTTTTTTCGTGATACTTGTGGAACGGACGTTATAACGGTCATGACTCATTTTTGAAACTGTTTGTATTCCGAATTTTATTGCTATTAGAAACAAACACATTCTCGGTCTTTGTAATACGTGTAAACACATTTTGTTTTTATTGGAATAGAAGGTTGTAACATGTATAGGAATTGTCATTGTTACGCGTATTTTAAAGTAAATTTGTAATACTCATACGAATGGTACGAGTGATTTAGGAACACATTTGTGAAGATGTAATAGGAATAGTATTAGGAACGGTCTGTCATTATTTATGAACACTTTTTTAAAACTCTTTAAGCAATAGTTGTAGGCACGGTATGATATAGTTAGGAACACACTCGAAAATATTTTTGTAACTGAATTAGGAAGGTAATTTTTTTCCATGCCCGTTCCTAAGTATAATTTTTTTAAAATTTTATATATTATCTAATGTGAAAATATTATTTTGGATAAATTTAATTTAATTATTTAATAAATTTTTATGTAAATGTTTATTTATATATTTAAATTTATATATAAATATTTAATTTGTATATTTAATAAATTTAAAATTAATTATATTTATTAAATAATAAATTTTTAATTAATTATATTTATGAATTTAATTAATTGAATAAATATGAAATTATGAAATCTAATAAAAATATTATGAAACATGAATAGTTAGGAAAAATTTAAATTAATATACAATATTATTAATTTACAAATGTTTTTGAAAAAACAAATAAATTTAATTTAAACCCCCCATCTCGTTGTCGTTTGGTGCAGCTGGGGCTCGGCGGGAGGCTGTGTTGGGGCGATACTGGAGACGATCGGCTATGACATTCCAGCAGTGGAGGAGTTGACCCACATCTCCTGCACCGTAACCATCATGTCAGCCATCATCTCCTCGAGGCAGCCGATGCGGTCCTCCACAACAAAGTTCGGAGGTGGTGGTGGCAGTGGCGGTGTAGGTGGTGGTGGCGATGGTGATGTGTATGTCGGCTGGAGATCAAGGTGCACAGTGGGTCGGGCTGACTCAGGATCGGCACGGACCAGCTCGAAAAAGCCCGGCCCAAGACCAAACTACTACTTTTCATGACCGGTCTTGGGGTGGTCCTGGGCCTTTAAATGGTCCCCAATTGGGTCCATATATAAACCCAAGCCCAGCCCATGAACCAGCCCGGTTGAGGTCCGGACCAGGACCAGACCAGGCCCAGATTAAGCCCAAATGTGCTTTTTTTTTATAAAATAAATATTTTCTTTTGAGCAATTATATAAATTTACAGTAGTATTGTAAAATAAAATAAATAGTAAATTAAGTCACACAAAAAATCATAACTTTAAGAAATAATAGTTAAGATTACATAATGAACTTAGAGATAATAAATTCAAAAATAATTTATAATAAACTTTGAAAAAAATAAATAAAAGATATTAATCAATTAAGGTACTAAAAATTTAGTAATAGAACAATAATGATAATAATTCTTAGAGTTTCAAAAGTACAAAAAAACTATTAGAATAGTTAGTTTAGAAAAATAAAATAAAATTTATATGTCATTAATTATTTATTTATAAAAAATTGGCCCAGCAGGCCTAGCCCAGGCCCGACTCAAGACCAGGTGGTCTTGGGCTGTTGGGCTGAGCTGGTCTTAGGTTTCAATACTTGGGACCGGCCCAGGACCACCCCAGTCCCAAATGGGCCTGGGCCAACCCAACCCATTTTTTTAGTGGTTCAATCCGGTCCTGGGCCGGGCTAGCCCAACTCGGCCCACTCGCACCTTGAGCTGGAGAAGTAGGCCTCAAAATGAAGGCCGAATACATGGCCCTTATTTTTGGCCCCAACTGCAGCCAACCACATTTGCTAGTCGGTCATCGCCATCGATGCCTTCGATTCAGCGGGGGTATGGCCTCATCAACCGTCGACTGAAGCTGATGATTCTCCATCACCTTTTATGTTTGCTTTTGCCGAGAGTTCTTTCCTTATTTTTTACATTATGATGTTTTTATCTCGTTCAATAAAAATTCTTTTGACATCTTTTATCCTTCTCTAGTTTGGATTCGGGTTTCTTCTAGGTCACTCGGAGCAAAAGTTTTTTCCAATTTCTCACAACAAATCATATAAGATTATGCTATTGCCCAACATGCATCATGTTGCATGTCTTCTTCTTGATTGCCTCCGTTGTAGGTAGCTTATTCCCAGATAAGTATTCTCTTTTTCTTCGATAAGCTCGTCACAAACTCAATACTCTTTCCTGTCATAGAATTTAATAGAAACGATCCATTAATTTATTTGAAAATCTTTCAAATAGAAACTTGACTTTCTTCATCCCTGTGGAGACATGCCTAAAAACTCGAAGCCCTTGGGATGGAATTTCATCCTCATTGATGGCTAGAACCAATGAGGCGTCTCCTGTTGCAACACTAATTCGATTGAATATTGTCATATTGGGTCTTTGTAATTTGATTAATGAAAAGCTCGTTGAATGAGAATCCTTACATGCAATTTCTGGAGCCGTTGAAATGAACTCAAACTCCAAAATATCTCCTCATTTAAGGTGGAGATGGTTTTGCTAAGGATGAGATCAAAAGGGGCAACAACATGGTTAATGCTATGTGGGAAATGTTTTTTAGCAAGAGGACAAACAAAACATATTTTTGCTAGACTGCAACATTTATTTCATTACGATTTATATCAGGTACATGACAGGCACTCTAGAGGCAGGATGCTCCAACCTCTTATGCCATAGCATAGAATCTTGATTTACAACTTGTGAAACAAAACTTGAACGACAGGAAGACAAAGACTGTGATATAGAAGCAGGACTGAACGAAGTTTTGTCGAAAATAAAGTGTCAGCAAGGATAAGTTTTTTATAGAGATAAACATTTCCTAATTGTTTGATCAATTTAGTTGTACCATCGGGAAGATGAATGCAAGAAGTAGCAGCAATCGTATTCAGAGTTTGGAAGAGGTGAGAGTTCTACTCCTCTGTGTTATATGTAGAGAATGATCAAAGTGGAGTAAAGATTGGTTGCAGTGATCAACTTAAGGAAGCAGTGATGTAGTTGCAGTGACGCAAATCGTGTTTTATTTTCTCTTATGCAAGTAGCGTTTCTTTGGTTAAAGCAGGGTGTGTAGTGATTTAGAATAAAATCTATTTTCTTCCTCTGAATCAACACACAGAAGTTTATCTTTGTTCAATGGTTTCTGTTTGCAATTTTCTTGTATATCAGCATGGTATCAGAGCCATCTTTTGATGGTCTCTAGTCCTGCTGCCTTGATTCTTGATCAAGATTTTTCTACTTCTCGAAAACTCGATTCATCTTATTTCTCACAGTATAATTCCTCTCTCAAATTATCTCCATGGCTGACAAGAAAGAAACTGGAAGTAATGGTGAGCGTAATGGTCCATTACTCTATCAAATCCAGAGAGAAATAGCCTCAATGACTTAAGGAAGCTTTGGGATGAATTGGCTAGTCTGAGTCCTTTACCTCCGTGTTCCTGTGGAGCGAGCAAGGCCATAGCCGACCAAAGTACGTCAAATCAATTAATGCAATTCTTGATGGGGTTGAGCGATGCGTATGACCATGTACGAAGCCAAGTGTTACTGATGGATCCTCTTCCCACCGTTGGGAAGTTTTTTTTTTTAAGAGTGGGAAAACAAAGAGAGGTGCACTCTGGGATTATTAACTTTGACAGAGAAGGAGCAATGACAGCGAAAGCTTGGGACGGAGGAAAGCAAGGACTTAAGAAAGGGCCTTTCAAGAAAGGGGGATTCATGGACAAGAAGCAGTTGTACTGCGACCATTGCAAGAAGACTGGGCATGTCAAGGAGAATTGTTTTGAATTGACAGGATACCCAAATTGGTATAAAGATTTGATGGAGCAAAGAAGGAAGATTGGTAGATCTTCAAACAAAAGAACCATGAGTGCACAACTTGAAGTTGGTGAAAGCAATATGCAAGGAGAAATGTTAGCAGAAACCTAGACAAACTTGTCTGAACTTATCAGGACATAAATAAGAAGAGCTCTCCGGGCTCAAGATTTTGTGCAGGACCATATGACTAAATATATTTTTCCTGCTGGACTTCACACTAATTCTGCATACTGTAGTAAACTGGAAAAGGGATTGACTTGTGTAGTGAGCCAAGATGTTTGGCACAATAGATTAGGACATTGAAAATATTATTTACTTTTAGATTTAAATAGGTCAAAGATATTTCCTCAAGTTATTTCAATATGTTATTAATATATAATGTGTGACGTCCGCAGATTTTGTACATAATTGAGAGACTAATTAGTAATTATTAAAAATAAATAAATTTAATTATAAATAAGTTATACATTGAAATTTAAATATATTAAAACTTGAATGGAGTAAATTGGAACTCATTATAATATTTGAAAGCAAATTATGTAAATTAAGAAATCAAAAAAATTAAATGAAATGGAAAAGTATATACAATATATGTATATACATAGCATGGAATTACCTATATATATAATATAGGTAAATTACATCAACACCTCCTGAGATTTGACATAATTACAAATACATCCTTGTTAGATCAAAAATTACATTTAACCTCCTTGAGGTTTGTTCCATCTTATATTTAACTCCACCATTGCATGTTATTCCCAAAATACCCCTGATAAAAAAATTGACTATGATTTGACCAATTTTTCAGACTAAAATGCCCTTTGCACCAATTTGTAATATTTTAAAATATGGAGGGCATTAAATATTATAATCTCACATATTTTGTACCTAAATGTAATATATATATATATATATATATATTTGGTAAAGTAGTCATTTTTGTTCATTATATATTGCGGGATTATCTTATATATTTGGATGAATTACATCCACACCCCTTGAAGTTTAGTATGACTATAAATACATCCTTATTAGATAGAAAATTGCATTTATTCTCCTAATGAAGTTTTGTTTAAGGAGGTTTTAGTCTTTTTCAAAATTAATTTTATCTTCTTCTTTTTTTGCCAAATAAATGAAGAATGTGTTTTTTTTTTTTTTTTTTTTTTTTTTTTGCAAGCATTGTAATGTTTTACAAACCTCGAGGGAAAATATAGTTTTCTATCTAACAAGGATGTATTTGTAATTATACTAAAATCTTAGGGATTGTGGATGTAATTCACCCTAATATATAAGATATTACCCACAATATTTAATAAACAAAAACGGCTAGTTTAGCAAAATATATATATATACATATATATATATATATATATATATATATATATATATTGCATTTAAGTACAAAGTATGTAAGATCATAACATTTAACCCCCTCAATATTTTAAAACATTACAATTTGATCCAAAGGCCATTTTCGTCTAAAAAGATGGTCAAATAATAGTCAATTTTTTTATTAGGAGTATTTTGGGAATAACATGTGTCGGTGGAATTAAATGTAAGATGGAACAAACCTCAAGGAGGGTAAATGTAATTTTTATCTAACAGGGATGTATTTGTAATTATGTCATTTCTCATAAGGTGTTGATGTAATTTACCTTATAATATATATACTTGTATATACGTATGCATGTAGTAGGCACATGCCTGGGAAGCTTAAGAAGTTTAGTATTTAAAAAAAAATGGAACGAAGGGTTGAATTTTGATATAAATAGAAATTAAAAGATTTGTGAAAAATATATGAATATTGCATAATATTTTATTTAGAATTCACGATATTTTCAACGTGTTGAGTATAAATATATATTATGATTTACTATAGGACTCGAGGATAAAGTGGATGGTTGACTAACTCTTTGTATTAACTGAATTGTTTTGAGATTTAAGGTAAGTATAGTTAATTGAATTTATATACGTATATATATATATATAATAAATATAATATATTGATTGATAGGTTTATCTATACTATTATAAAGGGAAGGGAGTTTATAGAGTCAAAGTGGTAATTCTCATACCACTGCACCAAAATTTTTAAATATAAAAAATGCCCTTCTATTAATGGAACCTATTTAACTTCTCAACTCATATTGAATTAACTACTCAATTACCTCACTTAAGAAAATTAATTCCATGAAATTACTACAATCACAAATTTCATTTACTCACTTTAGTTTTGTTTTTTAATTAAAGTAAACACAATAAATTAGTATTAATTTTGCATGTAATATAATCATCACTACTGATATAATATATAGGGAATCAATTCTTTAATTAATAACATGACTTTGATCCTCAAAATTCTCGTTTCTTGTCTTACTAGCACGAAAAGGGAACAGTCCCTAGTGATTGAGTGATCTTCTTTTAAGAATCAAAGATCATCCAGTTTTAGATCCAACACTAAGCTCTATAATTGAATTTAGTAGCAGAATGTCCTTTTTGGAAGATAGGATTACATGCTACAAAGGAAAGGAGAAAGAGTTATTAAAAGCATTAACTCCTCAAAAAATTAGGGTAGATAATGTAAAATTTAGATGCCTAAAGGATGGAAAGAGATACAAGTTATATTTGATATCACTGAGAAAGAAAAACATTTTTTTTATGTGATGACTTGTATCATTTGTTGCAACATGTTGTTGGCAGATATGAAGGCATGCTCTGATCGCCCGAACATGCACAGCTGTTGCTCGTAAGAGGTCACGGAGGCTTGAGACGAGGGTGTCTGTTCCTTGCTGCTATTCTCTTCTACCTGGTGATACCTCAACAGCATCAAGAACGCCTCTTGCAAACATGTAAATAATTAGAGTAAAAAAGATCATTATAAATTTAAAAAAATAATTTAAAAAAAGTAATATATACCACGACCTCCTCTGAGTTGGCCGTCCTGTTTACCTTATTCTTGGCCGACTATGCCTAGAATTTTGGGCTCGCCCACAACTCTAGAAGTTGCCGCCAGATCTCCTCGACCAGCCACAGCGGTCTAGCCAACTAGTTTCGGGCGTTAAGCAAATCGCTTCCGCAGGAACTTCCCGGCCTACAACTTGAGGAGCTTGAACATGCTCTCGTCATTGCAGTTCCACCAGTAAGAAACCTGCAAAATTGATAAAAGAAAAAAAATAGCTAATAGTGTGTATAAAAAAAAAAAGTAATCATAAATTTTAATTAAAAATAAACAATATTATAAATTACTTACCTTCAGCTTCTGGAACCAGAATAGCAGGAGGTCATGTGGGATCTGCAATATGTTGGCCCAGGGATGCGAATAATGCCTTTGCCCGCATATATGGATATGAAACTCACTATCGGACCTGAAAAAAAATATTGAAGATGTTATAATCAATAAAAAATATTAAATATTACAATATAAAAAAATTAAAAATGTGTTTGTACCTCGCATCCTAGAGGTTGATGTAATGCCTCTGGGCTTGTGGGGGAAGGAGTACGTCCCACGCCTGGGCCAGGACCTGTGAGCTAGTAGCCCCCGCCACATCTGACCCCACTGCGCCGGAATCAACAGGAATCGACAGGAGCTGGGACACAACCTCTGATGAGGGGGTGACCTGCACAGGATCCGCTGGATCAGCCCGAGGAGAGTTGGGAGAGCCACGACCGCGACCGCGACCACGACCCTGGCCCCAATGCCCTCATCTAGGGGTAGGCAGAGGCACCAGTAGACACGATCTACAATTTTAAAAAATATAATATGTCCTATAAAATTGGTATTTTTTTATAGAAATTGGATTAAATATGTATTTTTTTTTAAATTAATATCCTCAATTATGACATTGAAATTTAAATGAACCAAAATAGATTTTTTTTGTGTGTTGAATAAAATGTAAGTCAAACATGTCTTTATAAACAAATTTCCCGAATTTTTTCCCCAAAATTGGGTTGACCGCTTGTTTTAATGGTCAACGTAACGGAAGGTACTGAAACGGATGAAAATTAAAAATTTTGGGTACCATGTGCTTAATTTTATTAATAAGTTATAACTAAAAATTTATGTTACAAAAGATATGGACTAAATATAAGTTATAATTACAATAACAATATTCATATATAACAGATAAGACAAAAAATAATTTGTTTCAATTTTCTTTTGTTAATAAGTATAATACAATTAATATCGCAATATATAATATTAATTAATTCAAATAAACTTAAACAATCAATATTAAATATTAAATAATTTTAATTCAAACAATATATGCTCGTGCAATGCACGGGTTAATAACTAGTTATTATATTATTTAAAAACTAGATACGGTGGCACGTAGTACCTGAGCACGTAATTTTTAATAATATTTTATTTTATTAAAACTCATAATTTGTTCCTTTATGTTGAAATTTATCATTACAACCCCACGTACAAAAACAGTTACCCCTTTTTAATACATTAATTATCAATACATATTTTACTAAAATTAAATAAAAAATTGACTCTTTCTACAATATATTTTATAATGATTATTATATATACATGCAAAATAAGTACTAATATATTTTTTTTAATTTTAATTAATAATAAACTTAAATAAAATGGGAGTAAATTAATTTTTGAGTACGTGTAATTGTATGAAATTAATTTTTTAAAGGAACTTAATTGAGTGGTTGATTTAACATGGGTTGGAAAGTTGAAGGGTATTTTTGGTATTAAAATAATTTTGTGTAGTGGTATAAGAACTACCACTTTGTATCTATAAGAGCTCTTTTCTTTATAATAATACTAGCCGTTCACTACAAAAAAAAAAAAAAAATTATTGTAACGGCTTTTGTAACGCCTTTTTAGATTATTGAAACGACTTTTCTATTTGTAACGAATTTTGTAATTCCTTCCGTGCGGCCGTTGCCCCTTCTGAAAGGGGCGGCGGCCAGATCTGAGCGATGGTGGTCGCCCAGGGAAGAAGGGCGACCTCCGTCGCCGGCCTCTACAGAAGAAGACATTTAAAAAAATTTAAAAATAATTTTATTTTTTTAATTTTTAAATATTAAATATTAAATCTAACTATTATTTGTAATAAATAATATAATTTTAATAATTGACATTAATTTTTGAATATTTTGATATTTAATTAATATTAATTATAAATAAGTAAAATATATTTAAATTAATAATAATTTAATTAAGTTAATAATATATAAGTACTATATTGCATATAAATTTTTAGTTTGATAAGTGAATTTTAGCATATTAAATTTGAATTGTGGTTTTTAAATTCAAAATTTTAAATTTTAAAATTTTATATACTTTTAGATGTTTTATATTAAATTAATATATTTTATAAACAATATAATTTATTATAATATATTTGGACTTAATAAATAATTTAAGTTAATTAAATATAATTTTTAGGTATAATATATTGCTTTTAGGTATTTTTATATTTAATTAATATATTTTATAAATAATTATTTAATTAAATAATAATTTAATTTAATTAATATTATAAGAGATTTTTTTATTTATATTCATATAAATGATTAATTTAAAAAGTGAATTTTTTGTATGTTAATTTTTATATTGTCATTTGTTAATTTAAAACATATACACATTAAAATATCAAATAAAATGGGTAAATTGGACATTTGCTCACTTAAAAAGACATCAAAAGTAGCAAAAAAAAAGAACCACTCGCATAAATCGCGTGTGTGGCTCACTCTCCGTTAGTTTCTAACGGAGAGGGGTTATTTCGCTGTATTTCAGATAACACGGGAGGGTTTTTGCTTATAAATATAACACAAGGGAATTTCGCGCTATTTTTCTATAACACAGGGGGGTGTTATGCAATTTACCAAATCTTATTTTAGTCTCTCTTAGGATCTTGATAAATATTATAGTCAATTATTTTTTTTCTATTAAGTTAATCCAATACTTTTTTTTTTCCTATTATCTTTTTTCTATCTTTTGTGAAATTTTCTTTTAAACCTGTCATATATTAAAAATTTTGCTTCTTTCAAGTTTGGCTGCTCGAGGATATAGATCTAATTTTATTATCATTTTTTATTTATAAATATTTTTATTTTACCAAACTAATTTAACTCGACAAATTTTGTATATTTGCATAATTACATTATAAATAACATTGTTTTTTGCACGACCAAATTGCAAGTAATAAAATGATGATAGAAAAATTTAATTTATTGAGTTTCTCCCCTATGTATTGAAGAGAAGGAAATTAAAAATAAAGACAAAACACAATTTATCCCCTCAAACATATATATAAATACTGGGTAAAATTTATTTTGATTTGAATTTTATTATCAATATCATTTTAGTACCCCGAGTACTTCAAATGACACAATTGGTACCCATAGTTTACCATTAATATCATTTTAGAACCCATTGATGTTTTTTTGTTTTTTCTATTATTTTGAATTAATGACGATTTGGTGTTAGATTTAAAAATAAAAAATAATAAATACACTTAATAAATTATTTTATAAATGTCAATGAATATACTTGTGAAATAAAAAATTTATAAATATTACCCAAATATTGTTATTAATAATCTATTTATGCAATAGCTTTTTGCAAAGGCTTTAGATTAATATTTTTAGTTACTTTGTTTATAAGAAAATCAATTTATTTTTAAATTTGAAAAGACCTTGAATAAATTTATCATAACTATATAAATATTGCAAAATAAGATAAAATAAGAAGAGTAAGATGTATGATTGATCCATTATGGTTCATTTAAGTTTTCGTATGTACGCCAAGTTGCTAATTTTTATGTATTTGTGAATAACTTACCGAAGGACCTAATTAATAATTATTTTTACAATGCTTGTTGTAGTCTTGTTAATAACTATATCAATAAAACTGTAACATGTAATATAAAAAGGGTTAATTACACTTAGCCCCTTGTAAAAATGCTAAATTACTCTTTCTTCTAAAGAAGTTTTGAAATTACACATACACTGATTCCGAAAATTATTGATTTACATCTAACTCCCTTCCGTTAGGGTTTGGACGGAAAATGCTAACGTAAGTCAAAAAAAAAAAACAATACATAAACTTTTAATTTTCCCCCTGATTAAACAATCCCAGTTATATTTTTGTACTTATATAAGGATAAATATAATATTATATATATTATATATATATATATGTGTGTGTGTGTGTGGAGTGAGATTAACATCATTATATTTTTTCGTTTATAAGTACAAAATTGTTATATAAAAGGTTAAATGAAGGATAAATTTAAATATTTATGCAATTGTTTTTCCTACGTTAGCACTTTTCTTCCAAATCCTTACAAAAAGGATACGGTGAAAACAAGGAATTTTTAGAAGGGAAGTGTAATTTCAAAACTACTTTTGGAAAAAATATAATTTCGCATTTTTAGAGGAGGTCCAAGTGAAATTAACCCTATAAAAAAGATTAGAAGATCCTTTCATTCATACTTTTTATAATGGTATAATATAATAAATGTTTATCTATTGTTGCATGCCTATTTTTTCTTATTTTTATTTTCTTTTTTCAGAAACAAATATTTGTGGAGATGGTTTAGAATTAAAAATTACACAATTTTTTATTTTTTTTCTTCAAGAAGTGATCTATGTCGTACATTGTTGAAAAGATCAAATCTTGTACATGGACATTTTGTTCTATTATATTTATAGATGATTAAAAAATTATATAAAGTACACAATAATTATATCTCAAATACTTAAATTATATTTTAATCTATCTTACTACAAAAAAATTCACTTTACATGATAAGTGAATTAATTGATTCTTTTTTTTTTTTTTTAACCTATGTTACTTTTTAAAATATTTATTTTATATGACAATTTATTTAATTGATTTTCATTTGTCATATAACCTATTTTAATATGTCAAGTGATCTAACTAATCCTAATTTATATCTATGCCTGAAAATTTCTCAACATTAAATCCTTGCAATTTTCATGATTTTTTTGCCATCTCCTGTTATATCATAGGAGTACTTTTTATCAAGTAAGTATATTATATTGTGAATATTATAAATAAAAGATGATGAGTAAATAATTATAATGGGAAAAGCAATACATACGAATAAATATGATAATGTGAAAAGTAATTAATAAGAGTAAATATGTGTAATATGAAAAGTAGTTAATAGGAATTAAATAAGTATATATATCATTTTACAAGTTTTCTCGTCAAAAAATCTTAATACCTTGATACCAAATTTCAAGGTGACACATAGTTTGCTCCATAAATTCGGAAGACATTACGTATCCACATCCAATAACAAACTTCAAGCCCTTGGATCCATATTCACAGTGAAAAATTAGAGGATTATCTTCAATAAGAGATTGTATCCACTTTTCATCTAAATAAATAAAATTTATTTGTTTATATTTTTCTGTCTTGTAATTATTTTTGCAGACACGAAATTTTCGTCTGGCTATTTATATTTTTTAAGACATATGGTTAAAATTTTAGATGTAAAACAAGCTCATTTTATATTTTCTCTTGATATCTTTCATATTGCATATTTTAGTATTACAAGAAATTGAGAATATATATATGATAAAAAAATATTATATATAGCCGTGTTAGTATCGTTTTGTGTCCTAATTTTATTTTTTTTTTTAATTTTTGGCGTCTCCACATCCGTATTATATCTTATCCGTGTTGTTGTGTCTGCATCTATGCATCGAAGAAAGACACTAATGGTGGAAATTTAAGGGTCAGGATTACAATCCCATGATACATTGAATTGGAGGAACAATAGCTGCAGAATGATGCTGGGAACTCAGAATGAAACGATGTACGAATCGAGAAACTTAATGAAAAACACCACAAAGCAACGCAAGTGAGCAACTTATTGGATCATGCACATGTAAACAAATGAACAGCAGTAAGAAAACCGTGATCGTGTTAGCATAAGGAACCGTTCTTTCTGCAAACAATCCTGTTTTCCTGAATTATCCCGCTTCCGTTTCCACAAAACATGAAGAATTCGATCCGTGGGCGCTAAGATCACCTCGGCCCTGATAGAACCGATGCACGTATTGGAGTATCATCTTTACTACTACCTTCTGAAGTTCTGCTAAATGGATACTGAGGAATTAAGAAGTTATAATCAATATTCAGATGGACATCTTTAACACCCTCCAGAACCTTGACCACCATGGACATAGAGGGCCTATTAGCATAATCACTCTGCAGGCACCAAGCAGCAATTTGCATCATTTCCACCACTTCGGCTCCTTTCGCCTGCAGATCCTCACAGCATTTATCCGTAAGGTCTAGCCATTGTCCGTTCTCGGCTTTTTTCTGGAAAAGACTTAGTAAATGTCTCTCTTCTTCTGGCCTAGATTGCTCAAAGTTCTTCCTACCACACAGAATTTCCAAAAGCACAACTCCAAAGCTATAGACGTCTACTTTCTCTGTGATAACTCCGTTAATCCATTCGGGGGCCAGATAACCAGGAGTACCTCTCATGGTGGTCACAACTGCACTTTGGTCCCTACCCATGAGTTTAGCAAGTCCGAAATCAGCAATTTTAGCGTTGTAGTTCTCATCCAGAAGTATGTTCTGAGGCTTTATGTCCAAGTGAATAATCTTTTGCCTGCAATCTTCGTGGAGATAGGCCAATCCCTTTGCCATGTCGAGGATGATCCGCCTCCTGTGTGTCCAATCAAGAGACGTCGTTTGGTTTCTGTGGTAGATCCATCTGTCTAAAGATCCATTGCACATATACTCATAAACCAAGAGCCTGTGAGATTTCTCTGCACAGAAGCCAACTAGTCTTACCAAGTTTACATGGTGAATGCTGCCAATTGATTCAACCTCTGCCAGAAATGACTTCTTAATGTGGCCTACTCCATCAAGGCATTTCACCGCAATTCTGGTGCCGTCTTTCAACGAGCCTTCAAAAACAGAGCCGAATCCTCCTTCACCCAGTTTCTTACTGAAGTTGTCAGTTGCAGTCACTAATTCTTGATAAGAAAATCTGGTGGGCATGCCTGGTACATGATCTAAATAGTCCTCCTCAATTTCTTCACTTCTTTTCTTCCTACGGTACACGAAAACTGCGGTTCCAACGGAAACTGCTGCACAAAGTATTCCTAAAGTTGATCCCAATACAGGGCCTAAAACGCTCTTCTTCCTACCACTGCCACTTGGGGATATTCCTGCCTCCGGTCCCGTAACAATCGGAGCAATCTCAACTTTGAGGGATACAGAAGAATTGTAGTGAGTCAGATCCTTATCATTATTCATCAACGAAAAGATCTGGGACGGCAAGTAACAGTCCCCATTAGACGAATTTGAGCCATATCTAAAGATGGCAGCTTTGCATGAACAATTCTTGAAGCAGGACTCTTTACAGCTCTTCATGTCAGTACTCTCAATGTCGGGCGTGAATCTGAAGTACGTTACGTCCTCAAGGTCCAAAAAACTGTGATTGCTGGAAGTATTACAGGTGAGTGGAATTACTTCAGAACAACCAAGATCAGGCTGCCTATCATTTATCTGTCTGAAGTTTTCTACAGTGGAGTTTGATCTCGGGCAACTGCACTGCCCGTTTGAGCAAATCCCGTATTCTCCACAAACCAGGGGATAATTGCACACACCAAGGTACCCTGTAAAAACATCAGCTACTTCTGTCCATTGTGATCCCCAATCAAACACTCTGAGATGCCCGTCAGGCCCCAGTTTCATATACTGCGCTGAGGCAGCAGGAGGAATATCTATGGTCGAATCAGGCCTACTAGGTTCCACAGAATGTACATATAACTGCAGACTTCCATTCTGATACTTAGCATAACTTTCTTCTTTATTCGTCTTGGGGTTAGCATACAATCTGTCATAGTATACCAACGGAGGATCCGCCGTCACAGAAGCGACCAAACCTTGGCTAGTCATCGACACCGAAAACACACCTCCATCACTCCAGTTAGTCGCCGAAACCCCGGCTGTTAGATTCATTCCAGCAACCAACACCTGCCCCGGAACCAACGCATCAGTCGGATGATCAAAAGATTGCCAAACAACAGCATTCTTTTCATCAAACAGAACAAGATTTCCCATTTCCGTCAAATTCAGGCCCGCAACAGACTTCCCAGTAGTGTTCGTCGACCACGTCAACGTCCCATCTGCGTCTCTCAGGACTAAGTCGCCGTCAGGCGTGAGCTGCAGCGTTGCATTGATCCTGACGGGGTGGTTCCGGTTAGCAGACCAGACGACCTGCGGGAATCCTACGGCGGGAGAAGTGATCCCACCACCGCTGTTCGTCTGGACGATGAATACCGAAAAGAGATACCTCTCGCAGGTGCCGTTGCAGTAGAACCCGCAGGCGTACTTGGGACCAAAAGTCCCTCTGAGAAGAATGGCTCTAACAGTAGAATTGTCTGTAAAGGTTACAGAATGATCTGCAGATACACTGTTGATCCAAGAGGAGGAGAGGTTTGCGGTGGGGTAGTCGTATGGCTGGGAGCTCACAGAAGCTAGATAAGAGAATGAAGCTATGGTGAAAAAGGCAATCCACCATGCGGACATTATCATCATATTTTCAAGCTCTCTGGCAGAGGATTGAAGCTGAAATATGTAAATTGATTAACACTACATACTTCTACTTTATTGATGTACAGAATTGTCGATGAAGGTGAGAGCAAGACTTGCTCAAAGATTGATGAACCGGAGGAAAAGGGCACTCACCCACCCATGGGGGGGGGGGGGGGGGGGGGGGGGGGGCGGGGGTGCTGATTCAAGTTGACAATTGTGTGCATTGACCTTTCAATCAGCTCAAAAAATAACGTTTCATAAAATTAGAGTGCACTTCCTATAGTTTTATGTATAAATTAATGTCGCATTTGATGTACGTGCATAATTTTTATAAAAATATTTAAAATATAATATTTTTAAAAATATATTATTTATTTTTATAAATTTAAAAATTACCTAGTATATATATAAGATCAAAAATAAATGAGAAAATGAGATTATCAAGCGGTAGCTATAAAAATTTATGATGGATAGGGAAGTAAAAAATAATTATTCAATTTAAAAAATAAAAAAAAATTAACATACAATAAATTAAAAAAACTAATAGGATACTTTTCAATTATATACTGTATAAATAATTTACAATAAGTCGTAACACGATGTTTGAATGTGTATATAATAAATAATTTAAGGTATTATTGATGCAACAAAAAATAATTACCAGTGAATTACCAGAAAGAATTTGTACACTACAATTCTTTCTTGAAATAAATAATGTTATTTTATATGCATAATGTTTTTATAAAAAATTAAATAATTGACTCAGTTATAACCATCGTACGAATTAAATAATTTATACTTTGATATATTATTTTCTTTTATTTAGACTTTGACATGTTATTTGATAGGTGGAATTTTCGAATTAATTAGCTTGATTAATTAAGACATAATTATCATTCTCAGACCAAGTAATCATCAATTCCTTTTGTCCTACAGAGATTTAAAAAGGGATAATTGCACTCCGCTTGTAAAAGTTTGGTGTAATCATATATAAATTTTTTATTATTTGAAAATTTATATTTAATACTTATGAGGTTTGTTTTAGTCTAACAAATAAGTTTTTATATTAGTCAAAATCCACCGAATTTACTGATATTAATAAAAAAAGTTAGAAAAAAAATTATATATATTAATCCCTTATCGACTTATTACGGGCTTATTGTAGATCAAATAAAATTTTTTATAATTAAATTACCCTCATACGTGGTCAGATATTAATTCATATGGGGCCGTATATCTTCACCGCTATAATGATATTTTAGTTCGTCAAAAAATTATTTGACCTGCAATAAGTCAATAATCTGTCAATCGAAAGTAAATATCAATGTTCACTCAGGTTTTTGTTAATATCATCAAATTCATTGAATTCTGATCAATAAATGAACTTATCTGTTAGACGATAATAAATTTTAAAAATATTAAATATAATTTTTTAAATTATAAAAATTATATATAATTATATCAAAATTTAAAGGAGCAGAGGGTAATTATCCCTTTAAAAAATTCAGGTGAGAAGAGGAGAGGTGGTCCCTGAATCTAGACATTAGACAGTACATCCGCTTGAAGTAAAAAATTGATGTGCGGGGCCCACATCTCAGTTCCTCGACGCGTTGTATTGCAGCACCCAGTCTTGACCGGCTGGCAGTTTCATTGGTTATATTTTTATAATATCTTTGTGGTCAAAGACAGGCCAGCTTTCCTGCTTCCACCCAAAGCATGCACACAGCTTTTCAATATTCTTCTCACATGCCTTTACATGGAAATCTACATAAAATTGTAATTTTAGTCGGTATAATTTATTCTGTACGAATTGATTTTCGTAATTTAAATATATAATTTTGATATTTTTTGGCTAATTTGGTATAAAATTATAATTTATTTGTAATTTTGATCTTGCAAATAAATTTATACAGGATTAAAAAATGTCAATTCTCATAAATTATAGGATTAAAATTATAATTTAACTGAATTATGTGCAAGTCACATGCAATTTTCAAGCCATCAAAATTTTAAAGTTACAGAGTTAAATTGCGAAAATTAATTCGGGCAGGATCAAAAATGTCAACTCTTCTAAATTATAGGACTCAAAATTCCAACGCCTTCTAAATTTAATTGGGTCATGTGCAAGTCACATGAATTTTCACGTCAATTTGGTCGAAAATGGATGAAAATTGTTAATTTTAAAGTTGTAGGACTAAATTATGAAAATCAATTCGTGGAAGACCAAAAGTGTCACCCTCAATAAATTATAGGACTAAAATTGCTTTTTTGTTTTGTTTTTTTCTTTTCCTGAAAAATCTATACTATACATTAGGGGAACACCTTTTTTGCGTCTCTCCTTTTTTTGGTATGCTTTTTTTTTTATATATATTTAATTTTTGTTTAATTTTCATCTAACTTCTCACCCCCATTCTCATTTGATAGTTATTATTTCTTAATTTTCTTTCAACTTTTTTCATCATTATTTTTTTACAAATTTAATATTAACTTTGTTAGGTATCAATCTTCAGAAATTTCTAAGCCAAAAAACCTATAAACTATTATAGAAAATGATAATCAGTTTGGAAACCCTTAAATACAAATCTTTACAGATTATTACAGATCTATACAATAATAATAGCAGATTTATACAATAAGAATCAAACAGTTATCAAATCAACAATAACCAAAACGCTTAGAAAGCTTGATCCGGAAATTGGAACCCAAAAGACCAACAACCAAAATACACGGTTGCTTGGAACCCAAAGAACCACAAAGGCTCACAAAGGCTTTTACAAATCAAGCCATGATGGCTAGATCAACCACGTCCACAAAGGCACTGATCAATCATAAGCCACAAAGCCTATAAACTCACAGGCCACAGAGGCTTTAGAAGAATTAGGGTTTTTCTTCAGAAGGAGGAAAAATTTATGGTGCAGTCAGTATACTTCTACTAGAGGCCAACCTCATTAATACATAATGAGGGGTCATTAAATGACCGGAGCAAGACATCGAGATAGAAGACAGTGGCTGGAAAAACCAGACACCAGAGAAATGGGCTGGGCCAATATGGATCTTGGCCAGATCATATTAATAAACTTATTATTTTATATATGCTTTATTAAATAATAAATATTTTATTTTAAATGATATTTATAAAAGTCACACGCACATAGAATGCGCCACAAATTACTAATTTATACCATATATAACGGAAAAGAGGTGAATTGTGTCTTAATCAAGTTGGTATGTCATTTTTAATATTCAATTTAATTAACTTCCACCCATCCACTCTTCTAACTTCTTATTCCCCATTATTTCATAATAGTTACTTCTTTTTCTTTATGGATTTTTTTATAATTTTTTTTTTTTTTATTTTAATATATTTTATATATACTTTATTAATAATATATATTATTTTAAATAATATTATAGAATTCACACACACACAAAATGTACCATAAATGACTGGTATATATTACTCTACTTCACCAAGTGGAGTTCGTAGTTCGTGGTTTACATTTTTTACTAAAATATTTCATATGTTTTTCTATTAATATAATATTTTAAATTATTTTGAAATATGGTATTTCAAGATTATTTTTGGTCGTTTTCTCGGATATGCTGACGAGAACGTCAATTCACACCAATGAAACATCTTTATTTTACATATTATGAAAGTCCTTCGTTGCAAAATTCTTACAATATTGTTGTCATTGTCTGTTTTTTGGGATGCTGATTGTTGTCATTGTCCGAGTAGATATTGAATGTAAATAATTCAATTCTTGCACATGCCCAACTATTTCCACCAATTATGAATTTAGTCAATAAGCCGAATTTCAACAAAAACATCTCAAAGATAGAAGTAAAAGGGTCGTAAAAATGGGATTAATGCAATTTATCTCTCGTAAAAACCTAAACGTGCAAAATAAAAAAGGAAGAAAAGAAACATTTCGAGCATTGGTTCGAACGGCTGGTTTTTCATGACTATTTTAGCATTTTTTGCATCATAATGATAGATTACTCCCTGTAATAGTGCAAATAAGTATATTATTCAGTATGACAAAAAAAAAAAAAAACAACAAATTTACCTCCATGTGTTTTTTAAACTAAAACAATTTTACCTTTTTGTTTGAGGAGATAAATTGTTTTATTTTAAAAAACACAGAGGTATAAATTACAATATTTTTTAAAATACATGAAGGTAAGTTATTATTATTTTTTTCATAAGGAGGTAATTTGCTCATTTGTAATATCACAAGGGTTGGTTGCACTTTTTTCCCAAGCTATTTTCTCCTTTCAGATTTTCTAGAGCTCTTAATCTTTTCTCTTCTTCCCTCTCTAGATTTCAGTTGAAAAATATCGTAAATATCCACTCTAGTTATATTATATAGAAAGATAAAACATGAGCATGTATGAAGTGATTTGTTGAATCCTTCAACACTAATATTTTTAAATTCAGATCGGACCCACCGGTTCGATCAGGAACCGGACATAGGTATAAAAATCGAAACTGTCATACCAAGCATGAACCTGCTAGATTCGAACCAATTGATCCGGTTGCATTTAAAAAAAATAAAAAAAGAAAAAGAAAAAGAAGGGAGATGACGCTGGCTCACAATGGAGGCGTTCGACAAACGAGACACGAGTTTAAACAAGATGTTCAAGCTGGGAGATATTTTATGTAGTGGGTTATTGTTGTTCTTGTACATCGAATGTTCGTCCACAGTTAGAGATAATTATGTCATTGACTTTATCTTATCATCAGTTGATGAGATGGTAGGATCACAAAGAGAGTTTGAAGTGGGATACAAGTCTCTTTAACTCCACTATAAATCGGGAACCAACAAACTTAAGGGCGGTTAGTTGATACATTCTCTTGGTTAAATAGAAAGCACAAGAGGCCATACTCTTCAAAATATGGTGAATTACAATGACTTCTCCTGAAGTTTGACATAATTATTTATACCACTTAATATTTTTAAAAAATTACAAATACCCTCAGAAGTTTGTAATTTTGACATGAGGTCTAAACTTGTCCACTGGAAGGTCATATATACAAAATTTATAACATTAAAACATTAGAAACGATCGATTTGTCGGAAAATAATTTAGAATCAGAAAAGAGAAGATCCTGCTAAAAATATACGTACGTCCAGAATATAAGTTCCAATAAATCGTGAAACACACATTAACAGGTGCACTCATGAAAAACTAAATTTTGCAGCACTAAATTTATAAATAAAAGAAAAAGAAACTCCTTTGGATGAAAAATTGGCTTTTGTTGGTATTGAAGCATGTATTAGTTATGGATAGTGTGCATCTGCAATTGAACTAGACCATAAGAAAAATGAATAAGCATCAATATACCCTAGCAAATATATATATTGCATGTTGTATAATTAACTCTATGTTCCTAAATAAGATATCAAATGGTGGACTAAGAAAATAAATAAATAAATAACCTAATAATTTTTTGTTGGATGTGCTAACTAAAATATGGAAAATTTTGACTTTTGGTCTCATAATTTACGGTCTTAAGACATTTGGTTCCACAAAATAAATTTGTACCGTTTTTGGTTCCAAAGTATAAAAATGATGACTCATTTGGTCTCACAAGATAAAAAATTATAGCAGTTTTTGCCTCCAAATGCTACATCGTTTTAGCCTGTGGGACAAAATGTGCTACACCCATAAATTATGGGACCAAATGTTCAACATCCTTTATCGTATGGGACCAAAAATACAATTTATCATAAAAAAATTCTTAACTTCAACTTGAGGAAGTCTAGTCTAACTTGAGTTTGAGTAAGTCCACCCTGACGTTATTTCGTCCGTCTACCATTGATAAAGCTTGCAAAGCTCGAATGAACTTCAAAATTCCATTTTTATTTCTAGTAAACAAATTTATGAAGCATTCTTTTGTGATATTGTAAATGAGCAAATTACCCTCTTATATATATAAAATTTTTTTAGCAAGTTACCCCCTTTATGTTTATAAAATATAGCACTTGACCTCTCTCTATATATAAATTGTTTCATTTTAAAGAACACATAGAGATAGCTTGCTATTTAATATTTTTTTTAATAAAATTTTTTTGCTTATTTATAATATAAATAAATTACATTAATGATTATACACCAGAACCATTATCAGAAAGCAATGATCAACAGTTAACTAACGTATTTCTTTAATGAAACATTTAAGGGATACAAACATTGGGAAAAAAAAAGTTTAGTAAGGGTGGAGGAAAAATTAAAATGCAAGAGGCAGAAAGAAAATCCTGAAGCCAAATTATCACAATTATGTCATTATATAGCCTCAGTAAAAAATTAATTTTAGTGCTGTAATTTATGGGGTTGATATTTTTTTGGTCCTGCATGCATTGATTTTCGTAGTTTAGTAATGTAATTTTAAATTTTTGGCAATTTTCATTTTTTTCCGACTAAGTTGGTCGTAAAATTACATGTGACTTGCATATGACCCAATTAAATTGCAATTTAGTCATACAACTTAGAAGATCTCTCAGTCCTATAACTTAGAGGAGTTGGCATTTTTGGTCCTGCATGAATTTATTTGGAGGACTAAAATTACAACATTCAACCAAATTGGCTGGAAAAGGACTAAAATTGCCACAATTTTAAAATTATAAAACTAAATTACGAAAATCAATTCATACAAAATTAAAAAATACCACATCCCTAAATTACAGGATTAAAATCACAATTTTCCCTATACCCTCACATCATTATGCTCTCTGTTCACAGTGTGATTATATATTTCTGTGTTTTCTTTCTACAGTACCTTCATAGGTGTTATGTTTTCTTAGCTGGAGCAAGAAAAAAAAAATGAAACATGTACTAAAAAAAATAACTTACACCTAAGTTTTATACAAATTACGCAACAAAAAGTATATATGATTGAATATGTACAATCAAAAGTTTCGGAAGAGCATTGTAAATATGTATAAAACGATAGAAAGGGAGAATTACGATTTTGGTATTTGTACTATCGTTTTTAACAATTTTAATCTTCAAATTTACTATTTTTTAATACTTTTCGTTCTTGTGATTAGTTGAGGCGTTAAAATAGATGGAGGTCAGAGTTGGAGGGAAAATGTCGTCATGTTTTACTAAAATTTCTATGCATGTAAGACATATTTGCATGCATGGTTACTGTCACACCACAAGACTAAAACGAGACATTAACCAGCAATTCTGACCTCCAAAAAGAAAAAAGAAAATTAACGTCCTTCCCTCCAACTCTCACCTCCGTCTATTTTAACGTACCAACTAACGGGAAGAACGAAAATATTAAAAAAATAGTAAGTTTGAGGACTAAAATTATCAAGAGCGACAGTATAACTGTGTGAGTATCAAAACTGAATAAGTGATCAAGTATAAGAATCAAAATCTTAATTCTTTAGCTGACTGACTCTATCTTAAATTATCCCATGAGCATTTTTAATTATCTCATAATTTGCCTATAGGCTTTTCCAAGATTTTTATCTTACTAAGTGCAAAGATCTTGTTGTCCCAACTGAACATTTTGAAGAATAATGATTGTAGACAAAAGTATTATATATATATATATTATATATATATATATATATATATGTATAATTAAGAATCTATCTTAAGTGTATAATTCTTGAAAAGATGAGGTAGTAAAGGTAGAGACTATGACGAGTTTCATTGTTAGATACAAAAGTGCATATTACTTAAGATAGGCCTAGCTTTTTTATACTTTTTTTATTTTGTTCAATGTCATAATCAAGGCCAAGATTTAGAGTAACTGTGAGAGCAAATTTTGTTGAAAATTAAAATACAAATAAGTTATAGAAAATAAATATATATATTTGAACGTAAAAATAAACAACAATTTCTATTTAATCCCCTCATTTTCTCTTCAAGAACGTGATTCTTGATTTTAGCAATTTTCGATATGAAGTTGGTGTTTTAATCTCCTTCAACGTTGACTTTGATCTTCAAATAACATTTATTCTGGGGTTTTTTGACTTATTTCGGAATTTTGGGCTTCCGGGTAGCTGGCTAGGGGTCGATGACACTGTTCCTCTTAAATGCTATAAACTTGGAATATTCGACTTGAACTTGAATGTTTATTGGTGGATTTGACGCTTTGATATTCAAATAATGTTAACTCTTGAATCTTCCGACTTCTTTTTGAATCAAACGTTGAATTTAGATAATTTTTGCTATGAAAGCCTTGATTCCTGCCTTAACTGTCGAGGATCTTCATTGATTAGTGCTTAAGAGGATTTTGAAACTTTTGGAATGCTCTCTTACTTGTGTCTTTAGTTGTATCTTCAATGTGTTTCAAGGACCCCTTTTATACAAATAGGTAGAGTTATTATGTACTTGAACATTTTTTGAATAATTACAGATTTTTAGTCCTCATACGTTGCCACTAATTCATTTTCATTCCCTAAACATATTGAAGTTTTATTTAAGTCCTTCAACTTCTAAAATATTAATAGTTTTGGTCTTTAGAACTAATTAGTGACCATTTTGCCATGTCAAAGAAAACATATAGTCCAATAATCTATTCCGTATGCTAATGATCATGCTCAACGTGCTTCTTAAAATAAAATTAAGTCTCTATAAATTCATACCTTGCTTTGATCGCCTTGTTCCCAGACATTCCAAATCTTCAGTTTTACAGACTTCCTCCAACCACACTACCACAACAGATGATTCACAGGTACTTGGCTCATTCAACAACAAACAACATAGGATTTCAAAAACCTATAAATAAAAAATAAATATAATTAATAATTAATATATTATTTTCTATACTTATCATCCTTCATTTAGAAATAAAATTTTACTTGTGTACATTACCCATACACATGAAAAGAGAGATAAATGCAAAATTGGTACCGTACTTTAGGCTACTTTGCGATTCAAGTACCATACTTCTTGAAATGGCAGATTTGATACCATAGTTTATGAAAGTTGCAGATTTGATACCACAGTTTCTGTTTTGACACTTTCAATACCATGCCTTACCTTTTAAAAATATCATTTTAGCTCCAAAAAGTTGCTTTTTGCAGATCTAGTCCTCTATGCTTGAAAATGGTATTGGAGCCTAGGTTTATTGAAGAAATATATGTCATATGTGTTAATATTATATTTATATATTTTTCCACTAACAGAGGAGACTCTTCAAGAGAAAATGGAACTAAACGAAAGTTCAAGTTGCAATAACAACAAGGAATATTTCCAAATTTTGGAAAGACAAAGAAAATACTTCCTTAAGGAAGTTCTTTGGAAAAGTGGTGAGGGTTCCAAGTGGATCGATTCAACTCTTCTTGAAGGAGAATAAGAACAAGAATGGATGAGGAAATTTCCAAGTCCAACAGACACTACCAGGAAACGCGATGAGGCGTTTTCATTCCATTGAAGTCCATGATAGAATTCCAGCTAGGAGAAACGAACATGGTAAATTCTTCACCGCTACAAGTCTAAAAATTATGATTAGTGGACTGATTGGAAAGAACTCGAACCGGACATCTCAAAGATCACGCAAGATCTAAGAGAAATTCAGAAGATAGTTCAAGACTATGGACATAGGTTAATCAATATGCCTATGAAAATAGATTCTTTGAGCCAAAAGATGGACAAGATCCTTAAGATCCTTCCAAATCTACACAGGGATCTTACAGATCTACAGACAAAAGTTACAGATCTACAAAGAAACCAAAGGAGAACCCTAAAACATCTAGATCCAAATAAGAGCCGATTAGGGACACCCTTTTGTACAATACATCTTCTACATCAGAAAGGGAAGGCAAAAGAGATTCCTAAGCCAAAGACAAGAGATTAACGGATTCAAGAGGTCATTAGCGTAAAAAATAATGGAGGTGACCAGTGTGGATCTATCAGATCTACAAGAATTATCTAAATCCTTTTCTCAACTCGAGATTGTGGATTTAGTCAACGTTCAAACCAACGAGATCGCTCCAACACTACCGCCTTTGGAGGAAGTACAGGTTCTACTGATCCTCCTCAGGATCATCCAATGAGAGAAAGTGCAGATTTCTACACCAACTTGACACTAATGTTCGTGGGAACTAGATTGAAGTACAATCTAGGGAAAAATTCGAGAAGAGCATCTAAAAACACTTCTTGAGCAAAGACCATGCTCTAGCCCTTACATCCATATAACGCAGTACTCAACCTGGATGTTATTGACTTTCGAAACATCAAGAAGTTGATAGATGAGTGGGTTGCAGCCATAAAAATAGCAGCAACTACCCTAAAACTTGACAAAGAAAACCTTATCAAACTGGTGGAGTTGAGCTTGGAAGGTTCAGTAAAGATTGGATGGGATAATAACCTATAAGATATCAAAGCCAATTTCCTTGCTACAGATTCGAAGAGTGCAATAGCAGATTGGCTAAGAAGGCTCATCAAGATACACTTCATTAGAGATGGATACTTCAAAGGAAGTAAAACAGAAAAGACCAGAGAAAATACACAAATCCTTTTTGGCCTTGAATTAAGAAGTATTTGCGTAGTTGATGAATATATCTATTGGCTTCGCAAATATTTCTTCCAGAGTGGAGTAGGAACAAAAGTAACAACTCCAATGTCTTTGCAAAGATATGCAGTCCATGGAGGGAAATGTTGATCTAGTCATACAAAGTACCTGAAGGATGATCGAATTCAGCTGCAGGAATGTCTTTCCTTAAAGACAAATTGAATGATTGTTGTTATTAATCATCTATCTAGAAAATCATGAAGAAACTGAGAGGTAAAATAAAACGAACTCCTCTCTGCTGTGATAATAATGATTTTCCTACTGTTATTGAAGAATCACAAGAGCCAAGAAAGAGGAGGAAGCAGAGCAGTGACTCCTACCCTAAGAGTTCCAGAAGAACCTCTTTTAGGCAAAGATTATAGTAGTCTAAATCAAAAGCCAGATCATACAAATTTGGACAGAGGAGCGGACCAACAAGGGCTTTAGCCCAAGAATCTAGACGAACAGATGTAAGATCCACAGGAAGAATCCCTACAAGGAAAACTTTCAGACGAGCCCATATCCGAGCCAATGAAAGTTTTAAGAACTACAATTGCTGGACTTGTGGAACAAGAGGTCATATATCTCCAGACTGCCCATAGAAACATGGTGAATTAAGAAAATTTGAAGCCACAGATGACGTCTTAGATGTAGTCTACTATGGCGATTTGGTACCCATTTACTAATTCGAAGACCTTCCTTAAGACAAAAACGTCTATGAAGAGGAGATAGAAATTGATTCGGATGGATCTTCAATCGAGTTAGAATAACTACAATGAGGGAAATATGCTTCAAACCTCTGAGAGCCTATCAAGATTCTTTTCCAAAATGACGGTGTCAAACAAGACTATGAAAAGAATCATGTGTCAAGATTCCAGCCTTAGCCCGTACGATGGTTTTAAGATTGGAGGAATCGTGATAGTCCTCAACCAGATAAGACTGAACCAATGAAAATATCACATAATCTACAAAGTAAGTTCAGGTGAGTTTGTTATTCCCATGGAAGTTATGAGTAAAGTGATGAAAATGCAACTTATTCTCAAAGAATAAATTCTTGAAGAATTAAGTAAACTTAAAGAAGAAGTAGCTGTTACTATGAAATGGATCCACATAGGAACTATTGGAGTGTGGCTTTTTGAAAAAAATAGTGGGAGTAAAGATTGAAGAACAAGTCTTAGCTTGCATTTAATACTACAATAATCTACTAAATTTTTTACATTTGATGTTGATATCTAAGAATCCACTCACTGCAATTATTGAGGCTAATAAATTTAACGGAACAAACGACAATGACTGACTACAAATCTTATGATCATCCAATATTTCGAGAGCCAGACTTACATTTTATATAGGTCTTTTCCTCGAGCCTGTCAGAAGGTCCACGCCCGAATAACGTTTGACGTTCGAGAAGTGATACGAAGACAATCGTAAAGTTCGCATTATCGTACTGAAATCAGTGACCAATGACATCCAAAAATAGTATAATAAACATAATGATGTTAAGTCGATGATGCTTTGAAATTGTAAAAAGTTTTAATTTTTAATTTAATTGCAGTAAAAATATATATAATGTATTGTCAATTAATGCACTAAAAGAGGTTATCACCAATTTTTTTACGTGAAGTTGCAAGGTAATGACAAATTTTATTATACAGGAAGAAATTATGAGTTTCAATAAAATAAAATACTAGTAAAATTAAGTGTGCAAGAACTGTGTACCACAATGTCTAGTATGTGTGTATATATATATATATATATATATATATATATTTATGTGGATATAATATATTGATTATTTATATACTTGATCATGAATGTCGACTATTTATCTAAATTGCCTGAATATTTGTGAAATAATTGACTATTTGTTGGGTTACCTTGATATTCGTGGAATTGTTATTATGTGTTTATATGTGATTGTATTGCACGGATGTGCCACATAAGTTGATTTCATGGCTGCGAATTTATACGCAGCCAAACTTCATGGATTAACTATTTGGTATGTGACCTTTGCTGTGAAGTTAAGATCATTTTAATATAAAGAAGTAAACATAAGAAAGTACAATGCTATTTATTGAATATTAACTTTTATTCAAAATAATATTACATTAAAAAAATTTGTCAAATAGATTACACAAAAGCTAATCTAATTGGTTTTCTGTTACCTATTCTAATAGTCTGCCATGATTTTGAATAGATTACACAAAAGCTAATCTAATATGCAACGCACATGATATTTTGGGACTAAAAAAGCTTGATTTTCTAAGTTTTATGAGACTAAAAGCGACACCTATCATAGTTGTGGTACAAAAAAAAAAAATATGCCCTTTGTTTATAGGACTAAAAGGCATTTTGCCCCCATGAAACACTAGATGAGAAATCTTTTCCACTTGAGCGACAAACCCTTACCATGAAGACGACGAGAGCTTGTTTAACTTCAAGAGGCATGGTCGTGAAGATAAAGAAGAATTTGATGCTTGAAGATACTACGTGTTTTCCTGGAAGTGACAGAGGCTTCGAGAAAGTGTTTCTGAAGACTCGAGATAAGAATTGACAACTCTGATTTGTCTGCCTGAGTGTTTAGAAGTTAGCATTTTTCTTTCCTTTATTACTTTATAGCTTTATTTTGATGTAAACTCCACCTTACGCAATAGAAGTGTCATTTCTCGAAACCGTCTTTGCTATTTCTGTAAGCCTTCTTTTTCTCTTTATGCTGATGTTGGTCACAAAATTTGTAATACGCGTGCCATAATCAATGTCTTTCGAAACTTTTGTTTGGAGGCAAATTTTTATTTTGCATTTTTCTTTTCCCCTTTGAAGAAGAATTTTTTTTTGGCCGAGAGGATGGCTATGTCATAAAACACGGTCGAGGTGTGTTCCTCTCGGGTTGTTGCTAGTGACTCTCATTTTTGCCACACTGATGTGTTTTTGAATTGCCAAAGACATGTTTTCAAGTTCAAGCACAATCGTGTTCTAGAACATGCCCTAGCCGTGTTGGGCTCTGTTTTGCTGCATTTTTGCTTGATTTCTTCTTAAAAAATTTTTGACTTAGCATATACAACATGACTTAGTATGCCTAATAGTGCTGGAACGTATTTTCCTTGCATTTTCTTTGCAAAAATGAAGTTTTACTTAAAATATCAATCTACTTGTTTGAAGATGTGACTGAACTTGGAATAATATACCCAGGCTGCCTACGTACCCCGTAATCAAGTCAAAACGTAGTTAGAAAAAAATTGAATTTTCTTTACTTTCATACTTTTCCTTTTTTATTTAACAGGAGCGATGTCGTACATAGTTTTATTTATACTGGCCAGGAGTAACATGCAGTTTTGGCTCGTGCATCATGGAGCAACATACAATTTAGGCTAATGCGTCACAAAACAACATCCAATTTTGGCTTGTTTCATAGAGCATACTTCTTCATGAGTTTGTTGTTTGTGAGACCAAGGTCGTATCTTCAATTTGAGATGATGGAGGTTTCATGATCTTCATAATCATGTTGTGCATGGGAGCATCTTGGATCTCGTATTTGGAGATATCCAAGTCAAAGTCTTCATCAATATTGGCGTTGTTAGATGGATGCAGCTTAATGCTTTCTTCATTCTCCTTATTTGAAGTGCTTTCTGAATCATAAGATCGTCTAGCAATGTGTCGTTTCACCTTGATTGGCTTGTTTGAAGGGATGAGTACGAAGACGTCTTACTCCCTCGAGGCCGGGAAACATGAAGTGCTTCACTTTCACTATTTTCTTCTAGCTTGGTTGTTTCATCATGCTGACTTATTTTCTTCAGTTGTCACACATAACCATGTCTGAGGAGATTGCACACAAATGTTTATTAGCAAAGCCTTACTTTGCTAGATGAAATCTTGTTTGTCCCGCCTAGTCATTCAAAGATAGGAGTGTGAGGAATAGGAGTCCCGACTTAATTAAATATAGAGGCATGGTTGTCATTTGGCCTTTAATTATTGTCATTTTTTTCTTTCTCCACCATGATGTGCAATGTGGCTACACAATTATATTTCTTTTTCATGTGCATCTTTATAAGTTCGTTTAGAGTAAAACTTAAGTCAGTTCGCGGTTGGTCAACATGAGGAAGCCTTGTCTTCTCAACTCGTATTGCACTTCAGTTAGTCCATGAATCCTTTCTCCAGTCAACTCATGATTTAATTTGCTCAGTCAAGATAGAGCAAAAAAGTTATACTCCGATTTCACCATGAGGTGGTAAGCTTTTGTGTTGAATGCTCCCTACATTTCTTTGGGTTTATATTTTAGAAGATACGGTTTGCTTGAGACCAATGGGTATTGACGCGGTGATGGACTTGATTATTTCAGCCTTGAGGGTCGTTGAATTTTACCTTATTTGATTGCTTGATTCCATCAAATAGTGAAGATGATGGTCTTGTGACGAGCTTTGTTTGGCTGGCGAGTAAGGTGGCTTCTTCGACTTATGATTTTTTCTAGTTGGCACTTCATCGATGATCAATTTTCTAAGTTTTTCGTCACTACTTTCTAGAGGAGTGGGTTTGGAGCATGATTCTTTGATTGGTTGATCGGCCAGAAACTTTGAAGGCATTGCGTGTTGTATCTCATCGAGGTGAGGTAGAGTTTAGCATCAATAAAGTATGACTCCGCTTTGGAGAAGGGCTTTATGTCATCGATAGAAGCCTCCATTTGTACGGGCTCACAACTGTCCAATCAAAGTTTTTGTGGCATTTCAGGTAGAGATGGTAGAGTTTTTTGCTTGCTTTTAGAAACATGCATGTCATTTATTAGAGTGACGCTGGGAACGTTTCTTTCTACTATATTTTCATCATCCAAGTTTGTTTTTCCTTCTCTTAATAGCATCGTGATTGTCTCTTTGACCACGAAACACTTCTTGACAGGGTGGCCAATTACTCGGTGATATTTGAAGTACTTCAAACTGTTCACTCTTCCAACCTCCTCAAGGCATTTTGATTGAGGCAATTTATTCAATTTTCTTGGAAATTGCTCATTGAAGATGTGGGGTATGTTGGAGTTAAGGAACGATTACTCTTTCTCTTGAAATTCTTTGAGCATAGATGGACGCATGTCATTTGGAATTCGTTGGTTTTGAGGCCTTTCCCTCCTCTCTCTTGGAGGAAATTTGATATGAGTTGTTTTTATGGCCACTAACTCCTCGACATCAGTGTTGTTATATTCATTCCTCTTTGACTCTTTTTCTTGGTGGTCAATCGAAAATCTTGGTTTATGATTGATGATGCTTAACTCCATGTTATGTGCGTAGGTAAACAACTCCTCAAATTTTCTTGGCTTGACTCCATACAAAAGGTTAACGAGACCCCAATGCATACATTGGATACACATTTCTATCACCGATTCCTCTTAAAGTTTCAAGCTTAGAGATCGCGAATGGTTGATGTAGTACAAGTTTATTTTTCTTTTGTTTTATCTTCCTCCATCCTTTTAATGATGAATGGGGTATTTATACTAATATAAACTTAAAATAATTAAGATAGGTGAGGATAAAGTACTAATTTATCCCTCACCTATACTTATTACATGGCTAAGATACCTCTACATCGATTTGGTAAGTGAAGACCTTCCTTTACCGAGAATGTCAAGACCTTCCTTCATATGGTGTTTTCTAGATGATGAAAATGCCCTTAGTATTTACACCGCTAAAATATGTTTGTTATAATCATTCCCCTAAATATAATTTGAATTATTAAAATTCTTTTTTAAAATAAACATTATCTAAGATTTATAGTTTTTATATAGAATATAAAATTTGTATAAACTCTATAAATTTAAAATCCTTATAATTTTTACATAACTGGGAAAGTATTTATATAGTTTTTTCTTGTGTTGTGATATATACTAATTTTAAAAAAAATAAATTATCAATTCAATTTCAAAATATTACACCGAGCATATATATAGACACTATAAAATATGCAAATCTATAATATAATCAATATATACTATAATTTTTTTAGTATTGATATAATATATTTTTACACTAGAAAGAAATACACCATCAGTGACAAAATAAATATTGTCATTAATTAATTATATTAAGTGAAAATATTTTTCTTTAGTCATTACTATCTAAAATAAGATTCAACTCGTATTTATTAAGTGATAAGTCAATATTTATTATCACTTAAAAACTTTTATGTAATAAAAAAAGTAACTTGCCACAATAAAGTGACAAGAAAATTTATTGTCATTAAATTTTATTAGTGACAAGATCCTAATATTTTGTGAATGTAAATATTGTCACTTGTCAACTTATTTCTTGTAGTGTTATTATGTGGACATATAATTGAATAAAAATTTATAATTTATATCACATACAAAACCTTACTAGGAAAAATCGTGAGGGACAAAAATCTAGTGAAGGGAAAAGAGAATATTCTTTAATAGTGATTATATATTGTCTCATTAAAAACTCTAGTAGGAAAACTCAAAGGAAAAAACCATGGTAAAGGAAAAAATGGTGCAATGCGTGTTTACTCCCCCTCATTAAAATATCAGTCGAGATATTTGAGGCAATGGATGTCAATATCTAGCTTCTTATATATTGCAGTAGGAAGTGCCTTAGTGAACAGATATGCTAGATTGTCACTTGAGCGGACTTGTTGAACATTAATATCACCATTCTTTTGAAGATCATGAGTGAAGAATAATTTTGGTGAAATATGTTTCGTTCTATATATCCCTTTTAATGTACCCTTGTTTCAATTGAGCAATACGTGTCGCATTATCTTCTTATAGGATTGTTGGGATAATCTTTTCAAATGATAATCCACAAGTCCCTCGAATGTGTTGAATCATCGATCTCAACCATAATAGATTCTCGACTTACCTCATGTATTGCCATAATCTCTACATGAATTGATGATGTGTTGTTTATTGTTTGTTTCATAAATCACCATGAAATTGTTGTACTTCTACAAATAAATAAATAGCTAGTTTTGTGATCGGTCATTATGAGGATCAGACAAATAGCCAGCATCTGCATAACCAATAAGATCTGAATTGGATATTGTTTAATATAACAACTCCATATCCATCATACCTCTAAAACAATGAATTATGTGCTTAATTCCATTCCAATGCCTTCGCGTGGATGAAGAACTATATCTTCCCAGCAAATGTTATATCAGGTCTTGTATGGTTAGTAAGATACATTAATGCTCCAATTGCACTAAGGTATGGTACTTTAGGACAACAATTATTCATCACTTTCTCAAGGTCTAAAAGGGTCCTTCTTCACATCTAATGATCTTACATCCAGTGAGGTGCTCAATGGATGTGATTGTCCATAGAAAATCGCTTTACAACCTTTGCGATATAAGCTTCTTGATGCACAAAAATTCAATTTAAATGTTCAACTTGCAATCCAAGACAATATTTTGTTCTTCCTAGATCTTTCATCCCAAATTCTTTCTTTAAGCAATTTATAGCCCTAAGAAGCTCTTCTGGCATTCCAATAATGTTTAAATCATCAAAACAAACTGCAATTATGACAAATTCATTTCCAGATCATCTCATGAAAATACATGGACAAATGTAATCATTTTTATATCCTTCTTCTAACAAATGATCACTGAGACGATTATACCACATTCTTCCTTATTGCTTCAACTTGTATATGGATTTATTTAATTTAAATAATATTCTCGAGAACCTAAATTGTATACTTCAGGAAAATGAAATCCTTCAAGGAGTTTCATATAGATATCATTATCGATTAAGTCATGCAGATAGGCCGTAACGACATCCAATAAACGCAAATATAGTCCTTCTTGTATTGCTAGACTAATTAAGTACCGAAAAGTAGTTGCATCCACCATAGGAAAGTAAGTCTCTTCATAGTCAATACAGGATCTTTGCGAAAACCCTTGAGCAACAAGTCTTGCCTTATATCTGACAACTTCACCTGGATCATTTTATTTTCATACAAATACCCATTTATATCCCACTAGTTTTACATCTTCAGGTGTATGGACTACAAGTTCAAAAATATTTCGTTATGCAAGCAATTTTAATTTTGTCTCAATTGTGTCTTTCCATTTTGGCCAATCATTTCTTTGTCTACATTCCTGAATAGACTTTGGTTCATGATTCTCATTATCATGTATTACATTAAACGCTACATTATATGCAAAAATGTCATCGACGATGACTTTATTTCGATTCCAACATATTTTATTCAGGACATAATTTATTGATATCTCTTCATTTTCATGAATTTTAGGTACCTAAGTTTCTTCTTAAACTGACATATTATTTACGCCTGGAGACTCTTCCGGAGTTGTATCCTCGATTTGACCATCTTGATTCATAGCTCCTTTTCTTTTTTGAGGATTTTTATCTTTGGAACAAATAGGCCTACCTCGCTTTAGGCATGCTTTAGGCTCATTTGCAATTTTAGCTTGTCCAACAGGGACATCTATTTTTATCGGAGCATTAGCAGCTGGAACATGAAATTTAGTTATTCTTTTTGGGTAAGTAAAAGCATCTGGCAGTTGATTAGCTAAACTTTACAAATGAATTATCTTTTGAACTTCCATTCACTTTGATCAGTACGGGGATCAAGATAAGATAATGATAATTCATTCCAACTAATTTTTGTTCCAACCGCTTATTCTCTCCCCCTAATATTGGAAAATATGATTCATCATCATGGAAATCAGCAAAGCGAGCAGTAAAGAAATTTGTTGTCAATGGTTCAATATTTTATTATAGATGGAGACTCAAATCCAAATAAATCCCAACTTCCTGTGAGGACCTATCTTAGTGCGTTGTGTAGTGCAATTGGGACACATACCATGCACTTCAAAACTCTTAGATGAAAAATATTAGGTTCTTAACCAAAAAAACTAAAGGGGAAAGAATTTGTTATAACTTGTTAGCCTAATGCGAATTAGTGTTGTTGTATTCAAAATAGCATGTCCCCAACAAGAAATGGAAAGTTTTAATCTCATAAGCAATGGATTGCAATTTATTGCAGTCGCTTAATGAATGATTATACAAGACCATTCTGTATATGAACATGTGTTATAGGATGTTCAACATCAATTTCAATAGATATACAATAGTCATTGAAAGTTTGCAAAGTGAACTCTCCAACATTATCAAGACGTATTTTCTTAATTGGATAATTAGGAAAATGTGCTCGTATGTGCTCGTAATCGAATTAAATGAGCAAACATTCCTTGCAAACGACAGGTTACGAGATGATAACAAAGACACATGTGGCCATCTAGTTGATGCATTAATTAAAACCATGAAATATCAAAATGGTCCACATGGCGGGTGGATTGGTCCACAAATATCCCCTTGTATACATTCCAAAAATGTAAGAGATTCATTATCTATTGTTGTGATGATCGAATAATACAAGAAGCACGTGAGAAATTATTAGATTGAAGAATCTGTTTGCTCTTCAATGTATGTTCAGATGAATTTTCAAAATATTTTTGTATCATAATTGATCCGGGATGACCTGACCAGTCATGCCAAACAACAAACTTATTATAATTCATAAACTTCATATTTATGATAGTATGAGATTCAATTGTATTAAGATATGTGTAGTACAAATCAGAAGAAAATA
The DNA here is from genome assembly GCA_034509725.1 of Sesamum angolense. Taxonomy (NCBI): domain Eukaryota; kingdom Viridiplantae; phylum Streptophyta; class Magnoliopsida; order Lamiales; family Pedaliaceae; genus Sesamum; species Sesamum angolense. Next base: position 3,754,111 of record JACGWL010000009.1, on the reverse strand, counting down.
CCAGCAATTTTTGCAATATGCATTTCTTCCCTGAGATCACATTGTGATATAGAGATACTCAATATTCTCTTCATTTGTTGTCTCAATAAGATATCCATTTCGACGGATATCCTTCAAGCTTATAAGGTTTCTTTGAGGCTCGGTGGAATAAAGTACATTATCAATATAGAAATGTATTACACCGAGTTTCAATACATTAACTCTTCCGAAGCCCTCAATTAACTTAAACATCTGAGGTGTAAAACCAATGTTACCCCTCACCAACCACTAGTTCGTGGATACAATTTATTATTTAGGGTAATCTAGTAATTCATAATACTTCAAATTGCAAGATCTAGATCTCTTGTCGCTTTTTACGAAAAGATTTGTACCTTCCTTTTGAATCACCTTGGGATTGATCTTCTTAGTTGCATCACAAATTAATTCAAAATTCCACCTATCAAATAACATGTCAAAGTATAAACTATTTAATTTTTAATTTGTACGATGATTATGATTGAGATAATTTTGTAATTTTATAGAAACACATTATGCATATAAAATAATATTATTTATTAGGAAAATCACAACGACCTTCTTGAGGTTTGACATAATTATTAATACTCTTTTGTTATTTAAAAAATTACAAAATACCCTATTTGATAAAATTATGTAATCCTTGATTTGAAGTGTGGAATTGTCAACTTTACCCTTATTGTATATTTTTATTTTTTAAAAAAGAATAACAGTTTGTAAAAGAAAAAATTAGATGAGCAGGATGGATAGAAAATTTTAAAAAAATTATAAAAAAATTATCTACTTATCAATAAAAAAAATAAAAATAAATACAATTATGATTCTTGGTTTACAAAGTATTTTGGTCAGTTCACCATAAAAATTGGATGAAAATTTAACAGAAACTAATGGCATTAGTTAATTGTTAGACGGCCGTCAAAATCAAAAAAGTATTCACAATTTTTCAAACAACGAGAAAATATTATAGCTATATCAAGTATCAGAGGAAGTGATAATAATTTACCCTTATTTACTTAAAGAAAAATTGTAGTGTATCAAATTATTTTTAGGAAATCACTGTTGACAGAAATGTCATTCTTTAGCATTTGATTGGATGGCAATCCATTCCCCATTCCAAATGTAAACTATTTATTTTGAGGGAAATTTTATTCGCACGTGGTTCGGTCGAACCTAAACTAATTAAATGATAATTATAATACATTTATGAAATAATTAGTATATAGTTCACAAAAAATGATCAATCACGTAACAAATATATATAATTTTTTTTAATTAATTTGGTGCGACTGAATGTGATGTTGGTAAGAATTTCCCCTTCCATCAGCTGTCCCCTCTCTCCCTCCCCCTTCTTTTTTGGGTGGGTAGTGTGTTTGTGTGTGGGTGCCCTTTTCCTCTACTTCATCAATCTATGATTACGTCTTGCTCTCACCATCATTGACAAAACTGTACATGGCTAAGTATGTACTGCTAATCAATTTACATATTTCAGCTTTAATCCTCTCCCAGATAGCTTGCAAATATGATGATAATGTCCTCATGGTGGACTGCCTTCTTCACCATAGCTTCCTTATCTTATCTAGCCTGTGTGAGCTCCCAGCCATACGACTATCCCACCGCAAACCTCTCCTCTTCTTGGATCAACAGTGTCTCTGCAAATCGTTCGCGAAACTTTACAGACAGTCCTGCTGTTAGAGCCGTTCTTCTCAGAGGGACTAATGGTCCCAAGTATGCCTGCGGGTTCTACTGCAACGGCACCTGCCAGACGTATCTGTTTTCAGTATTCATCGTCCAGACGACCAGCGGTGGAATGATCATATCTCCCCCCCAAGGATTCCCGCAGGTCGTCTGGTCTGCTAACCGGAATAGCCCCGTCAGGATCAATGCAACGCTGCAGCTCACGCCTGACGGCGACTTAGTCCTGAGGGACGCAGATGGCACGTTGACGTGGTCGACGAACACTGCTGGGAAGTCTGTTGCAGGCTTGAATTTGACGGAAATGGGAAATCTTGTTCTGTTTGATGAAAAGAATGCTGTTGTTTGGCAATCTTTTGATCATCCGACTGATGCGTTGGTTCCAGGGCAGGTGTTGGTTGCTGGAATGAATCTAACAGCCGCGGTTTCGGCGACTAACTGGAGTGAAGGAGGTGTGTTTTCGGTGTCGATGACTAGCAGGTTTAGCTTCTGTGAGGGCCGATCCTCCACAGGTGTACTATGACGGTTGTATTATGGCACCAAGCAGAATAAAAAAGCAAGTTATGCTAAGTATCAGAATGGAAGTCTGCAGTTATACGTAAATTCTGTGGAACCTAGTCGGCCTGATTTGACCATAGATTTTCCTCCGACTGCCTCAGCTCAGTATATGAAACTGGGGCCTGACGGGCATCTCAGAGTGTTTGAGTGGGCAACACAATGGACAGAAGTAGCTGATCTTTTTACAGGGAATCTTGGTGTGTGCGATTATCCCCTGGTTTGTGGAGAATACGGGATTTGCTCAAACGGCCAGTGCAGTTGCCCGAGATCAGACTCCACTGTAGAAAACTTCAGGCAGATAAATGATAGGCAGCCTGATCTTGGTTGTTCTGAAGTAATTCCACTCACCTGTAATGCTTCCAGCAATCACAGTTTTTTGGACCTTGAGGACGTAACCTACTTCACCTTCACGTCCAACAATAGAACTACTGACATGAAGAGCTGTAAAGAGCCTGCTTCAAGAATTGTTCATGCAAAGCTGCCGTCTTTATATATGGCTCAAATTTGTCTCACGGGTACTGTTACTTGCCGTCCCAGATCTTTTCATTGATGAATAATAAGTATCTGACTTACTACAATTCTTCTGTATCCCTCAAAGTTGAGATTGCTCCAATTGTTACGGGACCGGAAGCAGGAATATCCCCTGGTGGGTACAGGAAGGAGAACGTTTTAGGCCCTATATTGGGATCAACTTTAGGAATACTTTGTGCATCAGTTGCCATTGGAACCGCAGTTTTCGTGTACCGTAGGAAGAAAAGAGGTGAAGAAATTGAGGAGGACTATTTAGATCATGTGCCAGGCATGCCCACCAGATTTGCTTATCAAGAATTAGTGACTGCAACTGACAACTTCAGTAAGAAACTGGGTGAAGAGGATTCGGCTCTGTTTTTGAAGGCTCGTTGAAAGACAGCACCAGAATTGCGGAAATGCCTTGACGGAGGGCCACATTAAGAAGTCATTCTGGCAGAGGTTGAATCCATTGGCAGCATTCACCATATAAACTTGGTAAGACTAGTTGGCTTCTGTGCAGAGAAATCTCACAGGCTCTTGGTTTATGAGTATATGTGCAATGGATCTTTAGACAGATGGATCTACCACAGAAGCCAAACGACGTGTCTTGATTGGAGACACAGGAGACGGATCATCCTCGACATGGTGAAGGGATTGGCCTATCTCCACGAAGATTGCAGACAGAAGATCATTCACTTGGACATAAAGCCTCAGAACATACTTCTGGATGAGAACTACAACGCTAAAATTGCTGATTTCGGACTTTCCAAACTCATTGGTAGGGACCAAAGTGCAGTTGTGACCACCATGAGAGGTACTCCTGGTTATCTGGCTCCTGAATGGATTAACGGAATTATCACAGAGAAAGTAGACGTCTATAGCTTTGGAGTTGTGCTTTTGGAGATTGTGTGTGGTAGGAAGAACTTTGAGCAATCTAGGCCGGAGGAAGAGAGACATTTACTAACTCTTTTCCAGAAAAAAGCCGAGAACGGAGAATGGCTAGACCTTATGGATAAATGCTGTGAGGATATGCAGGCGAAAGGAGCCGAAGTTGTGAAATGATGCAAATCGCTGCGTGGTGCCTGCAGAGTGATTATGCTAATAGGCCCTCTATGTCTATGCTGGTCAAGGTTCTGGAGGGTGTTAAAGATGTCCATCTGAATATCAATTATAACTTCTTAATTCCTCAGAATCCAAATAGCAAAACTTCAGAAGGTAGTCGTAAAGATGATACTCCAATACGTCCATCAGTTCTATCAGGGCCGAGGTGATCTTAGCGGATCGAATTCTTATGTTTTCGTCGAAAACGGAAGCCGGATGCTTCAAGAAAACAGGATTCCTTGCAGAAAGAACTGTACATCCTTATGGTAATACGATCATGGTTTTCTTACTGCTGTACATTTATTTCCATATGCATGATCCAATAAGTTGCTTACTTGCCTTGCTTTGAAGTGTTTTTCATAAAGTAGACTAAAGTTTCTTGTTTCGTACTTCGTTTCATTCTGAGTTCCCAGCAGCATTCTGCAGCAATTGTTCCTTCATATAGCCGGCCACTCCAGTGTAGGGCTGGAGTCCTATTTTACTAAGTAATAGAATTGGGAAAGGAGTTTGGGTTGAAATCTAATTTCAATCATAATTCATTTTCTAGACAAAAAAAAAAAAAAAAGAAAACAAAAGAAAAGAGAGGTGACCTAAACTAATGATGGCAACGGGGCAGGTCTGGTAAGAGTCTAACCTGACTCGCGCCCCGCCCCGCCTCCGCGCCCCGCCCCAACCCACCAAATGATAAATATAGTTTGCAAATAATTATCATCACTTTTTACTATTTCTTTTTTCATTTCTGAAATACAAGAAATTAAATATTTTCCATGATTCCATATGTTTGATAATCCATACCTAGGTCGCTTCACTTTCATGCACAATTTATAAATTGTCGAATTTTCTTAAATTATTACTGGCGAATAAAAATTTTACTTTAAAATTTTCATGTTTGAATGTTTTCTTTTAGCTATTAATTGTTGTTATTTTAGTTAATAAGTAATAATTATAAGAGTAAATTACAACGACCTCTCCTGGGTTTTCGCATAATTACGAATACCCCTCCATTGTTTGAAAAAAACTAATAACCCCCTGATTTTAATAGTCATCTAATAATTAGCCAAATTCGTTAGATTTTCATCCATTTTTTTATGGTGAGCTAGCCAAAAGTCCTTGTGAAATTAAAAACTATAATTTTGTTTATTTGTTATATTTTAAAAAAAATACTAAGTGGATAGTTTTTCTTAATAATTTTTAAAAAT
>JACGWL010000009.1:3461536-3744036 GCA_034509725.1 Sesamum angolense | reverse complement strand
TTCACCACATATTAAAAATTATTAGTTAATATACCTCGTATTTTAATTTTTTATAATAATAAGATAAGGTATTTTTATTTATATAGTTTAAAAACAAGCTTATGCAATAATATAGTAAATTTTGATAATATTTTTAAAATAAATGTTTAAAATTCACCATGAATTAGAATTAATAGTAAATATCTCATATTTAGTTTAAAATGATATTGAATATGGTATTTAGCTTATTATCTAAAAACCAAGTTTAATCAATAATTTGGTATATTTTGTTAAATTTTTTATAAATAAATATTTAATATGATGCATATGAATTTTATTGTTATAATTTCAATATCCGCCACAACAAAGCATTTATTTCAAAATTAACCATATATTTGAATTGTTAGTCTATATAAAATATTTACTTTTATACGATATTAAAATATGATATTTGATTTATATTATCTAAAAATAAAGTTTAATCAACAATTTTAGTACATTTTGATAATATTTGTAAATAAATATTAAATATAATGCATATGAATTTTATTACTATAATTTCAATCCATTACAACAAAAAAGTATTTATTCACTATATATAGAATTATTTGTCTATATCTCAAAATTTAGTTTTGGATAATATTAAAATATGGTATTTTAGGTTATATTATCTAAAAAAAGCTTAATAAATAATTTAGTATATTTTGATAATTTTTCTATAAATAAATATTTAATATAATGCATATGAATTTTATCGTTATAATTTAAATATAATAAAATGCATTTATTCCAAAATTCACCATATATGAGAATCGTTAGTCAATACATCATATTTTAGTTTTAGATGATATTAAAATATGTTATTTTAGTTTATAGTATCTAATAACAAGCTTAATCAATAATTTAATACGTTTAGATAATATTTTTATAGATAAATATTTAATTTGATGTATATGAATTTTATAATTATAATTTCAATCCATTACGACAAAATGCATTTATTGCTATATATATATATATTAATATTATTAGTCAATATCTCATATTTAAATTATATAAATGAATCTGCATTTCAATCCACTGACTCACTATTGAAATTTGAGAACTCTCTCCCGCGCGGCAGTGAGAAAAAATTGCAGAAGTCCAGAGCTCCATCTTCACGTCCACAAATCCATCGGTACGGGTCACACCTTCGCTTAGACTCCATCATTAACATGTGATATTTCTTATTTGTAAATTCTTTTTATAGTTTGTTGAAGAAATTTGATGAGCAAGTGTTTGATGAAATGTCTGATTGAATATTTGTTGACTTTGTTTGATTGTGCTTGGGCTTTGGTTGAATTTTTGTATCACTGTTGTTGTGTATAGTTAGGGAATAAAAAATGATGTATTGCTGTATAATTTGGAGATGGAATTTGGATTTTTGTGTATTGTGTATTGTTATATGCATTGAAGAAACCACTGTTCTGAAAAAAAAAAAAAAAAGAAACCACTGTTGTTGTTTGTGAAGAGAAGGAGATTTAGCAAACTAGTCGTTATTTAGCTGCATTATTGAGCCGGAAAACGAGCTCGTACGTAAGCTTGAAAGCCTGTTTTTTCGAGCTCGCCGAGCTGGAGCTCGTTTGCACCCCTACCCATAGCCCGCTCTTTTCTCCCTTTCTCCTTTTCCTCCTCCTCATCCCTCTACTTCCGCTGCCCCTCTCTTGCTGCCCGCCCTCGTCAACCGCCACCACCTAGCCGTTGCCAGCTCTGCCTCTTAGAAGAGGAACCTGTCAAGTTCGGGGCTTTGACAGTCACCTCAAGGTGGGTTTGTTTTTCTCAAAATAAATCTTTAAACTTTGTTAGTTTTTCAAAGTTTTGATTTTAAATATTTTTTCTGCAAATTTTTAGTTTTTTAAGCATATTATTATGGTAACCTGAAGTACCTTCTTTAGTTTTATTGGTGTAAAATAAGGCTTTTTGCTTGTGTCTTAAGGTCAAAGTTAGCCTCTAATTTGCTGAGGCTGCAAAGAGCCTCATTTTGTTGACAGACCTTTGAGATGGAAATTCACCAGTAAGTGCATGCAATACATTTTTTCTTTAAGTTTGTTCCCTCAGTGTTTTTGTTTATCTTATAGCTGCCTAACTTATATGCTTCAAATAGGTTGAATCTTTCTTCTACATTTTGTTGCAAATGGAATGAAAAAGCAAAAGAACTGAAATCTTACTGTCAATTCTTTTATAACAAGATAAGTACTAATTTATACAACTTTTTCATTGTAATTGGATAGACGAATAAGATATATGTAGGAGTGTATGCGGTGTGGGTTGGGGCAGTTTAGGTAATTTTTTTGCCCAACCTAATAATTGCGGTCTTTAGAAAGCTCTACCCAAGCCCAACCCAACGATCATCAAAACCGCACTTTGCGGTCTAATTGGGTTGGGGCGGTTTTTGCGGTCTTTAGTATATAGACAATCACCTATACAATTATATTAGTATTTTGGGACAACTTATGCTTTTGTTTCAATTATTTTATCAAAATAAATATATTTTCTATAGTGTTAATTATGAAAATATGATATATCAATTACAATGTGTAAAAAATAAGCACTTATACATATTTATATGTTTATTTTAATAGAATACAAATATTATTAAAAAAATTACCATTTTTTTATGAATAAGATTGTGAAAATTTTATTATTTCGAATTAATTATATAAAAAACTGATCATAATAATATATAAATATTAAATAAAAATTATTTAAAATAAAATAAGATGGTAATGAAAATAAATTATAACAAAATCATGATATCATCTATTTCAAGTTCTTGCCTTTATCAATGGCATAAAAAATATAGAAAATCGTCAATAACCAAGAATTAATGAATTAATTGATCTCATCTACATATTTATACATATATATTATACAATACCAACTTGAATGTTTATGCATAATCAAAACTTTTGTATAAACATATGAAGAATTCTAGTATATTATTAGTGCTCACCTTCATCTTCTTCTTCTTTTTCTTCTTATTATTACTACTACTACTACTATTATCATCATCGCGGTCGGAACACGGTCTATGCGGTCTAAGTAAACATAAAACCAAACCCGATTGCTAAAATGCGGTCTTTTCTTAACTAGCTCAAGCCCAATCCAACCCACCTTTAGCCCGCTAATTGCGGTGCGGTTTGGGTTGGGTCGATCGGTTGGGGCGGTCCGACAATTTTGTTGAACACCCCTAGATATATGTGATTTAACAGATACCTCCTGTACTCGCATTTTACTCAAACTTTTCCTATGTATAAATATTTGTTATTCTTACCCACATCCAAGATTGGTCAAACAAAGGCATCACTTCTGTTGTGGGAAGGTACTTGTTGAGGAAACCCTGTGGGATAAGCATAGATACTGCTGATGCATCTTTCATTTCTGTAAAAATTTTCTGTTCCATAGTATAACTTGTCCTAGGCATGAAGCTAATCACGAAAAAGGAATGTGGTGCCTTTTTGCTGTTTGAAGCGAACAGCTACGGGATTGATGGGGTCTCCAAAAATGTTTGAACATCAGGTCTAAGTTCTGTTTAACAGAAGAAATGCCATTCTGATTGTTATCAACTTAATAGTTGGGGGTGGTGTCTTTGTGCCAGCTGACATATATGTAAAAGTATTGCAATCAGATTTTGATCAAATGTATAGCTATTTTATACTTGCCGAAAGCCTGAAAGTTGCTCTTGAAAGTTTCAGTGATGTGCATGTATGAAAATTCTTTACTGAGGCTGCAAAGAAGCAGCAAATTGAGGCTCGTTTGCTGCCTCTATTAGCAGCAAACTGAGGCTTCTTTGCTACAGCTGAACAAGAGGTATTGCCTGCTTTAAATTTAAATAAGAAAATGTGTTCTATTTGCTTTATCCAATATCCTCAACTTAATGATACATCTTTCATAATTTTGAAGGTTATAGTTTATAAGAGTAATTAATCACTTCCGAAGGGGTGCCAAGAATTTCTTTATAGAGTATAGTATGCTATAGTCAATGTAGGCTTTGTTTATTCATACATTAATTTGTTGTCTCTACTAGAATAAAATTATGTACTCTGTCTTGATATATGATTGTGCTACTAATTATAGAATTTAAATTGTGTTACTCTTGATCTAAAATGTTTGTTATATTATTCACAATTAAGCAAATAATTAATAGAAATCTCACTACTAACGTCTAACAACTATAATTTAGAATTATTAACTTGTGCAGGTATGGATAAGAGTTGGATTGCTGAAAAGATAGATTTAGTTCTACATACATAGCTGGGGTGGAATCATTTTTTACGTTTTCAAGAGACTAGTAGGAACCACATGCGACATCTGATATTTACTACCTTCAAAAAATATTTATATTATTTAGAAGTTTAATTAAGCAAAAATATAAAATATTTCATACACTAATAAACATTATTTGAAACTTAATAAGTACTTTATAAATGAAAAGATATTATTCATTAATTATGAATTTGAACTTTTAAAAATTATTGTAAAAGCTTTATATTCGATTAAAATTTCAAAAGTTAAATAAAATATAACTAAATAAGTTGTTATGTAAAGACATGGTTCCGTCATTCATTTACAGGTTCGATTTTGTTGGCTGAAGTAAGCCTCTTGCTTTGGCTTCATGAATTTATTGAGTTTGCTTGATGAAATTCTTTATTTCTACCTATTGCTTGCCGTTTGAGTTTACTATTCATTGATTACTACTTTTATTGTCTTCTCAAAGATACTGCGTCATGTTTCTTATCAATTTGATACTATTCATTTTTTGAAACATCATTTCTTGCTAGTTGGAACTCTATGCCAAATTGCCAATATGTGAGTTCTAAATTCTGCTCTGAATAGGTGTAACAAACTTGAATTACCTGATGGTACGTCCATTTTTTCACAAAATTTATTGGATCATAGGTCTATTACAACCAAAATTATTTGTAGAAACTCTTAAAATGAAGTGTAGGTATCACCTTTCTTTTCATGAGCATTTTTAATGTAATTGTTGAACAACTTCAAAATCAATAATATCCACTTGTATCAAAAGTTCCGTTCTGCGATGCACTTTCAAGTTCCTAAACTATACTGCATATTTATTGGACTATGTATTTGCTGTTTCAGGCTAAATACTATCTCGTGGATGCGAAATAAGCAAATATTCCAGGATTCACTGCTCCATATCCAGGAACTTCTTGAATCATGCATTAGATCAAAATCACTCATACAAGGCAAATAATTCATCAGTATCTTCTCAAATTTTATGATAGAAATTGCAACACCCAATCATTAGTCCTAGATAAGCTCACCCGCCTCTACATTTCATGCAAAAGGCTTCAACTTGCACACCGAGTCTTCAACTCAATCCCAAGCCGAGAAAGGAAAAACAAGACTATATTATGGAACCAAATGATTAGAGGTTATGCATGGGATGGACCTTTTGAAAAAGCCGTGGATTTATATAATGAAATGGTGGATTCTGGAGTCACACCCACAAAGTACACCTACCCTTTTGTGCTTAAGGCTTGTTCTGCTTTGCAGGATATAGAAAATGGTGTAAAGATTCATGGGCAAGCCAGAAGACTTAATCTTGACAATGATGTTTATGTGCGTACCGCATTGGTTGATTTCTATGTCAAGTGTGGATGTTTGGAAGTGGCGAGAGAATTGTTTGATGGAATGCCGAAAAGAGATATTGTAGCGTGGAATGCGATGGTCTCGGGGTTTTCATTATATGGAATGTGCTGGAGTGCGATTGGACTGGTTTCAGAGATGCAACAAAACGGGGTGGAGCCAAATTCAGCAACCATTATGGCTATTATGCCTGTAATTGGGGAGGCAGGTAGGTTGACGGAAGGAAAGACCGTTCATGGCTTTTGCTTGCGAAGGTGTTTTAATGATGATGTAGTGGTTGGAACTGGACTTCTGGATATGTACGGCAAATGTGGCAGTTGGTTTATGCAAAGAAGATATTTGGTGCAATGGGGTTAAAAAATGAGGTTACCTGGAGTGCTATGATTGGAGCTTGTGTTATTTGTAATTCTACTAGAGAAGGCATGGAATTATTTGGGAAAATGAGGATGGAGGTTGGAGAAAGCCCTTCACCTGTGATGCTTGCGACTATCATTCGAGGTTGTGCTAAGCTGAATGATTTGAGCATGGGGAGGCAGCTACACTGTAACACGATTAAGTTGGGCTTTAATTTTGAATTAATGGTGGCAAATACAGTGCTTTCAATGTATGGAAAATGTGGGTCAATAAATGATGCAGTCAGATTCTTTGAACAAATGCAGGTTAAAGATTCTGTTTCTTATAGCGCTGTAATCTCTGGGTCTGTGCAAAATGGTTATGCAGAGGAAGCTCTGCAATTGTTTCACAAAATGCAACTTGTAGGTATTGAACCTGAAGTGGCAACCATGATGGCTTTCTTGCCAGCTTGTTCTTATCTAACTGCACTGCAACATGGGATCTGTGGGCATGGATATTCAGTGGTACGTGGATTCACAGCAGATGTCTCAATTTGTAATGCTCTGATTGATATGTATAGTAAGTGCGGTAAGGTGGACACTGCTAGGCAGGTCTTTGATAAGATGTACAAGAAGGATGTGGTCTCGTGGAATGCAATGATTGTTGGTTATGGAATTCATGGACTCGGGCAGGAAGCAATTTTACTGTTCCATGAAATGCAGAATGAAGGTCACAAACCCGATGAAGTAACTTTCATCGCTCTTCTGTCGGCTTGCAGCCATTCAGGGCTTGTTACTGAAGGAAAACAACTATTTCTTTGCATGAGTCAAGAATTTGATATTGTCCCAAAGATGGATCACTATTTTTGCATGGTGGATTTATTGGGCCGTGCTGGTCTTTTGGATGAGGCATACAAACTCATTAGCATGATGCCATATGAACCTGATGCTCATCTATGGAATGCTTTACTGGCTGCTTGTAGGATCCACAAAAACATCGAACTCGGGGAGGAAGTTTCTCATAAAATTCAAACCTTAGGACCTGCAAGCACTGGAAACTTTGTTCTCTTATTTAATTTGTACACGACTGCTCAAAGATGGGATGATGCTGCAAATTTGAGAATCCAACAGAAGGAATTAGGCTTTAAGAAAAAGCCCGGATGTAGTTGGATAGAAGTACATGGGATTGTTCACGCATTTGTTGGTGGAGATTGGTCTCACCAACAGTCGCCTGAAATATATATGAAGCTGGAGGAACTTGTTGCTGAAATGAAAAGATTAGGCTATACTGCAGAAGCTGACTTTGTTTACCATGATGTTGAGGAGGAAGAAAAGGAAAAGATTCTTCTCTATCACAGCGAGAAGCTAGCTGTTGCATATGGAATTATTAGCCTTCAAGCCAACAAGCCTATTCTGGTTACAAAGAATTTGCGGGTTTGTGGAGACTGCCATACTGCTCTAAAATACATCACAATTATTGCCAAGCGAGAAATAACTGTTAGAGACACCAGTCGGTTTCATCATTTTAGGAATGGAATATGCAGCTGTGGGGATTTCTGGTGAAGACAAACATGATTACTTACGGATACACAGCCTTTGCTGGGGCCTCTAGATGCAGTTAACCTTGAGGATGCAGGAATTTTCTATGCAACGTAATCATGGTAACTGTTTTTCAATCTTATACTACATTTTTTTAACTCTGCATTCTGCTAATTGGGAAAGAGGTTGAAACATCAAAGATGTCATATTTGATCGTATAGTCAATACCCGTTTAATATTTAGAATGTTGTATATCCTCCTATGCGTCTTGCTATTATTGGTATTTGATTAAGGAATTTCCCTCTAATTTGTCCATTTCCTCATCTCTTATTTAATTTATATGTAGCATCTTAAAGTTTCTCTTCTTCGAGCATTATGCTAATTTTATTTATTCGCTTAATCCCATTTTCATTGGTGTTTGTTCACTTATGTTTTATTTCTTTGTACTTGTGATTTAAATGTTTAAATATATGTAATTTTATTTGGTTGTCAGGAGATTTCCAAGCTTTGCTGGCATCACTCAGATATTTGATATGTACAGAATGTGCCTCCTCATTGAAGCGAACAGTAATTTTGACTTGGTAAGAGGATTTGTTTCCAGCAAATTCCCTTGCTGCAAAGAGCATTAATAGCTTATGAAGCAAGCTTGGATGCAATAATGTATGTAAAATAGCGGATGACTAATATGGAGCATATAGCATATATTGCAGGCATGAGATACATTTACGGAGCATGTGAAAATCAAAGGGATCAGGTGCACTTGTAAACACGTAAGAACGAGCAATAGGTCTGAACGGACACCATTCAATTCTTCTTGATTGAGAATATGACTCAATATGTTGGTATCATATTCTTGCTGCTTTTGAACCAGGCTTCAAAGAACAAGCTGAGTCAGTTTCAACCATCAGAATGAAGCCATTACCTAAGCTCTTCTCAAATGCCACGCAAGTCGCTGGAGAAGCAGAAGGATAGAGCACTTTCTATTGCTATATCTGGCTATCGGCCTTGGTACGCCTGGCATGCTCTTCATAAATCATGGTCGGGTATTACATATGATACTGGATGGGAAATTTTTGTCTGTTCCAGTGTCAAATAAATTAAGAATTGATCTTTATAGGATTGGCTGATGAAATCATGCTCTAAGTTTATGTGAGTTGGTGTTCTGGAAACAATCAAGAAGGAAAAAGAAAACTGTTTTCCTGAAGAAACAGTGGCAATGTGCAAAAAGTTATTTTTGGCAGATCTATATTCTCTACATACTATGATTCAAAGTTTCTTCATTCTCTCCAGAATCCAGACTTTCTTCCTATCTGTTGAAGAGTGATCATGTATATAGTTATACATAATATATGCATATATATAATAAGGCGGTGACGACGCGATCGGTTGCCCAGATCCATGTGGAAGACGATACTTTTTATTTTTTATTTTATATAACTTTGTAATATAAATATATACATATAAGACAAATTTGAATTTTAAAATTTTATTTTTGAAAAATAATTAGTAATATTTAATTTTCAAAATTTAAAAATAATAAAAGAACTATTAATTTTTTATTTTTAAAATATGATAATTGTAATTAAATATTATTTATAAATAATATAACTTAAAATAATTTATATGATTTATTAAAATATATTTAAGTAAATAATAATTTAATTTTGTTATTAATATATTTATTATAATCTACGTTTATTGATTTTCATATAATCATTTAAACTTGAAAAGTTAATTTTAGTATATTAAATTTTGTATTGTGATTTGTTAATTTAAAATTTAAAATTTGAAAGGATATATTTTAGGTATTTTAATATTTAATTTTACTAATAAATATAATTTATTAAATATATTAGAATTAAATAATAAATATAATAATTATTAATATATAATTTATCAAAATATGTTTAGATTAAAATCGTGATTTTTTCTTATATATCAAACAAAAGGGTAAAATAGACATTTGTAAATATAAAATAATATAAAAAAATTTTAAAAGAAACATATTCTCATTTTAAGCGTGTGAAATGCACTCTTCGTTAATTTTTAACGGAGAGGGAGTATTTTGTTGCGTTTTTAATAACACGGGGATTTCTTGTCTATAAACATAACATAGGGGGTTTCGCGCTATTTTTTTAAAATACAAGGGGGTGCTAGGCAATTTACTCTAGTCATTAAGCATTTTAGTTTTATAACTTTATTAGAATAGCAATTTATGAAAGAAGTGAATCGACTTGAAAAGAGAGGTGGAAGCACGAACAATTGGAAATAAACAAAATTAAGTATGTAACATCCAATCATGGGGTGTACCGTTGATAATTTCGGGGCGCTCGTTGTAGAATAAAATAAAATAGGCCATGAATCAACAAGAAAAGTCGAGGGACAGTAAACATAAACAGATCTTATCCTCATCGTTTTCTTGAATTGGTTGCTAGCGTTGTTCCTTTTTTCAATTCGCTCTTTCTCCACGAGATTTGAAATTTTCTAAATCAGTCCATTACAATCACTGGGGAGTCGTTCCTGTCAAGTGCTAGCAAGACAAGAAAAGGAAAGGAAGAAATCAAGAACTAGTTATGAGTTAACGACTTCGATGTCTCATCTGAAGAAAATCTTGTTTGGAGTGCTCTATCTTGAATCTCTTCAAAACTTTTTCAAAATATGAGTTTTGGGTCATCCCCAACATCCTTTTAGATATATCCCTAAAGATCTAGCTTCGGAAGATGTAGGAAGCCCCACCCAAATTTTTCATGGAGAATTGAATGGATAACCATGCTTTAGTGTCTCCTAACATCTTTGTATCGTTTTCAACGAGTAAGATGTTGTCTACATAAAGCACAAGAAACGCAACAAATCTTCCACTGATCTCCTTATGTTTACAAAGTTCAAAGTCATTCCGGATGAAATCATAATCCCATATAAATTCACCAAAACATATGTTCCAGCTTCGAGAGGCTTGTTTCAAGCCGCAGATAATCTTTGGAGATAACAAACCTTCTGCTCTTCTCCTACTGCCGTGAAACCCTCTAACTGATCCATTTGGATTTCTTCTTCAATGAAACTGTTAAGGAAGACCGTTTTCACGTCCATCCTCCATATATCATAGTAAAAACCGTGCTAATATGGCAAGCATAATCCGAATGGAATTAGCCATGGCCACAGGCGGAAAAGTTTCCTCAAAGTCGATCCCTAGTCGTTGAGTGTATCCGTTTGCCACAAGCCTAGGCTGGAAGGTTGTCACCTCCCCATCAACCCTAGGCTTACGTTTATAGACCCATTTGAACACTTAGGTCGGTCCACCATCTTCCAAACATGGTTCGAACTCATGTAGTCCATTTTGGATTTCATGGCTTCAAGTCACTTTTCTAAATCGTTGTCCGACTTCGCTTACCAGTATGTCTTTAGATCATAATCCAACTGACTTGTCACGCATAGGAGGATGAGGTACTCTAGCTAACCTTACGGAGGACTCGAAAATTATCAGTAAAAACATCAGGCATAGACGATGTACCTACATCCGATTGAGGTACCTCACTTGTTTCCTCAAGGAACAACTCATCGAGTTTGGTATTCGCTGGAAAACCCTCTTTTTAAGAGTACTGTATTTCTCGAGACAAATACCTTTTGCTTATAAGGGTCATAAAAATAGTAGCTTGCAGTTTCTTTCGGATAACCGAGAACCTGTACAAACTAGATCTCGAATCTAGTTGTCTCCTACTAGTCCCTTGACGTAGCGCTATGTTTAATAACTTAGACATCACCTCAATTGCATTACCCCAGAAAGACAATGACAGTTCGATAAAATTCCTTATGAACCAGACCATATCCAACAAGGCCTAGCTCCTTTTAGGCATGCCATTTAACTAAAGCGTCCGGAAAGGTGTCCACTGAGAGACTATACTATTTCCATTTAGATAATTTAAAAACTTATCACTTAGATACTCTCCACTTCGGTCTGACCAAAGCGCTGTAATTTTGCCACCAATTTGATTCTCAACTTTAAGTCTAAATTATTTAAATCTCACAAATTCCTCAGAAAATTCGATTTACAACAGAAACTTCAATCCATTTGCGACTAAGAAACTAGAGGTAAATTACGCATCTCATGTTTTATAACTCATATACAACTGCTGGGCCATTTGTGTGCTTCCAATAATGTAGTAGGCATTACAAGGGGAGAAGAAGGGGAAAGCAAAACTCGTTAGCATATTTCACGGGCAATACCACCCAGTAGAAGGTGAAGCTTTGCATGGCTTCTAATGCCAAAAACTCAACAAAATCGAGTTCAGGAGATGATTTCAGAACTATATAACATCATCAGTAGCAGCATAATCTCGGGTATAATCATTCCATATCTCAGTAGCAATAGCATCTCGAATTTGAGAAGCATGTTCTAACTCTTGTGTTCCAATAGGTATGTCCGAAACTTCTTTTTGAGCAGGTCCGAGTGGTTGTTCAATCTCTAAAGGAGGCATTGGGTCTTCTGCTTGTAACAAAGGTTCTTGCTCGTACATTTTAAAGATCAAATCATCGGGCTTCTCAGAACGGATGTAATTGTGTAGAGCACAAGCTGCAACGACGAGCTTCACCTGCGTTGCCAAAGGATAAGAAGGAGCCGACATGAGAATAGGAAAACGTTCCTTCAAGGCAGCAAAAGTGCGATCTGCAACGTTGTGCAAAATTGAATGACGCTGATTGAAGAGCTCTCTAGCATCTTGCGGGTGGAAGCCACCACCAAATTCAAGTTGTTGGATATAAGATACTCCAGGATATGGAGCAATGAATCCAGGAATATTTGCATATTTTGGATCCACGAGATAGTATTTACCTGAAACAACAAATAAGTATTCGAATAAATAACCGGAATAGTCTAGGAACTTCGATGACATGTGAATCATGTAAGTGAACTTTTTATACAAGTAGCTGGTTATCGGCTTTGAAGAAGTTCTACAAATACATTAAACATGCTCTTGAAAGAAAAGGTAATACTTGCACTTCAATTTCAGAGTTATATGAACCCATGATCCATTAACTTCCATGCAGAAAATGAACATACCATCAGGTACTTCAAGTTTGCGATGCCTAGTCAGAGCTGAATTTAGAACTCGCATATCTGGTGCAGAGCCTTCCCAACCAGCAAGAACATAATGAAATTTCATGTCGAATGAGCATGCTGCCAAAACATTTTGCGAAAGAAAACCATTCTTATTTCGGAAAGGCCCTTGTTCATCCACACCGACTGTCACTGGGAAATGTATGCTATCAACTGCTCCAACACAATTCTTATTGAAAATTATAGTGTATAAGCAAGATGTGTTTCAGAAAACAGATTCATAGATTTTGAAGTTCTATCGTTGCCTTACCAGAAAATAAGGGTAAAATCTTGATCTTCTCGAATTTCTGGCGGGACATCAGATTTTGGAGGCTGGAAGAAATCTAATGAAACTGTCATAATTGCACTGAGAACATTGTTGAAATGACGACTGATGGTTTCACCTGAGTATCTAAATAGCTCCTGAACTGCTCGAGTTCGTAGATTATGTCCAACTATAAACATAAATATTGCTAATTGCTCCTCAATTTTGATTCTATTTGTGTGCCGTAGTAGGCCTTTCGTATGTAGCATATCACATAATTTATAAAATACATGTTTATCCATCCGAAAGTTCTCCAAGCAACTCTCATTTGGTCCTTTGAGAACATCATCTACAAATTTTGTACCCTTAAATTCTGAAGGGCGAGCAAGCTCCTTTGGTATACAACCTTCGGTGTTTCCATCTTTTTCATCTTCAGAACTCTCCATTTGCAGAAAAACTCCCTGCATTCCCATTTGTTTTTCGTGTAAAAGAAATATAATAAACAATAAAAATGCAGGGCATGTTGTGTTTAATTCTCAATCTCCGATTACAAAGAGAAGCCAACATGACCACTATATGAAAATGAGCATCATTGATAAGCCACGACATAAAGCTGCCAAAACTTAAAAAATGTGAAAGAACGTCTGATCTCATTCTTTAAATTGTTTAGTAAAGGTTAATTGTCTGATTAACACTTCTCAATAAGGAAAGCCCCTATTAACAGCTGATATTGCACAATTAACAAAGATTTATATACAGTGTTCATCAGAATGCATGCAGAGTAAAGCACTGATTTCAACTAATATTCAGGTCTGGGAGGTTCCTCCAAACTTCCAAAGTGAATTCCTCATTAATAAAGCTATTGTCAAATGTTGTTCAACTTTCACGCTTGTCAATGGTGACACCTAAAGGAAGAATCAGCACCAAAACAGCTCTTTCCAGTTTCTAATATCTGCAACTACTCTTCATGGTCATCACCAACTCCCAGATTATGTATAAGGAGAACTATGTCCAAAAACTTGAACTCAACTAATATCCAAAATAATTTGACAAGCAATCAAAATTTCACCAGTAAAACCATGTACACCACCCGCCTTCACGCCCTATGCTCAAAATATTATGTCCATTACAGAACCAAATTGGTCCATGGAAACTCCACTCACGAGCATCGACAGAGTAAATTAGAGCAATAAGAAACAACAGTGCCACTTCTTTAAAATCTAAACTGGATTACATAAACTTGACCTGGGGCAGTTGAGGACGATGACCAAGTATCATGTTTTCATACCACCATTTTGTTATAACAATTAACAAGCTATCTTTATTCAAATCAATAATTCCTTTTCATAAGTCACTCTACACCTCTAAGACAACACTAGCCCTCACAACAAACTAAGTTATTGAATTTCAACATAATGTTAACATAACAGTTCTGCCCCATTTAGAATACTCTTTTTCGCAGAAAAACAAAATCAACCTTTCAAATTTGTACCATAAAACAAAAAGTTCAAACATATACCTCTCAAAATTAAGAAACAAATTACAGAAAAATGAAATGGGATAGAATGAAAGTAATAAGCTGAGAACATCACAAGATTAATAATCCAATTTATAAACGCACATTTAGGAAAAATTGGAAGAACAACTTCCACATATGAGAAATTAATCAAGGAAATCCGTGGAGTGTAACTAAGAATCGCGTACCTGCGAATGAAAATCTGTGGAAATCCTTCCAAAGAAATTATCAACAATTTCTGATTGTCCAATTCCCCCGCCGAAGTAACAGTGACTTAAGATTGTGTGTGGGCTCAAGGTTGTTTGTGTGTTCTACTGAAGTCGTTCTGGAACGATTACCGACTATCGAACCAATGGTGACAATATTGGAGAGTTAATTATTTTTTTAATAATTAAAAAAATTATGAAAATAATATTTTTTTAATTAGATTAACGATTTTATGAGAATCGCAGTTTGAAACTGCGACTTGACAATTATTTTTTTTAAAATTTTTAGCTTAAAATTTGAATTTTTTAAAAATATTTGGCCGAGTCGCGATTTTCAATTTTTGTTTTTTTAATTTTCCAAGTCGCGGTTCTGAGCATTTTTCAATATATATATTATATATATTACATGAAACTTTTTTTAAAAAATATACAATAATTATTAATGATAAAATTAAACATTATAATTACATTATTACAAATATTACAATAAAAAAATAAATATTAAAAATGTCCCCCCGTTCCACAATTACGTCTGTGTCGTTGACGTCGAGGTTTTCTTATTTCTTCGCCCACATTTTGTATTGGCTCGTTTTATTCATCATTATCATCATACCGAAATTAATGTGCAACCCACTTGATGATGCTGCAGAACTGGAACTCCATCTTATCACGATATGCACTAAATGATGGGAATGGAACTGGTGCAATGGCATATCCTGGTGCATATGGTTGATTAATACCAAGGTCAAGGTCAAGATCCACATGTGAAGAACAAACTTCTGCATAGCTTAACATGTATGAAGTCGATTGAAACCAATCATCTTGCGACGGTTGAGGCACACAGTAATTCTGAGGCAGTTGAGGCACGTAGTAATCTTAAGGCGTATATACTGTTCAAGGACCAGCTATATCCACCCCAACATTACCTCGTTCAACTGAACCAATAGACATTCGACTAGAACTTCTCCTTTGTCTGTGGAATGTGGTGGAGCAGTATTGTTGCAATTTGTTGTGGCTGATGTGTTATGACTTTCTTGATAATTTGTACTTCATGTGCAAGTCGGGCCACTAATTGGCGATACCTTCAATATCTACTGGTGTAGATTGAAAAAGTGCTTCAAAGAGTATTTACCTGTTCAATCTGAAAAAATATAGAAATATAATGAATTTGAATAAAAAACCACGTTCAAAATAAAGTATGTAAAATAAACATGTGATATTATATAACATACCATAATCTGCAACATTGGTGCATTTCCAAGTTGGGATCCGCTTTCCACATGTCTATTAGTAGACGGCGAAACGAAATGACGTATTATGTTGTTGTACCGTTCCCAATATTCTCGATTTATATCTCTTCTGTTGGAAATAGATTGTCTTTGTATGACCGTGTCATATCATATTTGCAATCTAGTGATGTAGTGTATGTGCTGCAAAACCCAACCTGTGCCCGTATGATTGGAATAAGTGATTTTATGCAGGCTCATGTCCCGAGTATCTTACTGATCTGGAATATTTTGCATCATCCCGAATTGGCGAAGGACCTGTTCGGGATGATGCATTTCAACTATTGCATAAAATATCAAAGGACATATGGATCTCCACAGCTAGGGGTTAAAATTCCCTGCGTAAGCCATAATGACATCTGATTCCATGTCATACGACTGCCAGATAAATTGCAATAAATGAAATAATGCAATTTAATGTCATTTATTATGATCGAATATATGTATTTAATGTCATGAATATAAGATACTTGATCATACTGCATCTCATCTAATATATCTCTATGACCCGAATAGTTTTTCCACTGTCCGGGTAAAAATATGCTCACAGCTTCACATCACACCATATGGTGCTGCTGGGAGCAAACGGTGGGGAGAAGTTAAAAGTTCCACACAACACCACAGATGAGCCAACAGTGGGGAGAAGTTAACCCACAAATGAGTCAACAATGGGGAGAAACTAACCACATATGAGCCAACAGTTGGGAGAATACATGACGCTTTTAGCAACTCCAAGATTCCCTTCTTGTTCTAACACTGATTATTTGGCAGGTACTTCTAATCCCGATTTTAGTGCGGGTACTTCTAATCCTGATTTTGGTGCAGGTACCTATAATTCTGAGCCTGAATATTATACTCCCAATATAGTGACTGTTACTCAAGGCCTAGATAATATTGATAGCCATTACGCATAGCCTACCCAGTCACATACTCCTTTGTCAGAAAATTTTATACTCCATGAGGATGATGCAGAAGACCCAATTTGAGACTCTTTTGCAAATGAATCAGATGGTGCTTCGGAATCAGATAAAGTGGAATATCCAATTCCACCCGAAGATAGATCGAACGATGCAGACACAAATGTAATGACATAAATATTTGCACAAGGTATGGCAGAAACATCTTCTGAACCGGCTATGCCAAACAGAGCTACTCAGCCGACATTTTACCGCTTTATATCAGTTTTTGAACAAACATTCCCGGAGATACCTGCAGATTCTGTTGATGTCCCAAATTTGAGGTATGCAAAATTTTATAATAAATATGAAGGCAGGCTTGATGTGGGAATGCTTTTCAAAACAAAAGAAGAGTTAATGGAAGAGGTGCAAGATTACTCTATACGGCATGCACGTCGCGAGTATTATGTAACTGAGAATTCACGGACTAAGTGGAGAGTGCTCTGCAAGCACAACACAGAAGGTCTATATATATATATGTATATATTTTAATATGTCACGTCTTACAAGCATACATTATTACTTAATTGATGGATTTTTTTTCCAGATATGTGGTGTAGATGAGAGCTTCAAGGTGGTTACAAACCAAAGATTAGACGTTGCGCAATAACCGTGTATGGGGGACCCATACATGTGTTATGAATAATATGTCCCTCTCACTTGGTAATATAAACAGAGCTTATATTACTTCTTTGCATTTAGGACACGTGAAATGCAACCCCTCCTATGGAATAAAACATGTCATTCAGAATGTGAATGACCAAATAGGTATGATATACCATACCAAACGGCATGGTACAGTTTGAAAATGACACGTGAAATTGTTTATGGCACGTGGGAGAGCTCAGTTCGAAAGCTACCCAAGTATTTGGGAGCTATCAAAAAATATAATCCAAGAACTATTGTTGAATGGAAACATAAAGCCTTCCAGCGGTCAATTGGTTCTTATGTGCTGGGATACGTCTTCTGGACTTTCAAACCATGTATTGAAGGGTTCCAGTTCTGTCGAAAAATTATTATATAGATGTCACCCATTTATATGTAAAATATAAGCACAAAATATTGATTGTAGCTGTCATGGATGGGAATCAACAGGTACTGCCTCTCGCATTTGCAATAGTCGATGAAGAAACTTATCCATCTTGGAAGTGGTTTCTTTCAGCAATTGAGCTGACATGTTATAAGAGGGCGACGTGAGATGTGCCTTATTTCTGACCGTCATGTTGGAATCATTAAATCAGTTCGTGAAGGTTCGGACCTTGTGTCACCACCTGGAGTGCACTGGTATTGCTTGAGACACGTGTGTTCCAATTTTAACAGTTATTTTAAAAATATGGTATTGAAGGATCTTTGTTGGCAAACTGACTCAGAATATCAATTAAGAAAGTTCAATCACATTATGGAAAAGATAAAGAAGTAAAAAGTAGAAGCATTTGTATTCTTAGACCAGATTAACAAAGAAAAATAAACAGCTTCTCATGATGGTGGATGACGATGCAGTATTTTGACGACTAACATGTCAGAATGCATCAATGGAGTTTTGAAGGGGGCTCGCCGCCTGCCAGTAGTGCAATAGTTGAAATTACTTTTGAACGTACTGTTCATTATTTTCTTGTGCAGGTGGAGAAGGGTCATAGAATATTACAAAACAATCAACTGTGGACGGATTTCGCATGCAAGATGTTCATATATTGGCAACAAAAAGCTGTTGAGCATACGGTCACGAAATACAACCACTCTCAACAGTTCGCGTCGGTCGTTACAAGGCGCCAGAATGGACATAGGATCAACACTCATGTTGTCAAAATTGCCAACCGAGAATGCTCCTGCGGCAAGTGGAATCAATTGGCATCCCTTGTTCTCACGCTCAAAAAGTATGCGGTGCATACAATACTAGTGCTGCATTAATGGTTAATGATTATTATGTTCTGATGGCTTACAACAACACCTATTCTAAGTATTTTGAACCTGTGCAGTCGGAAGATTATTGGGATGACCCGAATTTTCAATTGGTCCATGACTCTACTATCGTATTTCCACACGTTCTGATCGAAATCAAACAACACGTATTCACAATGAGATGGATTGGCGGCAAACGCGAGCAAGACAAGAAGCCCAACAACAAAGAGATTTTTCAATACAAGAAAATATACTAGAGCAGGGTTGTCCATAATACTTGTATTTTTTAATTAATATAATTTTTAACATTATAATTTATTGTGATTATTTAAATTTATAATAATACAACTTATATAAATATAATTAATACATAAAATATAAATTATTACATTAAATATAATTAATATAAACATATAATTTAAAAAAAATAAGTCGCGGTTGGTAATCGCGACACCGAGTCGCGGTCTCAAACCGCGACACCGAGTCGTGGTTACAGTCCGCGACTCGATGAAAAATTTTAAAAACCGCGACTTAAGCTGAAAATTTAAAAAATAAATAAATAAAATTGTCGAGTCGCGATTTCTCGTCATAAAATCGTTAATCTAATTAAAAAAAATATTTTTTCCTAATTTTTTTTAATTATTAAAAGAATAATTAACTCCAATATTGGATGATTAAGATTCTTACCTCACGAGGCTAGCTCTAGCTTAATTGGCAAAGTTGAGGCCCATGAGAGGTCATAAATTTAAACCTCGTCAGGTGCGTAGGATATTGGTATAGTATGAGTTGTTGTCTACTGTAATAGTAAGTGTTATTAAGTAAGATATGATTATTGTAATAAATTTTGTTAGATATTAATATCGACAGGAATAATTATACTTGTAATTGATTTATTTCAATTAATAAAAATCCATCGATCTTACCTAATAAAAAAAGATTATTAGCTCAATGTAAGAAGCGACTTTAAGTAAAATTCCCTTTGTTGGGAATTTTTCATTTTCATTTTGTTTTTAGTAAATTACAACCAACTCCATGAGGTTTCCTATAATTACAAAAAAAAAACTTCATTTCTTGAAAAATTATAAATAATTTTAAAATTACAGAAACACCTTACAACCTATTATAAAGAAGTATTTGTAAGAATATTTATATTTTTAAAAAAATATTTGTAATTTTTCAATTAGCGAGGAGTTATTAATAATTTTTCTAATTTCCCCCCATGTATTTCATTGTGTTTTTTATAAAACTTCTAATGGAAATTAAGTTAAAAAATCATAAGTTAACAGCACTTAGTATCAAATAATATTCTAATTAAAGTTGGTAATCATATATAATTTTCACAATTTTTAATTAATATGGAATGAGCATGCACTTGTATTAGAATTTTGTTAAAATAGGTTTATATAGTATATATATTTAAGTAGTATTCTAACTTAATAAGATTTACAAATTATATTAATGCACTTCAAATTAGAGAAATAATTAATTTATTTGAATTGAGTTATGATTACAAATCACAGTTGAGTCTTCTTCCCATTTACTATTACTTTTTTTTTTTAGCCTTTTAAATTACATTTTATAATTAAATAATAGTATTAATCTTTGAACAAAAATTGTGAATTCATATGTTTGTAAAAAATGTTTCATTTGACCATATTCAATTATAAATTGTTGTGAATTGATAGTTATCAATCTTTTTAAATTCAAAATTGTCACAAAGTTCAATAAGGGAACATATCAACAACTTTAAAATTGTTATAAATATTATATTAATCTTTTAGTAAACCTTTTGAATTCATATAATTGTAAGAAATTTATGTTTATTTGGCAAAAGTTAGTAAGAAAGACATTAGCCTTACTTAAGTTGTCGTTTTTAGAATAAATTGGTCGTTGTGGCACGCCGTTTCTGATTGTATATAATAAATAATTTTTTATATTTTAAAATATATTATATAACAGTAAAATATACAAACCAATATATTAAATTTAAAAAAAGAAAGAAAGAAAGAAGAAAAATTAATTTATCAGTTAAAATAAAACTTAAAAACTTGAATAAGTTAGTTATATTATTAGTTCAAGGGGATTTTTGACTTTATAAAAAATCAATACGTTGGTGTAAATAACCAACCCTTGTGAGTAAAAATAGCTTCTGCGTTTTTATATAGTGTAGATAAACGTTAGTAGTAAAAGGACAAAGTTCTAATAAAAAGGGAAATTGTTTAATAGTTTTAATTCATCTCAACTACTTAGATATATATTTTCATTGTCTAAGTAGTTTAGAGGTACTGTATTCGGATTAGCCATTACATTCTTTTTTTTTTTCAAAATAGAATCTAATCTTTTATGACTAATTCTGATTTATTATTAAAAATTCTTAAAGTATGTGTCTTGTCACAAAACTCACAATGGGGAACAAGCACATAAGAGGTTCACACTTTTATATATAGTATAGATTTTGAAAATTTTATAAATCACTTGACTAAATGTGTTGAGTTTTTTCGATTTCGATACAATTTTAAAAGTTTCGTAAAATATAAAACTGTAAGCGATGGATCCTTATTTTATCAGATTATAAGTATAATCTCGCACACCCGTCAAAATTGAGGGTAGATATAATTTTAGGCAAACTCTTGTCAAAGTAAGGTTAACCTACAAGGTCTCCATGTTTAATCCAATTTTAACTTCTACTCTGCAAGTTGAAAATTGACAGTGATTGACTTAATTTCCACACATCCCTTCTGCACATTTTCTGTTGATCAGAACAGGAAAAACTCTGACATGAAATGAAGACAAGATGAACAAAGTTGACATTATTTGGTAGAAAATCTGCCTATTAGGCCTTAAAACAGTCATCTGAAAGCAAGAATTACATAAATGTACGCTTAAGCAACACAGTGAGATACTGGCACATACTGGATTGCATCCAAAACTCACTCTTCTCAACATCACCGTATCGATCTTCATCATCCTCGACCGAAGATTCACATTCGCTCTCACTCTCACTCTGACTCTCGGTATCGCTAGGGATCCTTTCTCGCGCTTCTTTTCCCTCCACAAGCAATGACAGGGATTCAACATAAGTGCCCACGTAAAACGAGTCTTTCGTCCCAGATATACCAAGATCCCTGCCTTGTCCTGTAACCGGATTATACGACACTAATCCCCGATTCCTTGCAGTCAGTAGGACATCGCCATTAGCTCTAAAACCAAGAATCATCCCAAGTCCTCCGTCAACTTCAATGTTGTATTGCTTACTCCATGACTCCCCATCACCATAGTTCTCCATAACCCAAATGCAGCAACTCTTGCTCCATACACGTTCGTCGTACTGAACGACAGCAAGTGACTGTGCAAGAACCGCAGCGTTCA
Source organism: Sesamum angolense (assembly GCA_034509725.1). Taxonomy (NCBI): domain Eukaryota; kingdom Viridiplantae; phylum Streptophyta; class Magnoliopsida; order Lamiales; family Pedaliaceae; genus Sesamum; species Sesamum angolense. The sequence continues at coordinate 3,721,948 of JACGWL010000009.1, read as the reverse complement.
AATTAATCGGCAGCTCATTTTCTAAGGCAGAGGGTAGCTGCATTTCATCAAACACCTCACTGCTCAAGTTGAATACCATAATCAAGTTTTCTACTTTCTCCTGCATGCCCATATTCCTGTAAGCAACCCAATGCACTTTCCCACTAATAAGAACCTCTGACCAGAAATACTCCACAACACAATTCACAGGAACTTCCCCACTAAACTCCCGCCAATTCCCTATACTTAGTGCATAAACCTCAACTTTTGGAGGCACCAAATATCCATAATCCCCTTGAACATAAGCCATTCTTACAAGCTTGTAGTCATTATTTTCGACATCAAATCCGAACCCGAGCACAAACATGTAAGGCCCCATGGTGTCAAAAGTTGCTTGTGGCACAGGCAACGTCACTTTTCGCTTGATCACGGGATTCCACAGCAGAGTGGAATCAGCCTGCCCGAATAGGTCATCGGAGAGGCAGAGCACACCGTTGCAAGAACCCACGATACGGTAATAGAATCGTGTCGAATCTGGAAAAGGGTATTCGATTTTGATGTTTTTGTCATCAGGGAACTCTTCGTTGTTGATGTGCACCGAGTACACTTCGCTGTTTTGGGCCTTCGAATAGCGCCTGACGATGATCTGCTCCGTCCCGGCGTCGACGGGCTTGGAGAGAATCGCTTGTTCTATTTGCATTGAGATGAAGAAAGGGCTGGAGATCAGCAAATTCCATGATTTCGAGACGCACCTGAACTTGATAAGAGATGCCGGAGGCAGCCTTGCGAGGATCTTTAACAATACTTCTTGAGGTAAATAATCAGACATTGTTGAGATGGGATGAAGAGATTTTTGTTCTCTCTCAGTTTGTGAATATCTTGGGAATGGAGTTTGAGGTGAAGGAGAAGAGGGTATAAATGAGGGAGCTGGTGGGAAGAAGACAGAATGGCTGTTGAATTTCTGTTCTGGCAAATTTATCAGAGTTCGAATTTGAAATGTGAAATCAGATGTTCTTAATAGGATTGTAGGAATCTATTTTTTCCTTTCAGTATGTCTTGGAAAGGTGGTGAAAATTTGAAGTGTCAAAAAGAAAAAAAAAAGAAAAGAAGGAAAAATACAAGTAATCTTAATGTGATATTGTAAATGAACAAATTATTCTTCTAAAGAAATGGGTCTAACGCAATTTATCCTTGTGATATTGAAAATGAACAAATTACCCCATATGAAAAAAAAATATAAGAATTTTGCCCCCTGTATTTTTTAAAATGAAGCAATTTACCCCTAGTCTACGGAGGTAAATCGCTTCATTTTAAAAAATACAGAGGGTAAATTGCTATATTTTAAAAAATACAGGGGGATAAATTGCTAATTTTTTTCATAAGGGGTAATTTGCACATTTACAATATCACTGGGGTAAATTGCAGTTTTTCCAAAAAAAAAAAAAATAATAATTCATTCTCCCTATACTTTTTAAAATGCATCAATGTACTCTTCTATATTTTCTAAAATGATCATTTTAAAAAAACACAAGAAGTTAAATTCTTTTTTTTTAGAGGAAATAATTTGATCATTTACAATATTAGAAAATCGCATTGGGAGGTATATCCCAATTACCCGTTGTGAAATTCGAAAAGATATGAAATCCTCCTAAACCAAAAAAGATATCTAAAAGGCACCTTATATTTTGGAAAATAAAATATCTAACTTCACTTAGTCTGTTGTTTGAAATGGAAAGAAAGATATCACTATTTTGTATTTTTCACTCCTGTAATTTGCTAATAATTTACATGTTTTGGCCGGGATATTAAGTCCTAATTTACTAACTACTATAGCTTTGATACTCAATCAGTATTAAATTTTGTGTCATTTCCACTTGCACAAAACTCATTCTTTTGTGTGTATTGGTTGGAGAGTACTTTGCAAAAAAAACAATGTAGGTAGTTTGTGCGAGTATTGAGAAAACGTTATCCCTACCTAGTAGGGAAGATAACTTTTATAACCCTTGTCCCTTGCCATTTGAGAGAGTTTGGTCCACTTGGGGTTCAGGAAGGCGGTTGCCGAAAGATAGACTCCAACTTTTTTGGGGAACATCTTCTCAAATTTTAAAACAAGTCCAACAACTTTCCTAGTTGTCTACCTGCTAGGCGACTCCTATCTTTCACCCGGGCGTCAAGCAAGCCCTTCCAACAAGTCTAAGAGGAAAAGGTCAATCGAAACTTCCCAAAGAGCCTCGGAAAAAGTTGGGGGGGGGGGGGAGGGGGGGGGGATGAGGGGAGCCAGCTATTGTCGTAGTTCCCCTACAGGTGGTCACGTGTTTTGCAGCCACTCATCCTTCTCCCTTTCCTCGGCCAAACGTCAACATTTTGCTCCTGAATGGAACCTGTATAAGACCAGCTTTCTTTTATGGGAGTGGGATGTGGAGTGTGTGGTTTCCTTAGAGCGGATGTTGTTGGCGAAAAACAGGCGGTACGTGTTATCTATCTCCAAGGAGGACTTGGCTGGCTTTTTGACCAGTCATCTTTCCAAGGTAATTTCCCTTTTTTCTTTTTCCTGGTTTTATATGACAAGCCTCTTTTAACCACCTTTGTATTCTCTTTCTCCCTTTCTGAAGAAAGGTGCACGTAAGCAGCGAGAGTGGATCATATTGATCGCCTAACAACCAATTTGGCCCGATGAAAGAAGGCTAAGAAGGAGGTCGTGGCAACATACAACAATTGGAGAAATAAGTTTGAAGTTTAAACGTACAACAACTGGATCTCACTGAAGTCAGGATGAGGCGCTTTGCATGGTGGCTGAGAATGCTCGCTCGGGGTTCCTTGAGTGTGAAGAAGGCAAGTGCTAGCAGGAGTCATATTTCGAGCGCCATCTGGTTATCTATCAGCAGACCAAGGGCTTCTAGACGAAGGTGGCTAGAGTGGTAAGGCTATACTTTATACACAATTTCTCTGCTTGTCAGAGGCAATTTGTTGTGCAAGGGTATCCCCTACCCAAGTTGGAAATTGTGATGTTCCCAGGCACTGAATGAATTAAAAACTCAGAGATATAAAAGATCATGCACAATGCTTATGGAATATGAAACGAACAGGAACACAGAAACATTAATCAGGAAACCATTATTCTTTTCTTATTCTTTCCAGCTATATGCGTTGTTCCTAGTCTGGATCTCATTTTAGAGCATGGTTCAAAGTCGCGGTATCGGCGATAATATCGACGGGGTGCTGTTCCATCGGTCGGCGTATCGGGATATTATCGGGCGATACGAAGTAATATCTTATGTGCTCAAAAATTCTCAAAAAATTAGTAATTATAAGAACAATAAACATCACAAATTATTATATAATATTACAAAATAAAAGTTTTATAATATCAAACATCGATAAAATTAATTATAAAAGTGCTTAAATATACATACATAATTAAAAGAAAGTAGAATGCCGGTAGGGCTCAAAATGATCATCACCATCACCATCACCATCACCATCATCCTCCTGTAGTAATCATGTGAAGGAGGCGAGCAATTCTAAGTATAAGGCGTGGTGTAAGAACCAACATTGATAACACGGCCGGGTGAGAAGTATTCCATAAGGAAAGTACATCACTAGTTGAGATGGCAATCCATAAGGGACTTGTGGGAATACACCTTGATATGGTATATTGTAAGAAACCTGAGGAAGTGGCTGAGATGGCATTAGATGCTCCATATTCTGGTTGTAATAGCCGAAACCTTGAGAGTATGTACCAGTACCACTACTATGAGATGTTTTTATACTTGAACGTTGATTACTCTCACCAATGCTATCTGTAGCACTTCCACGATTTCTTCTTCTAGTTTTAGATCTGCCACTATTTGTACCTGTTGATGAACCTTGATGACCATGCATTGCATTTGTGTGGTCTGCATTCAATCAATTTCCAAATTCTTCATTGAGTACTGTATGTCAGGCTGCCTTCTACCATATCTTTGTGATTGAGAATCATCACATTGACTTGGATAATCTGTCAAATTGGATAGGAACCGACGTTGATTCTCAATTCCAGGGCGGTACCCATGGTCTGTGTCTTGAGTTGCATAATAATTTTCATCTCCTTGGGCCATGTCATGCCATGACTTTGTTGGGTTTCTTTGTGCACATTTCCATCTCCATCATTGTCACCATCGTCATCACCATCTCGTCATCATCATCATTGTCATCATCTTCAACAGTTTCTTCATCACTATCATTCTGACAGCTTGAGTGTAAACATTTTATCCTTTCTTGAGGATGAAACTTGTGCGCTTTTGTCTTGAACGTGACTTTTTACCCTTTTCTTTTGATGAAACGTGTTTACCTTTCCCTTTTGATGACGTGGAACAGACAACGAGACAATGGAAGCGAAGCATCATCATCTTCATCATTTGGTACATTGTCCATACGCCATTCTTCGTCCAACCAACTAAATCATTTCAGCAACATCGGCTCTTCTGTCTCCTTGTCCACTTCCAATATATCATTATCATGAAAGATATGGTTAAGATCAATTGGATTATAATAATCATCATCTTCCCTTTGATACATCAAATTCTTACTCTTATCGCATATTGTAATGAGCATAAATCAACTTATGCAACTTTTCGGTTGCCAAACGATGCAGTTTAGTATGAATCAATGACCAAGTACTCCAATTTCTTTCACAGATGATGCACATGTTTGACTCAAAACTTTAACTGCTTCTTCCGAAGATCGGGTGCTTCATTACCATAATTATACCACCATTGAGCTAAAAAAAAATATTTATATTTAGAATCTTGGATATCACGTGAATTTTCAAGCATTGTACATACAAAATAATTTTAAATCATTAATACCTGGAAGTGATGTAGATAGCTTGTCTCGCAAGTGGACTTCCGAATTCTCCCAATTATCAACAAATAACTTATCTACAATTAATAAAAATATTCACATTCAATAAGAGAAAATATTTTCAATATATGCTGAAATATGTAACTTGTTACCTCATTAATTGCATTAGCTTGAACATTAAGTCCGGCTCGAGTCTTTTAATCACTTCTTTGACTCCTCGTCTGACCTCTGCCGTTTCAAAAACACAAATGTTTGAATATTGTAGAACTGGATTGAAGAAATAACCTAAAAGGCAAACAAAAAAATCATGTCCGTTTTAAAAAAAACATAAAAAATTAATAAACAAAGCTTATAATTTACCTGCTGCATGCAAGTGCCTATGCAATTGCCGATACCATCTGTCATCAATAATCTCCTAGTATTTTTCCCACTTTCTAACATTTGCTTTTATGGTCATTTTTGCTCTATCCATTGCTTCATAGATGATACACAATGTGGGTTTTTTATCCTGATCCACTGCCTTTAAGACTCTCACTAATGACTCCATAACTGCACAACATTCTCTTGCTTTCTTCCAAAATCTTTATGTTAGTACTATCTCAGACACCTGAGAGGCCTCATTTCTTCTTCTTGCTGTGTTGTTGAAAGTCCTCCATTCATCACATGTACACAATTGTCTTAATTCCATCTGATGACGAATGAGACTCTCAAGGGCAATATATTCAGTTGCAAATCTAGTGATTCCCGGTCTTAACAATTCTCTATCCTTGGTATAAATTTTCATGAGATTCACAATCTTGTCACTATTATATATGAAACTAGTAATTCTCTTAGCTTCATCTATGGTCGCCTTTATTGATCTCATCTTCCCAATATCTTCTAGCATCAAATCAATACAATGTGCTGCACAAGGGGACCAAAATAGATGTTTTTTTTCTGCATCAACATTTCTCCAGCAGCTTTAAAAGAACTTTCATTATCTGTGACAACTTGCACAATATTTTCTTCTCCAATTTCTTCAACTACTCGATCCATCAGACCAAAAATAAATTTTGCATTTTTCTCTTTATTTGTACAATCCACAGATGAATGATATATCATATTTCTATCACAATATATCATGAAATTTATGATTGGATGTCTTGTTCTGCTACATCAAAATTGGTCATTTAACCTTCAAAGTGCTAATATATTTTTCAAGTTCCTCAACCTCTTCATTCAAATATATACCACCAATTTGATACCTAGATGGCCCTTTAACTCCAGGTCCCACCTCAGCAATGGTATCAATCATTGATTGCATATAAGGACCACTATCTGCCGCATTAAAGGGTAAAGCATTGAAAATAAAGAATTTTGACACAGCTTTACCTACTTTCTTCATTCCTTCTTTAGATAGCATGCCCTTTATAGTTTTCTTTGATGACAGAAACATGTGCGGGTCAAAGCCAGTGGAAGGTATTTCAACACCTGATTTTACCCCATAGCTTTGTGAAATTCCACGTTTTGCCCCTGAAGTTGACCCTTTTGACGATCCTCCATAGTGCCCTATAAATTTAAAAATAAACTTAGTTTAAGAGAAATGTAATAAAATAAATTTTATTAGTATTTTGTGAACAAATATTTCTCTCAATTTTTAATACCTGTACCTCTACTAGGATTCCTTCGGAGTTCATCTTCTACATATCCCGTGTAACGACTTTCAGCCATAGCTTGTTTCATTTGTTTTCTTTCCAACGATGACATTCCATACTCATCTATGCCATCATTATCCTCATCACTACTATCAACATTAACATTTGGAATATCACTGTATAATCTATCTTCCTTTACATCATTAATGAGTGCTTCTTTTCTTCGTAGGGTGACTGCTTTTTCTTTTATTCCCTCATCTAAGAGCTTTCGTATCATCTTTCTTATCTCTGATGGAACTCTTAAGCACGCTTCTACATTTCCAGATACATGTGCAATATGTTGTTTGAGACGAGTAATTCCACCATGTACGACTTTCCCACAATAATTACATTTGCATTTCTTTCTGTCTCCTCCAACGGGAGTAGCATGCTCCCAACCATTATCTAATTTTGGGGCCATTAACTGCATATAATATTAATAAAAAATTATTAGTAATAATTTTTAGATATTTAACAATATACAATAAATATAAACTTCATAGCATTTTTAATGAGTACTATATAATAGCATTTTTAATGAATACTATATAATATTTAACAATATACAATAAATATAAATTTGATAGCATTTTTAATGAATAAATTGAGATATTTAACAATATACATTAAATATAACTTGATAGCATTTTTAATGATACTATATAATATTTAACAATATACAATAAATATAAACTTGATAGCATTTTTAATGAATAAATTGATATATTTAACAATATACATTAAATATAAACTTGATAGCATTTTTAATGAATAAATTGAGATATTTAACAATATACATTAAATATAAATTTGATAGCATTTTTAATAAATAAATTGAGATATTTAACAATATACATTAAATAATGCAAGAAAAAAATTAATAAATGTATTACCTGAAAAAAGATTGCGAGTGTCGTTGGAGTAGAAATCTTCCTCTAGAACATTATATGTATATATATGGCTAGGAAATCTCCCTCTGAAATATTATATGTATATGTATATGAGAGCTGCAACACTCCATTCATTTATAGGGATAAGCTCACGGGTTTCCTCCATTATTGTACCTGCAAAGCATTGCTGTAAAGTGAGAAAAAGGAGTCAAATGTGCAGAGCTTGACAAGATTTCTGCACCCTTTCAATAGTGCACCGAAGCAATTTTTCTCTCATTCAATTATTATTCTTCCAGTCCATGTTATCGTCGATAATATCCGATATTATCGGCGATATTATCCGATACAGGCGATATTATCATTGTATCGGTGATAATATCGGATATTATCGGTGATAATATCGGATATTATCGGATATTATCGACGATACTATATTATTTCGGATAATATAACGAATCGGACGATTTTCTCGTATCGGCACCCTCCGAGTCAGATATGTATCGGCCGATAATATCGGATATCGGCCGATACTTTGAACCATGATTTAGAGAGGATCCAAGTATAGAATTCCTCTAAAGCAATACACAACACACTTGAAAGAAATTTTTGTCCTTTTGATAGAAAGTATGAGATATAGGAAGAATAATAAAAATATAATCGTATTGATTAGTGTACTTTGATTCACTCTTATTCTTGACTTGATTTAAAATCAAGAAGAATTAAGAGAAAGAGAAGGGAATTTTGGCTAGAGAGAAAGAGAGGGAGGCCAAGAGTTAGAGGGTGTGAAGTGTGAGTTGTTGGGAGATGATAATCTAGTCATCTAAAGCCTAGAAATTATTCTAGGTAGCTCAAAATAATTTTGCAACTTACCATCAATAGTATAGGTAATCATACCACAATTACCGACTTACATTATGGTCGAGCGGGACTTTCCAAAAGCCCCACTCGGCCACCTCACTTTCTTTTCAAGGAGTCAACTCCTTGCCATATAGGAGGTCAACTCGGCTAATGGTCCCCTATTTTAGTGGAGTCGGCTTGTTTCAATAAATTAGAACAAGCCCGACATCCAATGAGTTTAATTTAAATTTAATTTATTTAAAGCGCAACTAAAAAGTCCAATATCTTTTAGTTCAATTAAAAACACAATCTCAATCTCCTTCAATTAATAAAGTCTAATTTATTAATCAAATCAAGCCTAATAAAATTAATTCCAGTTAATTTAAAAGGCTCAACTCAAATTTAATTAATCTAATAAATTAAATATTGGATCATCCAACCAATGGATTATTCCACATATAAATAATTCCATTATTCATACTCTTTAAAATTAATTTAATCAAATTAAATTAATTCACTTATTCCCCAAATGGAGTTCCGAGGAAAACCATTTCCTATTAGGGTCCATAATCACAATTCTCTATGTTCCATTTTTACAATTCACATGAAAAAAGGCCTTGTGAGAGGTAACCCATACCATTCTCATCTAATTAAGATCCCCAAGTTATTTTTGCCATGCCTCTTCACATGACCTCATGGACTCTAAGAGAATCATGCTTCTCAGTGTTAGGCCAACTTATCAATCAAAACATATCTCCTATCGCCCCACAAGACTCATGAGATAGAAAAACATGACCACATTCCTTTGCTCAAGTGAATAGCGCAACTTTCTTCTTTCCAAACTTGCCACGAATCGTGAGACTATGATTGAAAGTGAGAGTATGCTTTCGGTTTTAGACCAACACCTCATCACTTTAAGTATTATTGCATGTGATGAAATAACAAGTATTTAATTAAAACATTCATAAAGAAAAATGCACCACATGCAGAAAATAAAGCCTAGCACCCCCTATTGAATGATCACAAGCCTAATCTTATGCGATTTACTGAACCCTAGTGGATCTATGGTTAATCTAGGGTAAGGCCTAAACTATTACAAGATTTTAATCACAATATCAAGCTAATGGGCGTTGTAACACATCTCTTATTTCGTGTACTCTCCATCATCGACTGCGTTTGTCGGGCCTCTTCTCCATGGATCCTCTTTGAGCTAACCTATGGCCTCCTTCATGTGCCTCATGCCTTGGGCTTGCTCCTTACATTTTGTTTACAAAAAGCAAAATAAAACCTCTCCACTTATATGCTCTCATTATAATTAAAAATAAGAAACCTCAATCAAAAGTTGAGGAAAGTACAAAGATAGGGAGGAAAGCAAGCCTCTTAATAAAAGGCTAAAAATGATAAAATAAATAAAAATATAAATAAAAATAAGATGCATGCAAGCCTCAATCCAGTAGAATTAAAACTAAGCAAGAGATGAATGAGCTTTGTGACTATCCCTCGTTAATACTATTAACAAGCATAGCACAAACATGTATCCCACATAAACATGCTCCAACTATTAATACATACCATATATAAAAAGCATATGATAATTACCTATACCATATAAAACACATTCATGTACTAAAAATTACATGTAAAATAATACAATTTAAAATTGAATATTAGTACAACCCATGCAAAAATAATTTTGCGTTCGAAAACCTATTCCAAATTAATTCTAGCAATTTAATTTAGAAAAATTAACAATCTCAACTAAAATTAAAATAAGCTATAATTAGCAATTTCAGAAAATATGCAGAAAAATAAAAAAAAAAAATGGCTCAGCCATTAGGGAACGACCGGCTGGCCGCACCTAGGCATGCAGTGCACAAGCGGGCAACAATAGCAGCTCCTGCGCGTGGCCAGCTGCTATTGCACTCTTCACTGGATTTTTTTTCCTTTTTCTCCGTATATTAAACTAAAATAATGCAAAAATCATGATTTTTCAGAAATCACCAAATTTCTAAAAATTCTAATATTCAATATATAAAGCAAAATTAAACATGCTTTTCAACAATACATAATCATGAATCTAAAGCCAAATATCATGTCGTAAAAACCAATAAAATATGTTAAACATGCATCCAATACGTAAAACACATTAGCTTCACATCCTATATACTGTATCGGGCTCTGATACCACTAAAAGTAAGCGGATCGACCCAGGAACGAGGCGGGAGCGTGGAAGAGGAGAATAAAAAGTGATTAAGGCAAATAAATCCGATTCAAGGGTGTTTCCTTACATTTTTCTGGGTTTTTGGTATATTATATTGTAGATCTAAATAAGATCTAATATAGGGCACATGAATCAAAAGGAAAAACAAGCGCATAAACATAAATTAGAATTAGCTATCTTATTTTCTCCTTCAATCGTCAACACGTTGTAGATCTCCTCCTCAACGTTCGTCCACGCAAAATCTTAATGTAGACTCTCTAAATGTGTCCACATCACACTCGAAAGATATATCTATCCTCACGCTAGCAAGTAATAAATCTGGGCAAGAAGTGATCAAAATCACACTATGGATTAGTGCATTTCGCTCTCCTTTATTCTTCATTTGGTTTAGGTTAAGAACACCACCAAGAGAGGATAGAGTAGAGTTTTGGATGCTAGTTTTCTTGGGGGAGGGGAGGGGGAAGGGGGGGAACACAAAATTTTCCATAGAGAGAAGGAGAAAAACGGCTAGGGTTAGTGTATGGAGGAATTCGAATGAGGTTGGCAGAAAAAGAAGGAAGACCTAGTCTTCAAGATAACTTTCATATCTCCACCAACTTCCCATAACCTTTTTACTACTTAATACTTCAGCCTTATGCACGTTCTTTCTTACTTCCAAATAGGGTAAATTGATCTAGACAAGGTCAATATGGGCTAGTTTTCTTGCTTTGCACCAAACTCGATTATTTGTCAAACAAATTAAATTGAGCCCATATACTAATTTTGTTGGACTTATTATTTAATTTAAATAAATAAAATACCCAACAAAAAAAAACCTAAGTGAATATTTAATCCAATAAAAAATTCATAAGCCAAAATGCATTTAATTAATTAATAAATTCAATCTACTTAATTAATTAAGCTCAAAGCCTCCTTACTTATCTGTTTTGTCATTTTAGGGCTGATGTGGTCCGAGGTGGCTGCTGACACCTGGGTTGATGACGTGCCACGTGGGGGAGTAGGTTGCCACATGTGTGGGCCCTTTGGGCCGCTTGTTTTGGTGGACCTCGGTCGTAGTCCGAGTCGAGGGATGTCCCAGGCCTCGAGTCCGGGGATGTCCTAGGTCTTATTTCCTCTTCTTAGGCTTCTTGGGTTACTTGGGCTGTTTGGTCTGCCTAGTTAGGCAGTAGGCTGAGACATCCTTGGCCTCCTGGATTGTTATGAGCATAGGATGTCCTGGGCCTCCTGGTGGATATCTTAGGCCTTCGATTTCTTTCTTCTTTTTGGGCCGCTTAGGTCTCTTTGGGCCAACTTATTTTCATGCACATCAGTACCCCCCCCCCCCACTCTAATGAGTGGAAATTTCGACACTCATTAGAATAGATGTCTTCAGAGGTGTGGTCTGAAGAGAGAATTCCTGTAATGAATGTTATTAGCATAAGCATGCTTAGAAAAAGAAGACTTGCTTCATGTTGTATGGAGCAGGGCGTTTTTATGAAAGTGCCTCCACGGAAGAGGGCTTAATGGGTGCTGTTTGTGCCTACTCCGGTGTAGGAATTTATTTTCCTGCAAGGGAATGTTTAAATAATAAAAATATATATTTATTACGAATAGGCCTTGTACGGAGCAATGTTATTGTGCCTTGGAGGATGAGGGCTTATTTGAGCGCGCCCTCCTTAGAACAGGACTTAGGAACCTCTCCGAAGGAAGAATAAGGTGTCCGCCAGAAGCAGGCTTAGGTGCCTGCACGGGATAGAGCTTACGAGTCTTCCAAAGAAGGACCCAGGTACCTACCCGAAGGAGGGCTAGAGTGCCTCCACGGAGGAGGGCCTTTGTGCCTGTGTGGAAGACAAGGCTTTTTATTAGAGGGTACCTGCTTGGGCAGGGCTTTAATGAGAGAGGTTTGAGAATGATGCCTCCCTTATTACATTCGTACAAGAAGGCACATGTTAGTACATTAAAATGTGGTAAAATAAACTTCCAAGATGATTAAAGATAAAAATATCACGGATATTCCCTAAGGAAAGATTGTATGTGAATATTTATTCACTGAGGGGGATGCCTGCCTGGGCCAGGGCTTATATTCTGATAAGGTACTGAGGCGTGGAGGCTCAGTCAGCAAATCAGCAGGCCTGGGAGGTCCTGGGACTGTCATCCCACTGGCAGATACCATGGAGGTCCTGGGACTGTCATCCCACTGGTGGGAGTCAGGGATGTCCACGGGTCCAATAGATTTGGATGATTGTTCAAGGCTTGGGCCAAAGCCAACGCAAATCTTGAATGATGGATCTGCGAAAAAGGAGTTAGCACTCTGACGCCCAAGTTAGTTAGGATTTGAGATGAATTAAATTGAAAAAGTAAGCGAATGTGATGGAATATCGTGATATAGTGAATATGATTGGTGAAAAGCGTAAGAACATGTGATCATAGGCTTAGAGAGAGCTTTGGAGATTGCTTAGAGATTGAGAGAGACGTCAGGGAGGTGTAAGGGACGTTATAAACGTGTCCAAGATGTCCCAGAGTGTCTGTGTCTTTGTGTATGTCTTTCTGTCTTTATGCCTTTCTGTCCCTGGCCTCGAGAGAGCAAAGCTCCATTTATAAAGGGAGAGCCCTCGTCTGTTGGGGATCTATCCCTTTCGAGATTCTCGGACAAGTTGGTTGGGGTAGTTAGGATAAGGATAAGTCGTCCTTATCCATATCTAGGAGCAGGAGTCTTTTTTCAATCCAAGGAGTCCTAACCGCCAAGTAGTCATTCCTTACCTGTTTTGTCATTCTATCGTTGACGTGGTCCGAATTGGCTGCTGACACCTGGGTTGATGAGGTGCCACGTGGGAGAGTAGGTTGCCACGTGTGTGGGCCCTTTGAACCGCTTGTTTTGGTAGACCTTGGTCATAGTCCGAGTCGAGGGATGTCCCAGGCCTCGAGTCCGGGGATGTCCTAGGTCTCCTTTCTTCTTCTTGGGCTTCTTGGGTTACTTGAGCTGTTTGGTCTGCTTAGTTAGACAGTGGGTTGAGACATCCTTGGCCTCCTAGATTGTTATGGGTATGGGATGTCCTGGGTCTCCTGGTGGTTATCCTGGGCCTTCGATTTCTTTCTTCTTTCTGGACCGCTTGGGCCTCTTTGGGCCAATTTATTTTCATGCACATCACAACGTATTGCACATTTCGTGTAATATATTATGCAACACTATATTTTTCGTTATGTTATTTTTATCAATATCTTTTATTTTTATTTTCATTTTTAAATGATTCATGATGTTCTACTAATTATTAGTTATTTTTAGTAAAACTTGATTTATATTGAATAAACCCTTTTAAGGCATTAAAATACTTATAATTATCTCAATTGTATTTAGAGGTAAGGATTTTTCCAATTAGCCAATCCAAATTAAAAGAATGATTTTATCTTGGGTCAAACCATCAAAAAGCATAAAGCTCAAATTTGATATGACTTATTGCAGATTTATTATTTTAAAAAATATATAAAAATCCAAATTTATTATTTTTAATTTAAAACCAAATTTTGACCAATATTTATTCCAAAATTTTTTATATCAGCATAAAGTATTTAATAAATTTTCAAACTTAGAATTTAACAACTTTGTCCTTATTGTATTTTTTTATTTTTCAAAAATTAAAATTTATGAATTGGAGTGGGTTGGATGGAAAATTCTGAAAACATTATTAAAAAAAATTGTCCACTTTGTCCATAAAAAATCAAAAAATTAAAAAATAAATAAAATTATAATTTCTAATCCACAAGGCCATTTTGATCAATTCACCACAAAAAAAAAAAAAAATAAAAAAATCAAGTATTAGAGTGATAATAAAACATTGGTGCTTAGGTTTCAAGCATAAAATTCTTGATTTTGAGAAGAATATATGTTCCAAAAAGAAGATATGAGTAAAAGTTAAATTCTTTCACTTACATTTCAATATCTAATTCAGATTTCGTTACCTACCAAAACAAATGAAATTCAAATAATATGTTAATTATGTGTAATTTATAATACCAAATAAGATTAAAAATCCATCATGACCAATTACTTGTATTTAAAATTGTCTTATTATTACATGGACAGATGTATTCAAATAATTGGTCTCACTCTACTATAAAAGCCCACACTTCTGCCATGTCTTTTGCATCATCACAATTGACAAAAACATTATATTGTTGAAAAGTCATGTCTTAGTGTTGTTTATTGGGTTGTTAGCTTTGGTCATTCCTTCAATTGCTGATTTCACAAATGGAATTCAACAAGTTCCAAATCGAAAGTTATTCCATGTTATATCGAGCTACCGAAATGATCTTATCCCCCCTCAACCTCAGATTATATCAGGACCGAGCTACGAAAATGGTTTTGTCCCTCCTCAACCTCAGTTTATACCCGGACCGAGCTACGAAAATGATCTTTTCCCTCCTCAACCTCAGGTTATACCTGGACCGAGCTACCAAAATCATCTTGTCCCCCCTCAACCTTAGGTTACACCCGGACCGAGATACCAAAATGATCTTTTCCCTCCTCAACCTCAGGTTATACCTGGACCAAGCTACCAAAATAGTCTTGTTCCCCCTCAACCTTAGGTTATACCAGGACCGAGCTACCAAAATAGTCTTGTCCCCCCTCAACCTCAGGTTATACCAGGACCGAGCTACCAAAATGATCTTTTCCCTCCTCAACCTCAGGTTATACCGGGGCCGAGCTACCAAAATGATCTTGTCCCCCCTCAACCTCAGGTTATACCAGGACCGAGCTACCAAAATGATATTTTTCCTCCTCAACCTCAGGTTACACCTGGACCGAGCCACCACAAGGTTGTACCTGTTCCCAACCGATTGCCGACAAAATTAGATGATTAAAACAAAATTCGTGCCTGTTCATCTACTGGCAAGCCTATTCAATATACAGGAAAATAAAGTATTTTTGGAACATAGATTCCCTTCTTCCTAAAGCTTTGTACGTACTTGTTCAACTTATGAATTTTTGAACTCATGTTATGTTGATGAAATATTATTGAGTCATATATTTCGAATCAAAAGAGGACTTATTTTCTCATATATTAATATGTTTTAGTTGTTGTATTTCCTTAGAAAGAAAAAAAATACTAAAAAATAAATGACCTGGAAGAGGTACATCCTAAATGAATAAGACCATCTAATACTCACCTAAAAAAATGACATTACCCCACATCAATTTATCACTACAGAAATTAACACTTTTATTGTATATGGATATCATTTTACTATGATCTGACATAGTTTCAACCTGATAACTTTGAGTATCTATTGCGATTCAATAGGTAAATACTTTCAAAGAATGAGTTGGAGGAAAAAAAAAAAAAAACACAATGAATTAACCGTGGCATACTGTATTTTTCTTAAAAATTTATACAGACTTCAAATACTTTGTAACATGAAGAAAGTTATAGACATTGATCCGGGTTTAAACAAAATTTAACTCCCTATGTTAGAAAAGTGTAAACAAATATCTGTAAAAAAAAAATACTAGAAAATCCCTTGTCATTTTAAAAATTATGCAATTTACCACCTCGACATGAGTTGTGGATTTCGCATGCCATTTTTTTTTTTCTTTTGAAATTTTAGTTTATAAAATGACATTTTCCATCCTTGTTTTAAAACCATTAGATCTAATATCATTTAGAGAAGGGTTGCAGCCGCAGCGGGCGGGGGTTGGGGAGGATTCGATGGCGATAACCAGTGGTGTTCGTTCTTATGTTGCTACATATATATATATATATATATATATATATATATATATACAATACTCTATTTATCTATATATATATATATAAATAAATAACACACATTTATGTGTAATCTATATCTATAATATTCATATACAATAAATACTAATATATATATATGTGTGTATAAATCTGGACCATTGATTATATTACATTTTAGCCGTTCATTTAGGTACATTCGTATTAACAATTAGATCGATAGCAAATTAAATCTATCCATTCAAAATTAAGATATAAAAACTAGTTTGTTGTTCAATATGATATAAAATCACAAGAGCGGGTGTAATACACTGCTAGCTCCAAGGGGATAAATTCCATCATTTTTAAAATGATAAGGGAGTCTCTTACATGTTGTACTTTCACGGAGGTCTTTTTGCATATTTTCATTAACCGAGGAAGGTGAATTGCATTTAACCTGATTAATCCAGGATACATTGTATTTCTATTAACATACCAACAAGAAATTTCTCAAATTTCAAAATTTATAATCAACTATATATTACTTTTGGGAAATCTATAGCTTCAACGGTAAACATATTGTTGAAATAAGTTTGGCCCATGACCATTTTTTGGGAGGCCCATCCCACTGGCCCTCGGCCCACTTAACTGGATGGCTCACCACTAATCACTCAGCCCACTTATTGACCTGGTCCAACCCACATTGTTGATCTGACCCGGTTGCACTTGAAAGCTCCCTAAACCTAACCCCAAAATCATTCTTCTCTCTCTAGCGGCTGATTTCTTCTCCCTCCCATGAACGGTCTTCTTCTCCTAAGTTTCTCCCCATTCTCCTTCCCCATGGCTTCGGTTTCCCTGCTTCGCCGCCCGTCTCTCTCTCCTTTAATATCACTCTATTATATAAGCCTCTATGATTTTCGGGTTGAAGTGAACCGATTGAAATCTCCATCTTCCTCTTCCCCAAAACTCCTACTCCGATTTAAAGTTCTTTGTGAACCCGTCTAAGTGACAATAACCTTTGTGGTTCTCTAAGTGGTACTTATGTGTGTGATTCCGGTGATTGGTGTTGTGAAGCAACCTTGAGTGGGTTGCCGACCTTATTTGTGGCCGGTGGGACTCCTCTAAGGATCTTGGCTCCCTAAGCCTTTTACAGTGGTGGATTCACTTTGTTCGTATTTACATTCTGTAAAGATTATTTTTCTGTAAGTGCTTAAGGGTTTTCGAACCCCCATATATTTGTGTAATAGTTTGATTAGGAATTCTGGTTACATGCTCCGCTGTCAAGGATAGATACCCAACACATATTCACGTCGAATATCAAGAATTTCATAGACCTATTGGTGTTGGTACGCTGGTTCGAACAACTATGAAACGAAGGGTTTAACCAATTGATCTTTGACAAGAGACTCGTGCTAATTTAGATATATATTTATAGAATATTTTTTTGTTTTTTGAGGAAAAGTGGAACAGAAATCAAGCTAGTCAACTTGAAGTTCTGTACGAAAGCTACAATAAAGAAAGATCCTTCATATCTAACACTTGAATATTCAACCAGCTTATGCTTAGTTGAGCTTGAGATTATAGATTGAGATGGTACATTTTTCACTATCTCAAGAGGATCTCTGTTGAGGGCCTCCACAATTGGGCTGGGCTAATGTTCTTGGACTCATGCTGAACTTCACCTCGCTTTATGGCCATGGACTCCTTGACCTTAGGCTTGGGTGAATTTCTCGCTTCTCTTTGAGTCTTTCTTCTCATTCCTCTTGTTGTCGATTGCAAAGGCGGTTTTGTGATTAGCAATGCTCAACTACATGTGTGGGTAGATAGCCAACTCTTTGAAGTTTTTCAACTTCATCCCTTGTGGAATGTAGAGAAGCCCTCAGTGCATTTCTTGGATGCACATTACTATAGCAGATGCCTCTGAGAGTTTGTCTTTGCAGTTTTGCGGTTGGTAGCCCATCGACATTCTCAAGGTGTCAATTTGATTGGTGTATGGCTTTTAGTAGGCAAGCGGGTTTTGTGTAGTCCTGTCGTATTGGGCCTTGATGGTATTGGCGATCATCTTCGACGACTGTTGGACAAACAACACAATAACAGAGTCGCAAAATGAATAGGTTTCTGAACAAATTCTTGGCTTGATGGATCTTCGTCTATTTGCTTCTCTTTTCCAGCATGCTTTGAGCAGATGAGTGATTGTGGCCTGACTCTCCAATGTTAATCGGCTCGAGTTTGTTCATTAATTGAGTGATTTGGAATTCTTTGTCTTCCACAATCTTTTGGAGGTTGGTTATGGCTTAGACCATCTGAGCAACTTGTTCCTCCATCGTCGTGGCCTCAATCATGGAGTGAAAGATAGAGAAAGGAATGGATTTTGAGTTAATCTTGGTAGGGCTTCCTGAGTTTAAACCATCTGAAAGGGTCATACTAATGATCTTGCCCTAGGTGGAGGATCAATCGGAGGTAGTAGCTAGTGTCAATGATGTACTAATTTATGAAGGGCAATCGAGTACTACCTTGAAATATTGTATGAAGACTGTGATGTTGTGGAGTTCCATCATGGTAGAAACGTTCGAACTTGCTCTTGTTTTAGATTAGCTATGTTGTATGTGAAGATTTGTCTGAGGTGAAGGCCTCACTTTATAGGTGTTAGTTGGACCTAGGTAGTTTGTGCACATTTTCACTGGGCTTGAACATCATGAACTTTGACATGAGTTAGTCTCCTGACAAATTGTATTTCAACATGTACTTGGCCAAATTTGGTGAATCCAAGATAAAATAAATAAATTTATATTTATTTTGGATTAACCCCATAAAAATACATAAAACCCAAATTTGGTATGGATTAAAAATCGTGGTAAGTAATTTTTACTGACTACAGTTAAATAAAATCGATGTAAAAGCATATCTTTTCTACCAAGAAAAAATTATTTACCATAGCTAAGAGCAATGGTAAAAATTTACGCCATGGCAAATATTTAAGCTACGCTCGCAGATACCACAGCAAAAAACCGTTGCATGGTTGTGATTAATGACTACTTATTATGACTATTTATTTTTAATCATGATAATTAATCATATCTAAATGTTACATTTTTTTATTTGGGACCAATAGTGTCTGGAGCATTTCTCACCAGCTGGAGCGGTCCTCTGGTGATGGCCTGCATAATTGGGCCTAGCCAATTTTCTTGGATGCATGCTAACTTAGCTGCTTCTGGGCTTTTGTTTCGTAGATTTTTCAAACAAGGGTATTGCCTTGCTTAACTTTTAGGCTTATTTTACTAGGTTTGCTTTTTTTCTAAAATTCCTTTTTCACTAACAAAGGAGAAAGTTAAAACCCGCACCCAAACAAATTCAGATCAATCAGTTTGACCCTTATTACGACATACCTTAATTAGTCAACTTACTCTCTCTCTCTCTCTCTCTCTCTCTCTCTCTCTCTCTCTCTTTTTCTCTCTCTCTCTCTCTCTCAATATCCTTGAATTTAGTTTTGGTCCCTTCTAAAAGTTGGATTTTGGAAAAAAAGAATTGGAGGACTTTGATAGAACTCAACCTCCCAAGTCTATCTATATCCGAGCACCATCCCAAAAATTAGTAAACATACCTGTTCATGAGCGAGAATATGTGATATTTTCAACCTTTTACGAACACAAACTGACACTCTAAGTCTATAATTATTGAATTTAAACGGATTCACAGTAGACAAAAAGTTAGAAGAAAATTGAAACACTCCATTGCCGCGAACTAGAGGTATCCATTAGTTAATTAGAAGTTTTTAGTTTAAACAAGTAGTTGTATAATTATAGACACATATTTACTTTTTCTTTTTTTAAGTTTCTAGATTTTTTTTTGAATTATCTTTAGTTTTTTAAGAAAAGTGCAGTATTCCACAATTTACTCATCGCTATTCTTTTTTACAACTCATTCTTTGTATGTATTTATGTATTGAATCTCAAGAGTTACTCAAAATTATCTGATTGAAAATATGTTAGATCATATTAAAGTGATATCCATATATAATATTTAGTGTTAATTTCTATAATGACAAATCAATGCACTTGACAGTCTATCCTGATATGGTGTAATGTCATTTTTCTTTGGGGGGGGGGGGGGGTATTTGTAACACTTAGATGGTCTGTTCATTTAGAATGTACCTCTTCCAGAACGTCAATTGTTTTTTCATTTTTATTTTTCTTTCCAAGTAAATACAACAGCTAAAACATATTAATATTCGAGAAAATAAATCCTCTTCTTATTCAAAACATAAGGCTCAACAATATTTCATCAACATAACATGAACTCAAAACTTAATAATTTGAACAAGTTCAAAAGCTTTAAGAAGACAACAACCGGAGACAAAATCTATGTTCCAAAAGTACTATATTTCTTATATATTGAATACTCTTTGCCAGTAGACAAACGGGCACGAACTTTGTTTAATCATCTAATTTTATCGGCGACCGGTCGGGAACAGGCACAACCCTGTGGTGCCTCAGTCCAGGTGCAACATGAGTTTGAGGAGGGAATGATCGGAAAAGATCATTTTGGTAGATCGGCCCAGGTACAACCTGAGGTTGAGGAGGGCCAAGTCCGTTTGTATCTTGTTCATTTCCATCTTGAGATAGTGAGGGGAATGGCGGAAGAGGTATTATTCAACCATGTTTCGGAGCAGGTGGCGCCGATGGCCGATGGCGGAAAACCTTTTGGTTTGTGTCTTCTTCACTTCCATGAAGAGATACTGGAGGAATAGTTGTCCTAGGAGGATGAGTCGGCCTAGGAGGAGAAAGTGCAGGAATAGATCGATGCTGATGGAAAAACTTTCGGTTTGGGACTTGTTGAATTCCATTTGTTAAATCAGCAATTGAGGAATGACCAACGCTGACAGCCCAATAAACAACACTAAGAAACTACTGTTAGGAAAAATTCTTGTTTCGACCTGATTCGGTCTACGACTAGACATGGTTTTTCAATGATTTTGTATTTTTGTGAATTGTAATGATGCAAAGGATTGGGCAAAAGGGCTTTTATAGTAGAGTGAGATCAGTTTTTGTCATGATGGGGATTGTAATCTTATTTGGTGTACAAATTACACATATAATTACTTGAATCTCATTTATTTTGGTAATTATATTCTTTTACATATATAATTTCTTCTCAAATCAAGAGTTTAATGCTTGAAATCTAAGCACTAATATCTTATGATCACTCTCATACTCAATATTTCATTGAATTTGAAATAAAGTAAAAAGTCCAAACAAATTGGTCAAATTTTGGCTCTCAATTGAAATCCATAACAAATATGGATTTTACACATTTTCAAAAACAATAAATTTGCAATAAGTCATATCAAATTTGAGTCTTATGCATTTTAATGGTTTGACCCAAGATAAAATCATTCTTTTAATTTAGATTGATTAATTGAGCAAATCCATATTTAATTATGCCTCTTCGGAGATTGGTCCACCTAAAATCCTATGTTGTTCTAATCCTAGCCCACGCCTATACAAAGGGGCCTTCAAGACACGATGTCACATGCACCTGAGCTAGCTGGCAATGTTCAGGAAGCCATTTTGGTAGATTTCCCTGCTCATTTATTTAATAATAAGACACTATTTCCTCTATAAAAAAAAAAAAGAAAAGAAAAAAGGACACAATGTCAGACATACTACGCTACATATTTATATTATTATTATTATTATTATTACTATTATTATTATTATATAAAAGTATGAATCCACAAAGTGTTTGTTCCCCATTCTGACCATGCCCTTACTTATTTATGTTTTCTTTTTTACAAGGGTAAATTGCATAAAACCCGTTGTGTTTTAATTTTTTAGTTAAAAACCCCTGTGTTAATTTTATAGGTAAAAAAACCCATTTGTTTTTTAAAATAATGCATACTCCCCCCTCCGTTTGTTAGTGTTAACGGCGTTAAATTTTTTAAAAATTGACCGTTATACCCTTGTAATGATAGCCATTGATCTTCAAAAGATAAAAATGGACGGTCCAAATTTTAGTTTATTTTAAATATACATTTTATACTATATATATATATAATTATGTATATATACATATTTATATATATGCCAATTTATATATCTATACATATATATATATAGATATATATATATATATATATATATACACTAAACGGCGGTGGCAATGACCGCCGCCCGTCGCCGCCCAGACCCTGGGCAACGGTGAGGTCGCGTGGGCGACCTCGTCGTCGCCCTTCTGCAAGAAAAACGGGCGACGGCGAAGCGTCGCCCAAATCTGGGCGACGGAGGTCGTCTAGGAGACCCCCGTTGCCCAGATCGTTGGCGAGGAGCTGGGGGAGGCCCTCGTTGGCCGGAAGGGACAATCGTCTTCCTCCCCTTTTTTTATTTTTTATTTTATATAAATTTTATTTATAAATATATACAATATTAAACAATCTAAATTTAAAATTTTTACTTTTTGAAAAAAACGTAAAAATAATTTAATTTTTCAAAATTTAAAAATAATAAATAACTATTAAATTTTATTTTTAAAATATGGTAATTTTAATTAAATATTATTTATAAATAATAAAATTTATTAAATATATTTAAATTAAATAATAATTTAATATTGTTATTAATATATTTGTTATAATTGACTTTTATTTATATTCATATAAATATTTAAACTTGAAAAGTTAATTTTAGTATATTAAACTTTGTATTATGATTTGTTAATTCAAATTTAATTAAAAATGATATAATTTTAAGTATTTTAATATTTAATTAATATATTATAAATAAATAAAATTTATTAAATATATAAAACTAAATAATAAATAAATAAATCAATAATATACAATTATTAAAATATATTAAACTAAAATACTGATTTTCTTTTATATATCAAACAAAGGGGTAAAATAGATATTTGTAAATAAAATAATGTTAAAAAGTGTTAAAAATAAAACACACTCTCATTTAGGCGAGTGAAATGCACTCTCCGTTAATTTCTAATAGAGATGGGGTATTTTGCTGCTTTTTAGATAAAACAGGAATTTTTTTTGCCTATAAACATAACACAAGGGGTTTACACTATTTTTCTAAAACACAGGGGGGTGTTATGCAATTTATCCTTTTTACAATAAACAAGAAGTTAGTTATAAAAGAAGAAAAATCTATATAAGAAAATAGAACTATTTAGTAATCTAATTGCTTTAAACTACTTAATAAATGAGAAATATATCCAACAAAAATAATTAAATAGGCAAATAATATTTCAACACAGTTACTTTGCTAGAAGATCTCTTAATTATATTATGAAATTTTGAATTTACTCTATAGAACATTAAAATAAGATAAATACCGACACATGAATAATACATAAAATTCTAACCTAAAATTAAATCTATCTACATATATATATGATAACGACTAAATACCAAAACTTCACTCTTATTAAAAATTATCGATCTAGTTAAAATCGAAGTGTTGAAAATTTTAAAAAGAGTGACTCTTTAGTAGTTAATTTATTTTATTTTATATTAATTGTAAAAAACACCTTTTCTATAAATACAATTGACATAATTATAAGAACTCATGAGACAAATAGAAGCATTTTGATGCCTTAAAAGGGTTTAGTCAATATAAATCAACTTTTCTTTTTTACAGAAAATAACTAATAATTATTATAACATCATGAATCAATTAAATGCGAAACTGGAAATAAAAGATACTGATAAAAAAGTAAAATCTATTAATATATATATTTGAAGGGGTTTTTTGACCCAAACCCTTCAATTCTGACCAGATGATGAATTCTTAAAATTCAAATTTTTTTTAATTATACAAATACTTAATTAGTATGTATACTAATGGTGAATATTAAGATTAGTAACCTTTTTTATTTTTCAAAGCCCGCCTTTATTATTTTTCAAACTTACATTATTTATTTTTCCAAAATTTATGCATTTTTGAAATATTTATGGTAAATTAGGATGCTGAATATAGTTATATATTTTCAAAAAACGTTAGTTATATTTCCTTAAATTCCAAATTCCAACAATATTCTTAATTACTTCCTTTCTTGGATATCATGTGATTTTTCAATGTTCTTTGTTCTTGATATCATGCAAGTTGACGAATTTTTTTCTTATTTTTCTAATTGAACTTTTGCCCCCCTTAATCTTTATTATCTACGTTATAAAATTGAATTCCAATATTTTGTTTAAGAAGCTATCTCCCAAAATTTTAACATAAAATATATTTTGAGGTTAATTTATAGGTTTGTATATATTAAAATTCAAAAAAAAATTAATACTTGGAAAATATATGATTTTTATTTTCAATTTTTGTTTATATTTCTTTCTTTCTTTTTTTGTTTGGTTAAAGAACAAGCTTCTGATTGAATGTCGGAATAATTTTGTAGTTTAGTTCAAATCAATTTTTTAAATATTACAATTATAGTTTATATTTTTATTTTTATTTTTAAATTGAGTTACCTTAAAATTCTTTTAGTTTTTTCATTAGAATTTTTTTAACCCTTTCTTTTCTTTTGTCCTTTTACAATTCATTTGCTATTGCATAATAATATATTTTTCATTAAACATGTGATCCAAATGTCAATCATAATCTATTTTATTAGAAATATATATATTTCATTGAGTATTAGTAACGCTTAGATGGTCCTATTCATTTAGAATACGTATCTGTTCTTTTTTTTTTTTTTTTTAAATTATTACAATAATCATATCCTAATAAATAACACTAAGATATGTACCTGTTTTAGGTCAAATGTTTTCATTTTTATTTTTCTTTCAAAGTAAATACGATAGCTACAACATGATATTAATATTCGAGAAAATAAATTCTCTTCTGATTCAAATCATAAGGCTCAACAATATTTCATCAACATAACATGAGCTCAAAACTTAATAATTTGACCAAATACAAAAGCTTTAAGACAACCGGAGACAGAATCTATGTTCCAGAAGTACTTTATTTTCTTACATATTGAATACACTTTGCCAGTAGACAGACGGGCACGAACTTTGTTTAATCATCTAATTTTTCGGCGACGGAACAGGTGCAACCCTGTGGTGCCTCGGTCCAGGTGCAACATGAGGTAGAGGAGGGAATGATCGGAAAAGATCATTTTGGTAAATCGGCCCTGGTACAACCTGAGGTTGAGGAGGGACAAGTCCGTTTGTATCTTGTTCATTTCCGTCTTCAGATAGTGAGGGGAATGGCGGAAGAGGTATTATTCTACCACGTCTCGGAGCAGGCGCGGGCGAACGTCGATGGCGGAAAAGCTCTTCGGTTGTATCTTCTTCACTTCCATCAACAGGTAGTACTGGAGGGAGTGGAGGAATGATTATCCTCTTCTGCTCAGGAGCAGGCGCGGGCAAAGGATGTCGGCGATGACGCCTTCGGTTTGCATCTTCTTCACTTTCATCAACAGATAGAGGAGGGAGTGGAGGAATGATTATCCTCTTCTGCTCAGGAGCAGGTGCGGGCGAAGGTCGACGATGACGATGCCGCTTTCGGTTTGTATCTTCTTCACTTTCATCAACAGATAGAGGAGGGAGTGGAGGAATGATTATCCTCTTCTGCTCAGGAGCAGGTGCGGCCAAAGGTCGAGGATGATGGAAAAACTTCCTGTTCGGAACTAGTTGAACTCCATTGTACAGTTCATTTGTGAAATCAGCAAGTGAGGGAATGGCGAAGGCTGACAGCCCGATGAACAACACTAAGAAACTACTACTAGACATGGCTTTTCAACAGTATAATGGATGCAGAAGATAGGGCAGAAGTGGGGGTATTTATAGTAGAGTGAGACCAATTCTTGTCATGATCATGGGGTTTGTAATCTTATTTGGTATTACAAATTACACATATAATTACTTGAATATCATTTCTTTCATAGGTAAAGAAATTTGAATTTGATTTTTATAAGTATCTTTTGGCAGGGGAAATTCTAACCCAAATTTGGCCCGGTCAAACCTGAACCAATCATATGGTAAGTGCAATACACTTACCTCATAATTGGTGTACAGTTTAGGAAAAATAACCAATCAGATAACAAGTGTGGTACACTTGCTCTATAATTGAATTGATTTGACCAAATTTAGTCTGAATAAGAATTTTTCCTTTTGGAAGTTAAATTCTTTTCCAAAAATATTTTCTTCTCAGAATCAAGAATTTTATGCTTGAAATCTAAAGCACAAATGTCTTAGTATCACTCTCATACTCAATATTTCATTGAATTTGAAAAAAAGCAAAAAAGTCCAAACAAATTGGTCAAAATTTGTGTCTAAATTAAAATTCATAATAAATTTATATATTCCCAAAATAATAAATCTTCAATAAGTCATATCAAATTTGAGTCTTATATATTTTAATTGTTTGACCCAAGAAAAAAATCCATATTTAATTATGTCTCTTAAGAGATTGGTCCACAAAAAATCCTATGATTTTCTAACCCTAGGTCATGCCTGTAAAAGGGGCCTTCACGTCACAATGTCATAGACACCTGAGCTAGCTGTTAATGTTCGGAAGCCATTTTGGCATTTCCGTGGTCATTAATTTAATAATAAAACTCTATTTTCTCTAAAAATACAAAAAAAAAAAAAAAAAAAAAAAAAGAAAAAAAAAACACAATGTCATGCCTGCTATGCTACACGTTATAATTATATTTATATTTATATTATATATAAAGTTTGAATTCACAAAAGTGTTTGTTCGCCCTTCTAAAAAGACAACCATAATAAATGAAAAACATGTCCAATAAAAAAAAAGTGCAAATAATATTTCAACACAATTACTTTGCTAGAAGATCTCTTAATTATATTATGAAAATTTTAATTTACTCTATAGGAAATTAAAATTTAAGATAAATATACATAAAATGCTATCCTAAAATTAATTATATCTATATATATATATATATATATATAATAACGAGTAAATATCAAAATTTTTAACTGTGATTAAAAATTATCTATCTAATTGAATTAGAAGTGTTGTTGAAAATTTTAAAAAGAGTGACTCTTTGATAGTTAATTTTATTTTAATATTAATTGTAAAATTAAAACACCTTACCTATAAATACGATTGACATAATTATAGGACCTCATAAGACAAATAGAAGTATTTTGATTCCTTAAAAGGGTTTAGTCAATATAAATCAAGTTATTTAAAATAATTAATAATTAGTATAACATCATGAATCAATTAAATACGAAATTAGAAACAAAAGATATTGATAACTAGTAACATATATATATATATATATATATATATATAATATATAATGTGCACAATATATTACAAAAATTACACAAATCAAAATGTCTTACATCTAAATTTTTTAATCAAAAACTGTCTTTGAAATATAAACAATTAGTTTATTTTAAAAACTATGCAATTAATTAGTTAAATCATATTCATCTCTTAAAATTAATTAATTTAATTCCCAAAATTTTTCATTTGAGAGAAGTGAATTAATTCTTTTTCTTTTTTTACTAAGCCCAAACTCTTTTTCTTTTACAAGAAAAACAAAATTAGTCCAAAAAGTGTTAGACACACCTTCAAAACGTATCGGACATAGCTGTTTGACGTGTTCAACGCCGTGTTCTTTTTTTGTTCTTTTTCATTTTATATTTTCTGACACAAGAATGGTGTGTCCAACACATTTCCAAAACGTGTCCGTATCCGACGTGTATCAACACTGCAGATGATTTTTTTAAGTCTCCATGCATTATAGAAAAGAACCCTAGCTTTGGGCACCCTTGAAAGTAATGAAGCAGCAGAAAAAATGGTTACCATTCTTCGTTCACTTCTGCACTGACTATACCGATCTTTGCACAAAACACAGGAGGCAACTTCTATTACCTCAACAGCGGGACTAGGAACTTATACAAGTAACAGTAATTGCATTTCTATCAGTAGGATTTTAAAGAATATGGTATGCTATTGTGCAGTTACTGGAGCTGGTGTAGGAGGAACTCTATTTTCAGCTGGAATCTCCACAAACTCCGAAAGAATAGCCCGAAATTCATCTCCCGTCATTGTCTCCTTCTCAATAAGGACTTCCACAATCTTATCGATTGCTTCACGGTTGTTTCGGATGTGGCTTAATGCAATCACATAAGCCTCATCTGAAATCCTCTTGACTGCAGCATCAATATCTTCAGCAAGCTTTTCGGACATGGAATTCCTTGCCATCATTCTCATGATCATGTCAGCACTTTGGGCGGATGTGTCCATCAGTGACCACGGACCTATGTCCGACATGCCAAAAGTAACAACCATCTACAAAGAAAAACGCAATAATTCAGCAACAATGGCCGGATTAATAAAATGATCGATCTCCCCCAATAGTTTGTATAATTACTAATTGTATCTCTCACCCCTTTCAAATTACCGAAACCTGCTTCCAAGTTTACAACATTACTACCACCCAAATTTTGATATAATTATACGTAGACCTCCTCTTGTTTGAAAATTTGATTTAATAAGATGTTTATTTTTCGTCAAATAAATAAATTTCTCGATTAGTCAAAAATTATTGTATTTGCTGATATTGATAAAAAAAAATTAGTGAAAATTCATATTTACCTCTGATTGACTTCTGATAAATCAAATATATCTTTTTTCTTACCAAAATATCCTTATATATCTTCACACGTTAATGCATATGATGAGGTGTATTTTCACCTTATAAAGGGTAGTTTGGTTAGAAAATATTATTTGACCTGTAATAAGTCAATCGAAAATAATTATGAATTTTTTTGTATAATTTGAACAAATTCAGTGAATTTTAACTAAGAAAAAGATCTATTTTTTGGGCGAAACAAATGTTAGAGGTATTATGTGAAATTTACTAAATCAAAAGAGATTTACGTCTAATTACACCAAATTTCAGAAGAGTATACCAATAACTTTTAACTTAAGGACCAAAATACCCTTTGTAATTACTTCAAAAAATTTGAAAAAAATAGTCTACTAGAGATTAGGAACGAAGAATGAGAAAGTTACAAAAGCGCCATACTACAATGCAATTCAGTTAAGTACGAATGATTTCAATATCCTAGTTAATAATTTACAGCAATATTAATAAATTGAGAATACATCATTCGATCATTAAATTCATATTAGCATAGGACAAATACTCATTACAATAAATTACTCATATTAAATGACATAAATACCTACGTGTCTATGATACGATTAAAAATTAGGTTTGTTTCGACTCGGAGAGGGATAGGTTCCAATTGAAAGAGAGAAGAGGTTTACTGCAAATTTTCTGGTGTTTCCTTTTCATTTATGAAGCTAAGGCTAAATACAGGTGCTAAAAATTCAAGATCTGCTGACAAGTGTTTATATCCTAACATTCTAGCTGCTATTTTCTAATAATTTTTGTTTTGCAAGCCTTGATTTTATTCAACGGTAAATTGAGAGCCAACGGGACATTTGGTCCATAAAAGTACTTTTGAATTGTTGGGCTCATTTCCGTAAATTAGTGGCTGAGAGAACTATGTTGGGCTCTTTTAATTCTAGATTTAGGCTACTAAGATCCATTAGTGCCCTCAAATTTGGGCCTTTGTCGTCAAAGCCCAAATATGGAATATAAGCCTTGAACATAGCTTTTTGGCCCTAAGGATTTTCTGAATAGAGCCTTGCTCCAAGATTTCTCTAAGTCCCACAACTTCCTCCAGCTAGTAGGTTGCGCTGGTGGGGTTTTGCCGAATGGCGGGTAGACGGGTAGGCCGAGGGCGGCGGCGAGGTGATCTGATGTGCCAGAGGGCTGAATACGCTTGTGAACAGAAGGGCATGGAAGCCCGGGCGACAATGAGGAAGTGAGCGAGGGTGAGTCCGCCAACGAACGGGGGATGCTGAGATAGGTTGACTTGTTCCGCCAATGTGAATAAACTTGGCGAGGGGAGTTCAAAATCCTTACCAATGGGCGTGATGTTGGCTATAGGCGGTGGATCCGAGGGAACAAGAGAAGTGTGAAACCAAGGGTAGGCAACGATTGAGCTCGTTGGTGAATGGAGAAGGGCTATGTGGTGCGGTTCCAACGAGGTTATGAGAAAATCGATAGTGGCGAAGAGGGGGTCTATGACGTTGTGGGCGGCTGCCTCATTGCAAGTAGGGTTGCCTGCTTTGTTATGGTAGAATGGACAAATGAGAGAGATTAGTGTCAGTCGCTTTGTGGCGGCGGAAAGGGTGGTTATGGCAACCTGGCATTCTTGCAGTAGCATGAGAAGCGACAAATAGCGATGATTAGTTGTTTCTAAGCAAAAGCGAGCAAATAAAAGGAGCAGGGCGGACTGGTGGTGGACTAGGATGCAACAGGGTTATGAATCGTGACTTTAGGTGTTGGGATTCACTGGCATTGCTGAATGAAAATTGGTGCCGAGGAGACGGCAAGGCTCTATCCGAGATCGATTGATAGAAACTCTACCCTAATAGAATTTCATAGTTCGTGGGGCTCCTTGTAAAAACGACAATTGCACCAAGGAGAAACAAAGCTAAGGTTGAGAGCAGAGAAACTATGTTTAATGAGTAGTGTGGAAACAAGGAAGGAGTAGGAGATTCCTCTTGGGGTTCCGTAGTTGAGAACAAAGACAAGGAGGAATGGCAATAAGGAGGCTTGAGAGGCAACAACTTTGTGAGCCTAACATCCGTGAAATGATAGGTGACCCCATATAACTAACTCCTTGTAGACAGCAAGTCGCGATCCAATGGTAAATAAGCCAATATTGGTTACCTATTGAGGCTAAAATCATTAGATACTTGCCGCTGCATTTTCAGGATGGAATCAGTAGATAGTAGAGGAGTATCAAGCATAAAATCGGTAGGAGAAGAAAAAGGGGTATGGCATGAAAGGTGAAGTTAAGTAGATTGAGAGTTGTTGTAGTTGCGGTTGTATTATTTGGGTTTTTGCTATTGTTCCTGTTGACAGCCGAAACCATCAAAGAATTGTTGCTACTATTATTGTGGTTTTGGAATGGAATCAGCTAATTGAAGAGTAGTGCTGGTGAGGATGAAGAGAGAAAGACAAAGTGGGTGGCTATGAGGCGAAGGAAAAGTGAGGGAGATTTTCATCGTAGGTTGGAAATTGCAACCATCATTAACTTGCAACAAGAATTCATGGAGGAATGAAATTCTTGCATTATCGCTGCAAGGGATGCCGAGAGAAGCTTGATGAAGTTGAAAATTTGATTCAAAGTTTAGAGCAAAAGGTGGTATGGTGGTGGAGAAGAGATTGAAATGAAAGCACCAAATGATACAATTAAAAACTATGATTTTTCGATTCAAGCTGGGATAGGCTCCAAACTGAAAGATAGAAGAGATTTTGCAGCAAATTTTCTGGTGTCCATTTTCATTTCTGAAGCTA
The DNA here is from genome assembly GCA_034509725.1 of Sesamum angolense. NCBI lineage: Eukaryota > Viridiplantae > Streptophyta > Magnoliopsida > Lamiales > Pedaliaceae > Sesamum > Sesamum angolense. Next base: position 3,690,426 of record JACGWL010000009.1, on the reverse strand, counting down.
AGGCTAAATACAGGTATTAAAACTAAAGATCTAGTGACAAGTACTGTTCATATCCTAGTATTCTAGTTGCCATTTTCTAACAACTTTTGTCTTGCATGCCTTGATTTTATTCAGCAATAAATTGAGAGCTAATGTGCCATTCAGTCCATAAAAGTTCTTTTGGATACTAGGTTCATTTCCATAAACTGACAGGCTGAATCAACTAAGGCTTGCACTTTGATGACTGTTCGAGATAGGTAGGAAGTATCATATTTGCTCAATTCCATAGCCTACTTTATTAATCTACTAGATATATTAGGTTTTTCCACTGTCTGCTTTAGAGGGAGGTTTGTCTTTACTCCCAAGGGGTGTGAGAGAAAATAGGGATGCAGCCTTCGAGCGTGATCACCAAAGCAAAAGCCATGTATTCCAAGGGTGTGAATCACCCTTCTGCTCAATTGAGTACTTTGCTTACATAATATATGGCATTTGTTTTCCTGCTTCCTCTCTGAGGAAGACTGAGCTGACTGCCTAGAAGGCGTGGAAATGTAGAGGTATAATGTAGCCCCCAGGACAACTTGACTAGTAGCGGGAGTCTTGCCAAATCTTTCGTGAGTTCTTCAAACACCTGTTGACTATCTAAATCCACAAGCTTTCTCAGAAGATTTGGAAATGAAATGACTGAGAGCTGTTATTATTCCCGTTAGTCCTTATACTTCGTGGACATCGGTTGGTGCTTTCATGTCTAGGATTGTCTTGATTTTGAGGGGGTTTGCTTCAACGCTTCTCTTAGTCACGATGAAGGGTAGGAATTGTCCTCTTTGAACCCCAGATACGCATTTAACCTGGTTAATCTTTAATTTGTACTTTCTTGGGTCCTCGAACGTTTCTTCCAAGTCCTTCATGTGATCCTTTGTTTTTTACTCTTTACGAGCATATCATCTACATAGACCTCAACTTTTTTTCCCAATTACGAGTAGAAGATTTTATCCACCAAGCGTTGCTACGTGGCACCTGTATTTTTAAGTCCAAAAGGTATGGCTATACAGTAGAAGGTGCTGGTGGAGGTAATAAAGCTGACTCTTTTGTGGTTCTCAAGGGCCAACGTGATCTGATGGTATCATTGAGAGGTGTTCATGCTTAACAGTTCACACCTAGAAGTGTAGTCCACTAGTTGATCAAGTCTTGGAAGTGGGTAGAAATCCTTAGGATAAGCCTTGTAAAGATCCCAAAAATCCACACACATCCTCCATTTACTTCCGGGTTTAGGGACTAAAGCCATGTCAAGCACCCTGGGAATTGAATTTCTTTTATGTGAGTGGTTGCCAAAAGTTTGCCGACTTTAGCCTTAATAATCTTGTTTTTCTTAGGCTCGTTATGCCTATTTTTTGGTTTGTTGGTTTCACACCAGGATCTATGTTGAGGTGGTGTGTGATAGTGTTGGGATTTATCCCATTCAATCTTGAGGGGTCCATGTGAATATATCCATATTCATACAAAGACATTTGAATAGGTCTTCCTTAATATGTCTCCCATTTGGGATCTATTACGGGTGGTCTTTTCAAGATCTCCAAGCACAATTCCAAGGTAAGGAGTTTTTCTGCTGGTTAGACTATGGTTGGATCTTTTGTATTAGAACTTGCCTTTTTAACCAATATAGGATCTTTTCTCGTCACTTTCGAGATTTTTCTTTGGGCAGCAGGTCTTCAAGACATTGCTTGTATCATTTTCGGATGGTCTCCACAGAATATTTGTGGAACTGCAATTGGTCCCCGGTGTTATCCTCTACTCTTCCTCACACAGAGAATTTGATCTTCATATGAAAAAGTGGTTATGACTGCTTAGAGCATGTTAAGGGTATGTCTCCCTAGAATTACCTTGTTCGCTTAAGGGGATGTTTACGACCAAGAATTTTTTGAGGCAAATCCTTCGAAAGGGCTCTGTTCCCAAGGACAGTGGGAGTGGTATCATGCCTCGAGGACGTACTATCTCCCCTACGGAACCTACAGTAAGGTATCCACCAGTTCCAAGGGGTATCCCCCAATTGCATTTGATCGTATACCTCGCCAAATAGGATATTAGCGGAGCTGTCTGAATCTGTGAAGATCCAGCTTATTCATAGTTGCTAAGATAGTGGTAATGACCAGGGCGTCGTTGCGGGGACAGATAACCCGATTCTTTCAGTGCATTAGAATTGGATAATTGGGGTGTCTTCCACCTCCTCCACATCTAAGACCTCGTCTGAGGCGACTTTCTCTATCTCCTTTATTTGCACCTTTATTGGCTTTGTGTGAATCTCCATCTGTAGGTCCTCCAGCAATCATGCAAATTACTTCTTTCTAAGAAGGGTTGCGGTTCTTTGCCTTGTTCTCGCTTCTAATAGGAGCTTGTACCATAAGATTTTTCCCAAATAGTGTGCCCATAGTTGTTATGAAAATAATAATATTTGTTTGATTTAGGGTAAGTGGGACCATCTCTAGTAATTTTAAGCCAAACCAGTAGGCCTTTGCTTTCCATGACCATGTGTGCATGAGTAATAGGGACGTTCAAAAGGGTGTATACAGGGTTCCCTTATTTGAAATGGTGACTTTTTGTCTCGAAACTCCAACTTTGGTTTATTGGAGAGGGCGTTCGCTTTGAAATCCTTCCTCTTTACTCCACATCATTCTCTCTTAGAAGCCTGAGCATCCTCTATATTGATATATATCTAGAGGCAGACTTCTTGGCCAAAGATATGAAGAAATACCTATCCAGATGCGGTAGAGAGCACTTCAATGGCAGCTGCATTGAATATATGAGGATAGTCCTTCAAAGGGCAGATGACACCTAAAAAGCAGTTGTGTTAAATCTGTGAAGATAATCCTACAAGGACTCCCCGTCCTTCTGGCGGATTGCAAAGAAACTGAACTCGATCTTCTGGTGCTTCCTGCTACTAGTGAACTGATATAAGAACAAAGACCGAAATTCTTGAAAACTTTCAATCGTATCTGCCTACAATTGATTGAACTATTGTTGGGCAACCTTTGCAAAAGTGGTGACGAAAACTCAAAATTTGATCTCATTGGTTTAACAGTGCTAGTGAGCCGCGTTTTGGAAATGAGATAAATGCTCTGGGGATCTATGGTGTTATCATATTCTGTAATGGCAGGAATCAATAGTTCATAGGAAGTTCGTCCATCATGAGCTCTTTAGTGAAAGGGACTCCATGGTGTTTCTCCAAGGGTGTTCCCATGACTTGATGATGGATGTCATGAAATCCATTTTGTAAACAGTCTAAGTGTGCTATCTATTAAGGTGTAATTCCTTTTGGGTGTTGTGGGGGTTAGTCTTGCTCCTTTTGGGGAACCACCAACCTTTGAGCTTGTCGCCTCCTTCTCAATGACTGTCTCGGCCTCACTGCTATCAATTGTTCCCGAACCGCTGATGTGATCATCTGCTGTATAACCCCCATCGATCTTGGAGACAACTTCTTAATGAGGTGTTTGACAACGTGATGTTTCGTGGGGATCCATTGATGGTTCAGAGGGCTTAGATGATCTTATGACCGTTGGTTCTCCAATGGGGGCTAAGGAGGTGTCTGCCACTACCTAGAGAGCTTGAGTATTCCTAGTGACCTCCACAGCCTCTTGTTTGTTGAGGCTATTGTTTGGAGCTTCCATTAGTTTTCACGTCTTAGTTTTGTGTTCCCACAAACGGTGTCACTTGATGCGTGCAAAAAACCCATAGGTAGAATAACTCATAGACTTGAACTCCTTGGTAGGCCAAATTCTTTGCAAGCTTTAAAAGATGGGGACATGTAAAAAAAAAAAATTAGCACTCCGACGCCTAAATCAGCACATAATATTGAGATAATAATGCAGAAAAAGAGAAAACGAATAGAGAATAGCAAGCTATGGTGGAAATAACGAATAAAATAAATGTGTATAGTAAAAATTGCTTGTGAGTATCTGACAAAATTGTCTCCTTGCTTGAGGAGGTCAAACTTGATTATATATCAAAGTCCTCTAATGGTGAAGAGTAGGGGAGGTAGTTCCAGTGGATAAATCTCCTTAGATTCCTGATTTGTTGGATGAAGGAGTCTAAGGGAATCCAGTCCTTTTGGAAGTCCTCAGTATATTAAGGGTCTTGCTCTCCAGGAGTTTTCTCTCCTAATCCTTCTATTTTTGTTTTGCTTGAATGATGATTGTCTACTAGGACAACTGCTTTGCTGGTTGTCAGGGTGGCATTGAGCTCCTTGGACCTCAAAAGGCCAAGTCCTTCTCCTAAGTTTTCACTCTCTTGGATTATGATTTGCTGATTGTCAGGGTGGCATTGAGCTCCTTGGACCTCAAAGGGCCAAGTCATTCTCCTAACTTTCACTTTCTTGAACTATGATTGGAAGAAAAGTCCGTGAAGCCTTCCTCAAGTCTCTTCACTCCATTGGACCTTTGAACTTGTTACCTGAGTAACAAATGGGCCTCATCTTTTGAGACCTCGTTTTATTCGATTATCGTATTAAATGAATGGTTATTAAGTGTTCACTTTGATGTATTCACGTGTTTTTGATAGAAAATTACTTTTAAGCCCTTGTTACAAAATTTAATTGGCAATAAATTATTATTATTATTATTGTTATTATTATTTTGAGGGTACAATAGTAATTTTTATTTGGTGCAATTTTAAAATTAATTTTATACCATCTTTCAAAGTGTTATTAGTTATTTAAATATAACAATAACTAGTACAAAATTTTTAATTTTATATTGGACAATCATATAACAAAATAAATATTGTATTGATCTATAATAATTTCTTTATAGATACTTATATATCAAAATAAATGAATCCTAAATTTTATAATTATAGGCAAAATTACATTTTTGGTCCTGTAACTTTAGGTCGTTAGCACTTTTAGTCCTGTAACTTACTTCATTTACACATTTAGTCATTTTTTTGACGAATTTAGTCCTAAGCATCTCACATTTGGTCCTTTTTTGACAAATTTAGTCCTGTGTTGACAATTTTGGTCCTATTCAAACTATAATAAATCTCATTTTTGATCTTGTAACTATGAGTCGTTAGGACAAAAATTGTCAATACATGACTAAATTTGCCAAAAAAGGACCAAATGTGAGATGCTAAGGACTAAATTCGTCAAAAAAAGAACTAAATGTGTAAATGAAGTAAGTTACAGGACTAAAAGTGCTAACGACCTAAAGTTACAGGACCAAAAATGTAATTTTACCATAATTATAATTTAACGTTAAAAGGGGCAAAAAGTACCACCCAATAATTACAAAATAAAAAGTACATTTTTCCATTATTGGACATGTTGCTCTAATAACTCATAGTTAAAACTCGCTGTCACTTTAGTTTAATTTTTAAAAAATTCTAATCAAATAAAACTTGATTAAATCTGAATTAACTATATAAAAATACAATATATTTATAGAATAACTAATATACCATTAAAAAAATGATCCTCAATTTTAAATTAATTATATAATAGAATTACCATCAAAACAAATAATCATCATATAACAAATGTAAACATATAAAAAAAAAAAATCAATCATATCATATATAACCATATAACTTTATATACCTGCTTGATTGATTTAATCAATCAAATCAAATTAATTAAATTTGGGTAAGAATTTTCCGTACATGAATATATAAAAAAAATGTACCAAATCCGCAATTTTATTAACTTATTCAACCCCTCATATATATATATATATATATATATATATATATATATATATATACACATTAAACACACGAATCAACCAACATCTAATATCCAAAAACCTCACGGTCTCATTACATCTTGGGTTTTCTGCCCCAACTCCGTTGTCTTCTGGCCTACCGTCTCCTGCACACGCCGCCGTGCATGATCCAGCTGCTCCGGCAAGCTCCCTCGCATTCGCCTCACGTAGTTCAGCAACCACGAAATCGAGGACAGGGCGGTGATGCCGAAAGCTCCGGAGGTCAAGAAGCCGGTGACAGCAAGGGCAATGGTTAGGGCGGCTGGGACCAAGATGGGGCTGAAGATGACGAAGAGCGGGGTGGCGACGGCTAGGCCGATGATGGTCCCGGTAAGAATGAGACCGGCTAGGCAGAGGAGGACGGCGCCGAGGGGGAAGAGGATCACGACGGCGAGGACTTGAGAGGTGGAGGGCCTTGTCGGGAAGGTAGCTCTTGATGGCGCCGGTGGGGCGCTGGTGGTGGGGTTGCTCCGCCATGGGGATGGTGGCGACTGTGTGTGTGTGAGAGGAAATGCAATGAGAGGTAGGATGTGTACTTAAGCAGTAGGAAATATGGACGCGTGGAAGCATAGTGGTGACAGATGTTTGAGTAAGAATGCATGCAGAAATTCAAAATTGGCTTTTCTCCATTTTTTATAATTTATAGAAAAAACTTATATTTTAAATACCATTAGATACTATTATTTTTATTTTTATTTTTTTTTTGGATAATTACACGATCATTCATTGAGGTTTGGTGTAATTATATATAAATATTTTTTGTTTTGAAAAATTATATCTAGCATTCTTAAAGTTTGCTTTTGATAAATAAGTCCACCCATTAGTCGATATTCACTGAATTGTTCATATTAACTAAAAAAATTGATATTTACCTCAGTGATTACCGACTTATTGCATGTCAAGTAATTTTTTTCAAATGAAACTATTTTATAACGGTGAAAATATATCACCTCGCATACATTAAAACTTGAAAAAGTATTACGGTAATTTAATTATAAAAAATTTATTTGACCATAAAAAAATTTATTTAATTTGCAATAAATTAGTAATAAGTCAAACAAGAGTTAATATAGACTTTTTCTAATTTTTTTATTAATATCAGTAAATTCAAGAAATTTTAATTAATTGATGGATTTATTTGTTATATGAAAGTAAATTTTAGAAATACTAGATGTAATTTATTAAATTATAGAGGATATTCGTGTTCTTACACCAAACTTCAAGGGAGCGTGATTATTCTTTTTTCTTCTTTTTTTCATCTCAAAATCTTAAAAATTTAACACTATTGATCCAGAATCATTAAATATTAAAAAAATAGTCAATTGTTGTTAATTTTGATCTATAAATATTTAATTTTTTTTGTTTACCTTTCTGTGTTGTTTTTAGTGAAAAAATTCGTATAAAAAATTGATCAAATTTAATTTGAATAGAAACAATTACCATAACAAACTTCACTATGGACTCATAGTATGGGCCTTTTATGGACGTTAGGTGTACCCTGATAATAAGGCCCAAGCCCAATAGGCTATTAGCTGGTGAGGATCTTCCTGAAAACCCTTCATGTGTAATTAGTGAATTATTTTCTAAGTAATTTATCAATAATTAAAATTAGCTAATGAGTTATTGGACTCGAATTATAATCTTGGATTTGTGAGACTTTGTTGACGTGATTTAGTAGAATCTACAAATTACTAATAATAAATTAATTAAAACTAATTACATTTAGACACCTTTTGAAATGCGTAATTACACTTTCCTCAAATTTTTTTGAAATTATATTTGCACCCATTTGAGAATTCTTTATTTATAAATCTATCATCTATATTAGGGTTTAAATAGAAAATATTGAGTTCAACAAATATATATATATATATATATATATATATATATATATTATATATACACTTTTAATTTTATACCTAATTCAATATTTTGTATAAATTATTGACGACGTGACTAGTTTTTTCCAACTTTTTCTTTTTTTTTTTTTTTTTTGTTCAATGGCAATAATTTGGGAACAATTTTATTACGTTATACTCTTTTACTTTATGCATATTACTTTTATCCCTTTATAAATATAAATATTACTAGATAGAATTTCAAGATTTTAGGGTTTGAAGGTTACTCCAGCCTAAAGGCACCACATGCCCCCTAGGGCAAATGGTCCTTATCTGATTTTGTGGGGCCGTCAGACATAACTTCAAAGGTCTTACGCGGATGCCACCTAAGTTACATGTGGATGCTACGCTATATGACTTCTATTTTAATTGGGGGATTACAAGCCCCTGAATTTCTCCGTGGAGCTACAGGGCCTTCTTAGATTTGGGCCTTTGGATTTTTTTGGGCTAATTTAAGTACTTTTCTTGGGGGCATTTTCTACTTGACTCTTTAGGACTTTACTCGGATTAGACTTCTCAGGGCATCCTAGGCCCTTACTCGAATTGGGCTTCCTACAGGCGTGCATCCTTTAAGGTTTTGAGCTAGGCATTCTTTTGGGCGCTCTTGTGACCTTTGTTCCTTTTGAGCCGTCTCTTTGGACCAACTCATTTTTATAAGCATCACTGAAAGGAGTAAAATTCAAAGTGAAAGAAAAACCGTTGTGATGTCTATATTTTTCATTCAAACCCTAATAGAAAGTGTACAGTTGTAAATAAAGAGTTCTCAAATGGGATATCATGTAAGTGTAATTTTGAATTTTTTTTTTTAAAAAAAAGAGCAATATACATTTTCAAAAGGGTCTGCGTATAATTACTATAAACAATTGAATAATTAATGTATCAACAAGTTTAATATTCATGTTCTACCATTTATAAATGACTTTAGTGTATATAAGGGCCATTGAAAAACATGAATTTATTACATTCCAAACTTATGGATCACAATCATGAGATCTTTAATAATGAGCCCCAGATTCTATATATGTGGATATTCTTATTATTCTTCCTAAAAAGAAAAAGTTATCTCAAGAACCCTAATAAAACTAATATTGTTATGGTACCCTACCTAGATCAATGTGTGCATGCATTTTCCATAACTTGAATTAATTATAAAAAGGAAATCTTTTATTTGGAAAAAAATTGTAAAGCCCATATATAAAATCTAACCTTTTGACTACTTTTCTAATTATTATTATTTTTTTAGTTTTGGTAAAGATCAAAAGAGAAAAAAGATGAATTAATTAATTATAATGATAATTAATTATCATGAGCACTATTATTGATAGCCATGCAAGAGAACCTCTCTTTCAACCCTAAATTAAAGATGTATATATATAAACAACTCCATCATTAGATGTTGTCAAGCAAGAATCTAACAAAAACTTGTGGTTCTAAAGAAGTCAAATATATAATATATATATATATATATATATATATCAACCGACAAGTTTGTGTCCTTACGTTTGAAAGTAAAGTACGTCTAAAAGAATTATAAATTTTATTTTGACAAAAATACAATTTTAGTCCTTTTAACTTATGGTGTGGTAATTTTAATTTTATACAAATTTATTTTTGCAACCTTGTAACTTTAAAATTTTGGCTATTTTCATTTTTCCGGTAAATTTGGCCTGAAAATTGCATGGTACTTGCACATAACCTAATTAAATTTCAATTTTAATCTCTATAAATATAAATTTATGAAGGACCAAAAATGTCAACTCTCTCAAGTTGTAGGACTAAAAATTGGTCGAAAAATTATTAAAATTGTCAAAATTATAAATTTATAGGATTAAATTGTGAAAATCAATTTGTACAGAATTAAAAATACCACCCCTTAAATTATAGAACTGAAATTGTATTTTTTTTCATTTTATTTTTCACGATCGAGCAAACCCTCATTTTTTTATTATATCATGAACATTCTAGCTAAGTTACAAGTTAATTTGCTACTTAACAAGTTAATTTGCTATGACTAATTAATTGACATCTTAATCTTAAGTTCTTTTGATTATAATAAGATCAAATCTTATACGTATATAGTTGATCCAAAAATCTCTTTAAGCCATTAAATCTTAATTAATAGCTTATATATAAGAAGGTAATTAATTATTTATAAACATAAACTTAGTCAAACACACTTACTTTATATTTAATTAGTAATTATTTTCTTTAATCTGCCGCGAGTTTGATGAACACAAGAATTGTCTTCACCAGATTCATTGAATGGAGCTAAAGGGATATGAATTTAATGTATTTGATTTTTTTGGTCGAATTTTATTGGTTACTTATCTTATTAGTTTTTAATCTTTGTAAAGTGTGGAATCAAATAATAAAATCCTAAAAGACTATATATATATATATATATATATATATATACACTAACTATCGTGGCACGTTTCCCCACGTATATATAATAAATAATAGTTTATGTTTTAAAATGTATTATAAATAATATACTAACTATCGTGGCACGTTTCCCCACGTATATATAATAAATAATAGTTTATGTTTTAAAATGTATTATAAATATATATATATATATATATATATATATATATATATATATATATATATATAAACCAATAAAAAGAAAAAAAAATCAACTTAGGGTATTATTGACATAACGATAAAATTTGTGTGCGGTGTCATAATTGTCGTTTGTGAGAGAAAAATATCTATTCTTTTTATATAGCATAGATATATTAGTGTATTTTTTATTTCGTAATTTAGGTCATTTGGCGTTCATCTTTTAATTTTCTAGGATAGCATTTTGGCCTTATATATTTTTAATTTTTATGAGTTTTAGTCATTTCTTTCGTTGGAGTTCACCGTTCTTGTCAGAATAATGCATACGCCTCTCAAGTGATATTTTAAAATTGGGGCTTTTAATCATATTAATTAGCCCATTTCTGCCAGCATTTGTGTCCTTTAACTTAATTTCTAGGGTAATATTTTAGCCTTGCATCTTTTAATTTGGGTAAATTGTATAGCACCTGCCATGTTTTTAAAATTTAGCTACCCTATGTTAAAAAATAGGTAAAAAATCCCTTGTATTTTATAAATATAGCAAAAAACCCCCCATCTCTTATAAACTAACGGAGAGTGTGCAACACTCGCTTATTATTCGCGTGAGCCTCATTTTTTGGTATTTTTGGATTACTTTAAGTGTCTAATGTCTATTTTGCCCTTTCTTTCGCATTTCAATATATTTTACCTTTCTTTTACATTTAAATATATTTTAAATTTTATATCAAAAAAAATATTTTAAATTAGTTTATTAATATTATTATTTTATTTAAATATATTTAATTAACTTAAATTATTTATTGAGTCCAAATATATTATAATAAATTATATTTATTTATAAAAGATACTAATTTAATATAAACACACCTAAAAAGTTTATAAATATTAAAAAAAATACAATTTAGAATTTAAAATTCACTTTTCAAATTAAAAATTTATATTCAATATAAAAGTCACTTATAATAATTATTTATTATTAACTTAATTACATTATTATTAATTTAAATATATTTTATTTATTTATAAATACTAATTATATATCAAAATATTCAAAAAATAAATATATAAGTTATATTATTATTATATAATAGTTAAATTAAATATTTAAATTATTTAAAATTTAAAATTTAAAATAATAAATTATTTTTACTTTATTTAAAAAAAAAAGGACTTGCTTCTACATCGCTGGCCATAGAGTGGCTGGCGATGGAGGTCGCCCTTCTTCTCTGGGCGACCACCGTCGCCTAGATCTGGCTGCCGCCCCCATGCGTCGCCCCCTTTGGCAGGGGCTACTTCGCCATTGCCCAATCTGTCGCCGCCCACATAGGCGGTGGCCGTCCCGTCAGTGATATGTGTATATATATATTGTATTATATAGAGTTATATTATATTTTAAATATATATTATATATTATATATAGTGTATGATATTTATATATATAAGTTTATATATAAAAAAATAAATATATTTAAATTATTTAAAATCTATACCTTTGATTATTTAAAATTGAATATCAATGATTGATATAAGAAGGGTATAACGGGCAATTCATAAAAAATTTAACGCCGTTAGGGCTTGCCTAACCGAAGGAGAGAGTATGCAATATTTTGAAAAATACAAGGGGCTATTTGCCTTTTTTCTTAACACGGAGAATTTTTAGCTAAACTTTAAAATTATTGGGGGTTTTATGAAATTAACCCTTTTAATTTTTCAATTTGGGTCTTTTTTCACTGAAGTTTACCTTCTTTTCGGTGAAGGTACCTTTTTTTTTGTTCATCGGAGTTCACTGGTGGTCGCATAATAAATATAATATATTTGTCATATGATTAATTACTTAATGTTCTTGAACTGTATATCAATCATACGATAAATATTTTTATTAATTCAAATTTAATCAAACCCAATCCAAAAATATTAGGATGTCTTGCATCATGGGTACAAAGAATATCTAGTTGACTTTTGATGATATCAAACTTTATTTCTATGATTACCATATTAGCTTTGGGTAAATCTTGTATTCAAATCAAGTTGATTGAACTGAATCAATCACATAATAAATATAAAGGTTAATTGTATTTACACCTCTTTTAAAAATATAAAATTACATTGTTTTTCAAAAAAAAAAATTGACATTACACTTACACGTCCTCCAAAATTCTTCATTTATATTTGGCCTCCTTCCGTTGATAAGGTTTGGACTGCAAATGTTGATGCCAACAAAAAAAAATTATATAACTTTTTATTTTTTTATTTAACATTCTTATGTATATTTTTGTACTTATAAAAAAAAATATATTATATTATATTATATATATATATATATATATATATATATATATATATATATGGAGAAAGGTTAACATCACATTTTTTTCTTATACATATGAAATTGTTATATGAAAATGTAAATGAGGAATAAAATTAAAAATTTATATTATGTTTCTGTTAACGTCAATATTTTTCGTTTAAATTCAAGTGAAAGGGAGTCAGATATAAATAATAAATATTTGAAGAGAATATAAGTATAATTTAAAAAAGAAAATTGCGAAAAAATATAATTTTTTATTTTTAAAAAGCTTAATTAAATGTAATGTATATTATAACAATAAATCCAAGCGAAAGGGGTCCGGATGTAAATCGCATTTTAATTGCAAAACAAATATATTATAATATATAAACTATTTTTGCTATTACACCCATCATCTGTAGTTTGCTTCTTTTCCACGTCTTGCAGTAAGGGAAAGATTGATGTGGTCTTAGACACTGTTTCTTTGTATTCTTGTTCTGTAATAACCCAACACTTCACTCAGAAAACCCCATACCACTCTGCTCCAACAGTCCCACTACAAATTTATTTATTAAATTCCATGTTTCTCAATATTACAACATATTTATGTGTTAAATTTGTTTGAAAAAATTGTCTAATTGTAAGATTAATACTCAATAATTATAAAATTAAAAATATTATTAAATATTCGATTGAACCAAATCATTCATCAAAATCAGATATAATATATTTATTATATGATTGATTATTTTTTTGAACTGTACTTTAATTATTTAATTTATTTAGATTCGATCAAACTCGATCAGAAATTCTGATTGACGGAGAGTTAGTGGGGGTGCATGCATATGTACAGTATGAGAGCAGCTTTTAGCTGTTACAATGTAACTTCTTTTCCCAGTCCCCTACACCTACAGTAGGCAAAAAACTGAAATGAAACGCTGTTGCAGTGTAAGTTGTTCCAACTATTTGGCAGATCATTTGTAGTCCCTTAGATATCATGATCATGCAAGACAAGATGAATCCGAGACTGATTGATCTGATCATCATGATGATCAATGTTGGGGGGTTGATGATCTCGAGAAAGAAGACTATGAATTGGAGGGTGATATGGACAAGATGGAACTGCAGAGAAAGAGACATGCTGCATGCAGTGAGAGAATTCGAACAGTTTCGTTCTCTTCTTTCTTCTGACCAAATAAACAGATCATCGAACTGCTGCTACTGTTCCCAGAAAGCTCTCTTGTTTCTATGGTGTGGAGAAAAGGAGATTCTTCTCTCTCTTTTTTTTTCTATTACACACTCAGGGGTGTGTGTGTGTGTGTGTGTGTGTTTCATCCACACCCGTACGTGTGCTTGTTTATTATTATTACATCCTGGGAAGAGCAGAATTAATGATCATGTAAGAGATGAATAACAAAACATTTGCATTTCTCTCTCTCTCTCTCTCTCTCACACACACACACACACAACACAGAGATTCATATATTGAAAGACTGGCAAAGCATTCCAACCCACATTACCAACTAATCTTTTTAACATTTTAGTTATAAATTAGATTAATGGAACCCTAATTACCACAAAGTTCTTCATGTCTTCATTTTCTTTATTTGTTGGGGTGGGGTTGGGTTGTACTCTAATTTCTTGCCAGTGTCTGGTTTTTAAAATGAGGTGAAAATCTGTACAAGGGCCAGCTCCAACCACCTTTATTTATCCAAAGGAATGCAAAAAATCTGTTGCTCACTGTTTTAGCTGTCTGGTGCAAAGGCTGAGGTGAACACAAGCTGTAAGAAATTGAGACAAGATACAGAATATAGTGTAGTGACTGCTGCAATATCTTTAGGTACAAAAGGAGGCTAAAGATTCAAATTTGACATACACACTTCCCTTATGTGAAATGACATCTTATAAACAAAAAATTGACTTTACCTCAACATTTTGATCAACTCTCTGATCAAAAGTGTGCATTTTCTGCTATTTAACTCAAAAAAGGGGCCTCTTCCAAGTCACTGTATAGTGTTTGTTCCTCATGATTATAAAAAAGAGTAGACTTGGATGATTAATGCTTTTCCTTTCATTTTAATTAGTTGTATTAATAATCACAGCAGACATTCTTGATGAGTATATGTTTCAGACAACAACACTTTTCAAATCAAAGGCTATTTAATTTGTAAAAGGGTTAAATGTATTTTTGATCTTCTAACCTAGGTTATTTGATATTTTTATTTTTATTTTTTTTAGTAGTACGTTTTAGTTTGTATTTTTTTAATGCGAAAATCTTAAAAATGTTAGATGTGAGAAAAAATGTTATCCTAAAAAGTTGAAAAGACAAAAATATAGGTAAAAATATGCTAATAGGAACAGTTGCCACAATTTTAAAAGGTCATGTGACATGCGCATGTATTTTTTCCGTGAGAATGGTGACCTCCAGCAAATAAAGGGCCAAATTGCATTTCATTTATCCCCCTCCCCCTATTTTTAAAGGTCAACTGAAAATCACCTTATATTTTAAAAATAGGCAAAAAAGTCCTCCGTTTTTTTAAATACTGCACAAAAAATCCCATTCATTCAGAAGTTAACACAAGGTGAAGTGCACTAACAGGTGGTGCAGGAGGGCATGATTTTTATTTGCATATTTTGACATTTTTTGCTATAAATTTACAAAGATACCCCTATATTTGTTTGAAATTACCACATGTACTTGTTTTTAACTTTATTTTTAATTGATTTTTATTGTTGCATTTTATCCCTCCTAAAAGTAAATAATTTTTTTAAAATAATATTATTTAAATACAAAATAATAATATATACTTTTTATAAATTTATAATGTAAATAAAAAATTAAATTAAAATCACAACGCAAAAAATAGTATACTAAGTTCATTTTTTATTATTTAATACATCAATGTAAATATTAATGAACAATAACAATGATATTAACTAATTTAATAAATATTTAATTTAAATATATTTTAATAAATTATGTATTATAAATAATTAAATTTAAATTACTAGTGTATGTAATTATAATAAAAAATTAATACTCTTTCTTTACTATTTCAAAATTTTAAATCTTATCATTTTAAAATTTTGCTTTTCCTTAAATTAATTTTAGACTTTATTTAAAAAATTAACTATCGTCGCCGTCACCTAGAGTCCCCTCCCAAAATTCCCCTGGGCGACCCTGAAGTCACCCCCTTTGCGTTGGGCGGCGCAAGGGTGGGGGTCTAGTGGGCAGGGTGGGGTGAGGAGGGGCTGGGGTGGGCGGCGAGTGGAAGGGGAGGAGGGGCATGGGGAACGAAGGTGGGTTTGATTTATTAATTTTTATATAATATTTTATATTTTATATTTTATAATTATAGATATAATACACATTAAAATTGATTAAATCTTAACCCTTAATAATTGAGATCTAATGGTTGAAATGTATTGATTAAATCCTACGATTGTTATGCAATTGAAAAAAATCCAATGGTCATGAAAAGAAAATAATAATATATGATAAGGGCATTACTGGTCTTTTGATAAAAAAAAAATTAATGTTGTTAGCTTTAATAAGAAATAGAGGAATTTGTTTTGCCTATTTTTAAAACACAGGAAAAAAAAATTTACCTCACTTTTGAAAACACACGGGGGATAATGTGCAATTTGGTCCAAGTAAAAGGATAGAAATCATAAAAATTAAAAAACATACGGACCAAAATGCTACCTCAAAAAATACATTTAAGCCTTAGCAAAATTTGCTGCTGCTGATCATATAAATTCAACAAGTGGTTTCTTACTTTATAAGGATGTAGCTAGAATCAAGAATAGCATGTAGCTTAATTAATACATGGAGGTAATATTGAGGCAGTAGATTAATGGCTATCTGGCTAGCTAGAGAATCTTTTCTCTTACAAAACTTATAACCTTATTCCACACAAACTCATACGACTATTGTTTTATTCTTAATAAATTATTTATAATGATCAATCCCAACATAATTCCCCAATATCTTCACCATCCCTCAATTAATATACACTCAACAAGAGACTAATTCTTGGCTTATATAGCAGTTGAATACAATTGCTAAAATACCAAGTTTGATGTTCTGTAGAACGAGTGAGAGGCTTTCTAGCTGCAAGAATGCATGTGAGGCTATAGCTAGCTAGAAAAATCATGACCACTTAGATCAAATTTTGCATACCATAAAGGAAAAAGAGGGCCTTCTGCAGCCAAGAATTCTTCCTGGAGAGATATAAACCCTAGATAGGTGATCATGATCATGAAACCCTTTTGAAAAAGTTAACCCTCAAATGCTTCCATCCACCCCTCCTCCATGAGGGTTATAATTATCATTCCATGGCATAGATGATGAATATGGGATAATTGGGAAGCTAGGTGTTTGATAAAATCTACCTCCCCAACCACCCACCGGCCGCGGCTGCGTCGGCACCATGTGTGTGGAAGCCAATGCTTGGGGGGCGGCCGGGGGAGGCTGCAGTCCGGCTGCCTGGATGCCGTTGCAGGCGAAACGGATCAAGTCTGCATTTGCGGCGTCAAGCTCCTTCTGCAGACGCTCAACCTGTCTCTGGAGGAAGGAAATGGCGCTGATGCAGCCGTAAACGGGGTCCCGGACACGGGCCTCTGCCTCATAGGCGAGGGAATTCACGGCATCCTCGCGCTGGTGGGGCAGAAGCTCGTTGAGAAGTTTGGTCACGTTACTTGCCCCGAAGATCTTGTGAACGTTGGCGAATTTCTGAGGCTCTTCTGGGGGAAATAAGGCGCAAAAATGCAGCCCGGTATGCATTTTCTCCGCAAGAACTTGCAGGCAGCGCAGGGAGAGTTGTAGGAGCTAGATGAAGCCATTGTTGATCAAATGATCAATTTCTCCTGTGAAATCAGAAAAAAGTACCAAGTAAAAGTCTTAATTTGATTGATAATTTAGTACTTTGATGATAATTATGTCTCTTAAGTTTTTCTTGTCATTTTTTACTTTAAATTACTCATGAACCACCTATCTCCCAGGTCAATCAGATGGCTTTTCTCTTCGGTTTTCCCTTCATTGCTTTCTTTAATTTGTTTTTCTGCCTTTTACTACCAGTAATCATGGAACTTAATTTGCATGTTTTGTAATTACACTACAGTTTGATTAAGCCTGTAATAGCTCATGACCACTGTCTGTTCATTACCCTCCTGTCTCCGTGTGAAACAGTTCAAGTACCAATTCTTGCCTGTTTTGTGTGCTGAGATAGATTCTGACAATCCATCTCCACATATTTTACAAGGGACTATGCATGTTTCCCTTAAGAGAACATGTCAAAATTCCTCCAAATCTAGTGTTGAAACCGCGTTGATGGGAATTATAAGTTAACAAATTTTGATAAAATATTGTTAAAAATCCAGAATGTCCCAGTTACAGTTAATCTGAGTAAAGAATGTTTATGACATGAAGGTTTCATCATGAGTACTAATCACTACAAAAGCTAGACCAAGAAACCCTAGATCAAGAAACCAAAGAAACATATAACAGTGCTGCAAGAATAGTGAACAAACACAGCAAAGAAACAAAAGGGCTTCATGAATTGTACCTGTACATGTATTTCCTAGATCAGAAGAGGCAAAAAAGAAAGAGAAAACAGGAAGAAAAAACTACCTTTTCCCCCTTGTCTGGGAGATGTATGTATGTAAGAATATCCAAGAAAACTGTATATATGTCTGCTTATGATCTTCAAAAAAAGCTGTGGGAACTGCAAACACACAGATAGCAACCCTAACTGGAGAGATCATCAATTGTATCAGAAGAAAAAAAAAGGGAAAACATTGATGAAAGGAGGACAAAGAGCATTTAGTGGATGGAGAAGGAATGAATAAGGCATAGGACAAAGGGTAATGAATGAGAGGTACACTAAAAAAGATGACTATGACACTCCAACTCCAACATATCTAATAATTTTATGATATTGTCACTCATTTTTCCTCACTATATACCCTATTTTTCTCTTTGCCTGCCCTCTTCCTCATGCATTCAGACATACAATCAAGAATTCATCTGGTTTTTTTTTTTTTTTAATACAAAAAAAAACATTATTAATTCTCTTTGTAATAAGTGGTAGATGTGTAGTACACATAGCCAACTCATCCCTTCTGTATTCTTGTCCAAACCCCTCTTCATAAGAGTACTTGGAGTCACTGTGAACTTGGATTTCACCAGCACATATATACAAATTATATATGTATACATTATTCATTATGGTGCATTTGGGATGGATGGATTTGGATTTGGATTTGGATTTGAAAGAAAGATTTAGAGAAAGTTGATTTCAAATGATTCCATTTGGAAAGAATTTGGAATAATTTGAAATCCAATATTTATATTTATCAAAATTAGAATGAAATGATTTATTTATAAAAAAAACAAAAAATAGAATAATTTGAAATCTATTATATTTAGAATTATTCAAATAAATTCAAAGGATTTGAAATCTTTCAATCCAAACCTAAAGTAATTTCCTCAACAATGAAATCCAAGAAAAAACAAAAAATGAAGATTTCATTAATGTAAAAGCTGATTTAACTGGTGCAAGAAGATTGATGTGCATTCACATCCACATCTCAAATAACATATATATAAAGAGAAATGCAGCAAAAGTTAAATAAAACAAAAGCAGAATCTTATATATCTATATATATAAGCACTATCAGTATATATATATATATATATATATATATATATATATATATATGAATGTGGCTATAATGAAGGAAGCATATATATATATATATATATATATATATATATATTATATTATATATGTATCATTTGATTTGTGATGAATCAGTGATCTTAATCTATTGTAACAGATAATATCAAGGGCTAGTATTTTTTGTGTTCGGTCAAAAAGAGTGGGCTGTTGATGAGAGTGAACATTATAAATTACACTATAAGAAAATAGCTTGATAGGAACGAAATAAAATTAGCGTCGAGATAATTATCAAGTAAAATTTTTGTTATTAAATCATATTATTAAATACAAGGATTTACTTGCTAATATTTAACAACAAATTATTTATAATATATATATATAATAATAATAATAATAAATAGGAAATAATATAATTGTGGTACTGTTTCTAAGGAGCCGTGGCAATTTTAGTCAAGGTCCGATTCAAAATAGAGAATTAGGATAGTAATTTTCAAAAAATAGCAATTTACAGACAAAATGCCCTAATTTTGCCAAAATCGCACACATGACCACATAAATTTGAGAATTTCTCCAAAATCAGGTGAATTAACTTACATGAAAGTATTTCTCAGCCGGTGTTTACGCGGTAAAAGTGACGTGTTTCAAAAAATCATGTGAACACCAACTAAAAAAAATACTTCGGCGTAAGTTAATTCGCTAGATCTTGGAGAAATTCCCAAATTATGTTGTCATGTGCGCATCATGTGCATGATTTCGGGAAAATTAGGGCATTTTGTCCTTAAATTACCATTTTTTGAAAATTATTGTCCTGATTCACTATTTTGAATTGGACTTAGACTAAAATTGCCACTGCCCCTAAAAAGTTGGACCAAAGTTGCCCTTTTCACTATTAAATAGTATAGATTAGCAACGAAAATTTTATTTGCTAATTAGCTCGACACTAACTTTAGCATCAAACTTTTCATAATTATTGAGCTATTTTCTTATAGTGTTGTCTATTTGGGCAGCATTTATGTAATTATTTGCAGTCTCTCTTGATTTGGAGCATTCAAATCCAATTAATTAGTCCATTACAAGAAAGAGAAGTAATTAAACATTCCCATGTACATAAATTTTTTATTAGGCATATGTATTTTGGTCTGGAAATGATCTCATTCATGAATGGATTGCCATTTTGTTGTTCTGATATTATGGGAATGAATCAATCATTCAAAGAGTTTTAGGTAAAGTGGAAATGCTCTCATGATCAACAGTGAACCTTAATGGAAAGTCGGGCTTTTGTTTTGTCATATTGTGGAAGAAGGATTAAAAGCATTTTTACCCTGTAATTTAGATTATTTGGTATTTTTATCATTTAATTTTTTAAAGTTAAACATTGGGCCTGTATCTTTTTAATTTTTGTGATTTTTTTTTTATTTTTTTGCCGGAGTTTACCTCCACAGGCAAAAAGGGTGAACTCTGACCCAAAAAAAATAAAAAAGAAGAAGACTAAATTGCAGAAGTTAATAAAATACAGGACCAAAAAAAGCTATTTCAGAAAATTAAAGGACAAAAATGCTAACATAAATGAGCTAATTGGAAGTAGCACCAATTGTATTTTTTCAGTGAGAAGGGTGAACTCTGACAAGTAAATGACTGAAATCGTAAAAAAAAAAAAATTAAAATATTATTTTAAAAAATTAAAGGACGAAAATATCAAAGGATCAAAGTTAAGGAACCAAAAATGCCATTAAGCCTGTGGAAGAATGTCAGCACTAGCTATAGACATGTTGTTCTTACAATTAGTAGTATTTTAAGTTGTTAAATATCACACAAATTATGTATTAATTAGATAATTAGATATTTCTACTGTAATATTAGATTAAATAACACATTATGGTACAAGCAAGGTACTAGAAAAAATATTAGTTTTGCTAATAACTGATTATTATATGTTAAAGTAAAAAGTGTGATAAATACTAATTAATTATGGTTATGTAATAATTGTTATTTCAGCAAGTGAGGCCAGCACATTAGCAATTTGATTAAATAATCATAACAAATATTTTGACCATAATCAAAATCAAGGCAAATATTAGGTAAAATTACAAAATTAGTCCTATATGTATATGGAAGTGGCAAAGTTAGTCCTATAACTCGCGATTTTGATTTAGGGACAATTTTAGTCATGCTAAAAAAATTGCCAGACTTCAAGCGGATAAATTGGAGTGTAGGAGGATTTCGACTGCCAACTAGATTCAACTTAACTTCATGACATCCTAGGTGGATATTGACAAGGGCAGGTTCTTACATGCTACTCACCCGTCCGCACTGGAAACACCACTTCCCGTCCATATTTTCCTCACAATATAAATGAAAAATACCTTTTTCTCTCTCATCTTCTTTGCAAATCAAACTGACAGTGAAAAAAGAAAGCTGAAAATGTTTTCAATGTCATCGGGCATTATTCCACTTCAAAAACTAATTTTGTGATATTAGGGTTGAGAACATCTTGAACCAACAACATTCTTGAAAAAAGGTTCTATTCTTGCCAAAATGATAAGTAAGAATGTCAAGTTTTGCAAAAATAGATTTTCTGGAAAAGTAAATTCTTGACATCTTTGTGGTTTGATTACAGAGTGGAAGGTGCAGAATTTTTACCTGGGAGGACCCCCTATATATGTGTGCTAGAGCTATGTGTGCCATACCTGATTTGCAATGAAAGCTTCAAGCGATGGAAATAGAAGCAAATATGTTGAAGAAGGTTTTTTTTTTTTTTTTTTTGCTTAAAGTTAATTTGTTTGGTTGCATCATGTTTTGTGGCGTTCGTATTTTGGGGAAAAATGCAATTTTAGTCGGGGTGGTATTTTTGGTCCTGTACGAATTGATTTTCGCAATTTAGTCCTATGATTTTAAAATTTTAGCAATTTTCATCCTTTTCCGGTATTTATAGTCCTGTAACTTAGGGGGCATTGACATTTTTAGTCCTATAACTTAGGGAAGTTGATATTTTTGGTCTTACATGAATTTACTTGCAGAATTAAATTGCAATTTTTGGCCAAAAGCGAGTAAAATTGCCAAAATTATAAAGTTACAGAACTAAATTATTAAAAAATTCATTAACTAAGAAATGCCACCCTCCTTAAATTACAAGACTAATATTACAATTTTTCCTCATATTTTGGATAGGTAAAGGGATCGCGGTTGCTGGATGAACCTTCCAAGGTTGCTAGAATATACAAAACCCGCCTACTAGGCCATCTCAGCATCCATGTGGAAGGCCACGTAATTAAATTGCGTCCAGTTAGCAGTCAAAATCCTTAGCCTCTATTTGTGCGTTTGAAATTTGGCGATTTTGGTCGAAATGACTGAAATTATCACTAAATTAAAATTTATAGGATCAAATTGCCAATCCAATACTTAGACGACTAAATTTTTCATCCCCTATACATACAAGACTAACTTGCAATTTTGCCTAAATATTAATTAACTATAGTAAAATAATACTTGATTTTTGTATCTTTTTTCCCCCCAACTATGTAGTATTGATTTACACTGATTTATCAAATGTGATCATTTACAATGTAAGGAATATATATATATATATATATATATATATATATATATTTTGAAATGATGAAATAGTACTTTGTACAAGATTTTGATCATCAAAGCTTCTAAATTATATACAGGTAAAAATTACACTTTTAATTCTATACGATATGAGATTCAACACTTTTAGTTATTTCTTTTTTATGGAATTCAAGAGTTAATTGTATTTTCCACCCACTACAAAAAAAAAAAAAAAAAAAACAACAATGAACCATGGTTAATTGTCATAATTAAAGACAAAAAAATTATATCAAATAGTTATTAACAACGGTTATGCAATGTTGTGGTCGTGGTATTTGCAAGGATGACTAAAAGTATTTATTATGGCTAAAAGTCATGGCAAATATTTTATCCATGGCTCTTAACCATGGCAAATAACTTTTTATGGGGAAAAATCTATGTTTTTGTATCGATATTATTTTTAACTGTGGTTAATAAAAATTATTTACTATGTTTTTTAATCCATAACTATTACAGTTGTAGTCAATAGTCATTTTTCTTTTTCTAGTGAGCTCAAAGGTATACCAATAATTGAATTCACCCTCCCCTATGGTATCCAAGATAACAACCCTCCAATAACATTAACCATAATTTTTAGGATGGAAATACCCTTATCATTTAGCCTCTTTAAATATTTATTACAATCATTTCATTTTAAAAAATAAGAATTATAAGAATTTTATTATTAAATAGAACTTGTTCAAAATTTATAATTTTTATAATTAGTATAGAAACTGAAACTCTATAACTCTACAACCCTCATAATTTTAGATATTTACATATTTAAAATTTATGTTATATTTATGAACACTAATAATGTGTAATTTTTTTTTATCAAAATATTGTCAACACAATTTTAAAAAATCAACATTGAACCTATATATAAATTATAAATTGTACAAAATTATATATCTAATTAATCTATAATATCCTATAATTTTGTGAATAATTAATGATATCGTATTTTTATATTTATTCTTATTGTGATTGAATATAAATATACACTTTCAATGTAATATAATATTTCTTTCAAAGAATTTTATGCAAGGTATATTTATTATATCACAATTTATACATATTTGTGTGTATCTTTTACATGAATAGTTTACTTTGAATAAATACAACTTAAACATCCTAGGTGCAAAATCCATTTAGCCCTTTTTAAAATGGTTCTAAACTTGAAAAAATTTGTCACATTAAATCCTTTGCTTTACGTGAAACTTTTAGTCATTTGCTTTACGAGATTTATGAGACTAAATGCATTAAGTTTTCTTAATTTTAGGATAATTTTTGAAGTCTCGTAAAATATAGGATTAAATGTATTGACTTTTCTCAATTTGGGGATCATTTCAAAATTTTCATAAATCAGAGGACTAAAAATATTTAAACTCTTATCTTATGAGACTAAAAGAGTAATTTAGTCTAAATTATTTATAAATTCGGAGATTGATGGGAGTATATGCATGTTTAGTTTAATTTCTTAAAACATTATCCGAAAATCTATACTATATATAGTTGAAGATGGTGGTATTGGTGTCTATCTGTTTTTTGGTATGTCATTTTTATTTTATTTTAAGATTTATTTATTTATTTTACATATTCAAGTAAGTACTTCTCCCCACTTATTATCCCACTTATCATCCATAATTTGTTTTTGTTTTTTTACATATGAATTTTCTTCTATCCATTAATTTATTCTCTCCATTAATTTAATAAAATATTATTATATTTACACACGCGTTGAATGTGTGTTTTCGACTAATTTATATAATAATAACGTGTTTTACTAGCATTTCTTTGTCAAGTAAACCACAAAAATTTATCAAAAGATCAAAAAATACCTATTTGGCTCCCCAAAATTTTTCTTAGAATTTGTTCTAATTCCTTAGTTGACTAAAAAAAGTATCTTATCATTAATTTAGACAATCAAACAACATTCCAGACTAATTTTAATTATCTTTTAAAAGAAAAAGGGATAATTACACTCCCCTCTGTTAGGTTTAGTTTAATTACACATAAACCCCTATGATTTGAAATATTACATCTATTGCCCATGAGGTTTACTTTGGTCTAATACATTAGTCCTCTATTAATAAAAAATCATCGAATTTGTTGATATTAATAAAAAAATAGAAAAAAATTAATATTTATACTCGATTGACTTATTACTGACTTATTGCAGGTCAGGTAAATTTTTTATGATCAAATAACCCTCATAAGTCTTTGTACGTTAATGGATATGAGGAGGTATATCATCATTTATAAGGGTAGTTTAGTTCCAAAAACAATTATTTGACATACAATAAGTTAATAATAAGTCAATCGAGGGTATATATCAATTTTCATTTAATTTTTTCTGTTAATATTAGTAAATTTAGTGAATCTTGACTAATGGAGGGGCTAATTTGTTAGAAGCAAACCTTCAGGAGTGCTAGATGTAATATCCCAAACTATAGAAGGTTTACATATAATTACACCAAACTTCGGGTGGCGGGAGCGTAATTATCCCAAAAAAAATTAGGAATCAAAATTGATAAAATCGAAACAGGAAAATTAAAAATAATTTAGTGGCTAATCCTGGGAATCAAAATTACAATTATGGGGGTTGTTTTATGTGGAATGAAATTCAGTTGATTCAATGTTGATATTCTTCCAGAGAAGAGGACAAAAATATATTGAATCCTGGCCGACAAAAACCCATGATAGTGAACAACAATCGATAATTATTTTTCCAGAAATTGCCTTAATGTAAAAACCACTTTCCAAAAAAGGTAAAATGATGGGTAGTGATGACTGATTGCAATTAAGAGACAATTCCTTAATTAATTTCAAGACTCTCTTTATTAATTATGTGATCATGACAATAAACATTCATCGAACCAGCGCATAATACAAAGTATCAACCTCCCAAGTCCCAACCCATAATCTTACTTAGGATATGTCCACCATATCGTGTTCGAATTCAGACCATTTAATTTTGATTTTCATTTAATTTTTTTTTTTTTTTAGGTAAGAGCGATGAAAAAACAATTCCTACTATGCAGTAGACCAACTCCTGCTATACATCAGACAACATCCCATGCATTTGGTAGAGTTTGAACCCATAACCTTTAAAATTATTGAAGGCCTTAGTTTTGCCAATTGAGTTAGGCCTCATTGACGATTCCCATTTAGTTGTTTTGCCATTTTAATAATTAGATTGAGGGATTTTATGGAATAAACATTTACTAGGAAGATGGTCGTCTATGGAGAAGAATTATATTTTACGTTCTACAAGCATTAAAAGAAATATTACTTTTATCAATAATTAATAAAAATCATAATTTTATACTCTACTCTATAAAAGTCAGATTTATTGATGGAATTGTAAATAATTTGAGTCGAGTTGAATATGCATTATTGTTCAAACTTGTTGGATTTAATATCAAGCTTGAAAAGTTGCAATTGAATTTGATTTGGTTATTAATCTAATCAAGTTGAAACGAGTTTTAAGGATCGAACATGAATCGAGCTCGAGTGATGTCACATTTTTATTATTTTTATACTAATCAAATCAAGTTCCAGTCGAGCTTGAAAGCTTATCCAACAAAAAAAATTATTTAAGTTTAGTTTGTTAAACTTAACTGATCAAATTCAAACGCATTTTTTTCAATTGATTTCATTAATCGCGTATAGAATAGTTTCATTTATTTTACAAACCTTGTCACGGGGACCAAATTTGGTTGACATTATGAAAACATAACTTCATTCTTATATAAATGACACACTTTTAACTGGGAAAAAGTGCAAGCAACCCCTTATGATATTGTAAATAAGCAAATTACTCTTTTATGAACAATAAAAAAATAGCAATTTACCTCCGATTTTTATTTAAGTACAAGCAATGAATTATTATTAATTTGAAAATAAATTGATTACAATCATTCCTATCGAATTATTACAGTAAAAACACCACCTACTTCAGTAGAAACAACATTCCACGCATAAGCGGGATTCAAATCGACGAATAGGGAGGTAAATTGCTTCATTTTAAACAATATAGAAGGGTAATTTGCTATTATTTTTCTTATAAAAAAATGATTTGCTTATTTACAATAGGGTTAAATACGTTTTGCACCCCTAAAGTATGTTACCCATCAATTACCCCCCCCCCCTCCCCATCTTTAGATAATCCTTTAAATTAAATAAAAATTGACAAAGTTACCCTTAACTACTAATAATATATATTCACATTAATGCCTTCTACTATTAAATATATCATCAATTTGAAAATTTTATTCAACTACAGTGTTTATAAATTAATACTATATTTGTATAGATTAATTAAGTACAAAATAATTATTTCAAATTTGAGTGTATAAATAGTAGTATTGATAATAGCAAAAGTTTATAAATTTTCACTAATTTTAAATTAACGAATAAAGAAGTATTTTTGGATATTAAAATTTTACCTAGTGGTATTTTAGAGTGTAGGCTCTACCCAAATCAAAATTATTACCATATATATGTGTGTCCAAGTCTTGATCTAATATAAAATATTTTATACAGATATGGGTCATAGGCTAAATATTGCACACTAATGATTGACTTTATATGTTGGACCTAAGGTTAGGTCAAATGATGAAATAAAGTTATTATATGGAAAGACAAAAAACGAAATAAAATTATCTCACTGACATTTGGGTGCTAAAACAATAGGCTCAACGATCACTTGGAATATTTTTGTATTGAAAATTATACCTTGTGTAATTCACAAACACAAGTTTATAAATTTATTTTAATTTAAAACTACTAATATTGATCTTATCAGTTTGTGACTAATCCAATATTAATTTATTAACATCATAAAAAATAAAAATTAAAGTCAAATTGATTGAAATATTTAACTATAGTGGGCATTAAAGTAAATATAACTTATTATTAATAATCAAGAGTATTTTTGTCCATTTTTATTTAATTTAAAGGATTACCATAAAGATAAGAGGGTAATTGAAGATTTTTTTAATTTAGGGGATAATTGATAAAGGTAGTATATTTAGGGGTGCAAAATATATTTAACCATTTACAATATTAAAAAAGATAAATCGCACTAAACCCTTTTTAACTAAGGTGTAAAAATGTGGCGAACTTAAATATATTCTGCACCTTGACTATGATAATGTCTTTTTCTATGTGCACCACCCTTTTTTATAAAATTGATGATTAAACATTATTAATACATAATATTATTACGTATATATATTATTGATGAATATCTCTAATTGGTGATGAGATACATGATTATATATATTGCTACTCATGGGGTGTCGGTGTGCTAAACCCTTTTTTGCAAGTTCCCTTTTAGAATTTGCATTCACTTTGTATCAAGCATTGAACGACAGTCCAAATTTATTGGATACGTGCGTTTTTTGAACGCAACATAAAGGACTATCATAAAAATAGAGAGATAATTGAAGGTTTTTCTTTTTTTTTTTTTAATTTAGAGGGTAATTGATGAAGGTAGTATACTTAAGTGGTGCAAAATGTATTTATTAATCCATTATCTTGTATGGGATTCGCCCATTTTCTTCGGATCACTTTTTGAATTAAATTATATAAAAACAACTTTTGAGAAAAGCTATGAAGTATAGCTTTTAATCCTACTATAATTATTTTTCGTCTAATCACCTATTTTTCCCATTAAATTCAACCAAAACTATTTGACATGAGGTTAGTTTTCGAATTTAACCACGATGTGCAGTTGTATCGCTAATTATTGAAACTATCAATCTACACGCCATGGTTATTTTTTCTAAAATCAATTTTCTCATAAAGAAACGAAAAAAGTTATGACTCTTTATTTGTCATTGTAGCAATAATTTTGTGTCTTCTATTCCGTTTTACATAAACATGTCGCATTAAATATGTTACATATGTGCCATGCATGTGTAAAATGAAATACCAGAAAATAACACTAATTTGGAATGAGAGAAATCTAAATTATTACAGCAAAAGATAACAGGAAAATGAGGAAATATACTCTACTAGAAAAGCAAGGAGCAAGAAAAGCTAGGTAAAATAATGACAATGCCTAGGTTTAAAGTTCTAAGCTGCAAAAGTTAAAAGCTATACAGCATGTTGTAGCTCTAAAACAAGACTTGTCTGAGAAACCAACAAGGGATTCCAAATGTTTCCAGATTACCAACCTAGATAGATTGGTTTTTCATCAACTCAAAGTGACACAAAGTGCAATAAGCAATTTTTTTTTTTTTTTTACACACTTCCGCACCCAACACACACATACACTCAAGATTCGAACACAACACCTCCCATAGGAAAGTTTTATGCCTGAACCATTTGGTTGTCCCCCGGGACGAAAATGCAGTAAGCATGGCTGCAAAGTCTTGCTTAGCATTTACCTGTTGATGCTAAAACATAAGTTCTAGTCAGGATCCAAGGCAGCAATAGCATATTCTTTGCAGATCCTTTACAGGTCAGAAGTGTAAATTCCTCTGGAAAGCAAATAAAATCAAATGGAAAAGTTGATGAACTGTCATTGAATTCAATTGCAACTCAAGATGCATAACCCTAAGCCATAAGAATGAGATCAAGAATCCAGTAGTGAGCATGAAAGTGGTAACTATGTATAAGCATTTCTACACTTCTTTTCACATCTCAATGATTTATATCACTGATCCAGCTTATTCCAGGCATTTTCCCTTTCACCCTTCCGCTGTCAACTCTCAGTTGTTTCACCTCATCCCACCTCCCATCACCAGCAAATAAATTAGAAAGCAACACACTGTAACCGCAATCTTTTGGGTTAGTTTCGGACAAATGCTTGGCTATGACCTCAAGCAACTCATAATTTTTATGAGAATCACAGCACGACAAAGTGCACCCAAATGCTGGAATTCACTGGTTCTGGAAGGGATTTGATGAGATCAAAAGCCTCTTCCGCCTTTCCATTCATCCCAAGAAGCTTCACCATGTGAACATGGTGCTCAGTTTTAGCTTGAATCCCAAATTCATTCATCAATCTGAAATATTCCCAGCCTTCATTAACAAGACCAGAATGACAACATGCACAAAGGAGACCAGCAAAAGTAGTTTCATCTGGTTTTAATCCTTCTCCAAGGACCTCCTCAAACATTTGAAAGGCTTCACAAGCACATCCGTACAGACCAAGACTTGAAATCACAGTATTGTATGAGATGATATTTCTTTTAGGCATGTTTTTGAAAACTTTAATGCCCATTTCCAAGAACCCACATTTGGCATACATGTCAATAAGAGCAGAGGAGACAGCAACCTCCATGTTGCAGTCATGCCTGATAGCATAACCATGAATCTCACAGCCTGGTCCTACAATCGCCAATTGAGCAGAAGCTGCCAGCACGCTAGCAAGCAGTACAGGGTCTGCTTTCCCACCATCCATGAGCAATTCCCTAAAGAACTCCAAGGCCTTTACATGATCTCCAGCAAGAGAAAAACCAGCAATTAGCGCAGACGAAACTAAATCAGGCTGAACTAGACTATCAAAAACTCTACAAGCCAATTCCATGCTTTTACACCTTGAATACATACTGACAAGCGCACTGCATGCATGATCATTCAAAATCAAACCACATTTAACACAAAATCCATGAACTGTTTCCCCTACTCTTAGCACACAATGATCAGATAGTCCCATAATCAAACCAACCATTGTATACCCATCCGGCCGGATTCCCATATTTTGCATGGCATTGAATAACTCTACCCCCTAGCTGAATCTCCAAAAGTCCCAACCTGAAATCATTGCATTCCATAGCACCAAATCTGGCTCTTCAATCCCACAAAACACACAGCTGGCCACATCAACTAGGCCTAACTTTGAGTAACAACTTATAAGAGCACTATTACATATAAAATCCAATCCCAAACCAAAAGCAACCGCTTGCCCATGCACAACTCTCAACGCCTCTACATCAAACCTCTCTGCACACGCCCGCGCAACACAAGCAAAAGTATAGTTATCAGGCTGTGTTCCAGAGCTTCGCAGGCGTTTAAACAGCAGAAATGCGTCAAAGAATTTGTGGGCCTGGGCATACGCTCGAATAATGGAGTTCCAGAGGAAAATGCTCCTGTGGGGAGTTGTGTCGAACACGGTGTGCGCAGAAATAAGGTCATTGTTTATGGCGTAGAATCTGACGATTTTAGTGGCGTAAAAGGGGTCAGAAGAGAGGCGGTGCTTGATGAGCAACGCGTGGAGAATTCGGGTGACAGAGAGTGCGTTATTGGGTTTTGTGAGTTGTGAAAGGAGTGATTTGAAATGGGAGTGCATTTGCAAGAAGAGTTGCCATCTACAGCTGGGACTAAGACAAATCAGACTCTTATAGAAAGGACAACTGAATCTTGGTGCCTTGCGACAAGGAAGATGATGATTTGCAACAAGTAACTAATTGATGCTTTGGGTTTGGGTTGGAATTTCTGATGTGGTTCTTGGTAAGTCTGTTCATTATTGTCGGAAAATCAAGGGAAGTCAGCGAAACTAATAACAAGAAAGCTTACAAGTCCTTCACCAAGAACCTTATAATTATTATGGCTAAATATAGATCCATAGTAAATAGTTTTCCTATTAAATAGTTGGGCTAATTACCCTTACATTCCTTTTAAAAATATTAAATTATATTTTCTTTCAAAATAATTTTAAAATTATATTTACAATTCCTTCAAAAAAATTTCATATGCATCTAACTCCTTCGTTGGGGTTTGGAAGCAAATTACTCGCCAATTACATAAATTCCAATTTCTCCCCCTATTTAATATATTTATGTATATTTTTTGTAGTTATAAAAGAATAAAAATGTAATATATATATATATATATAAATATATACACACACACACACATATAGATAGAGTGAAGTTAACATTACTATATTTTTTTTTATAAGTATAAAATTATGACATGGAAATGTTAAATGAGGGGTATAATGGAAACTTTATGTAATTTTTTTTATTAACGTCAATATCTTTCATTCAAACCATAATTAAATGGGATTATGTATAAACGGTGAATTTACAAAAGGAGTGTAATTATAATTTTAAAATTTTTCAGAAAAAAAAATCTAATTTTGCGTTTTTAAAGAAGGTCTAAACCCTAAACAAAACTGTGGCTCATAAATTTCGACATAGGATAGTCAAGAGGCACAACCCAAGCCATTAAGTTATCTCGTTGTGACACAAGCAACCATACACAAAAGGCTTCATTTCAAGATGTACATTAGGTCGGATTGATCTGAGCCCGTCTAGAATCGAGTATAAAAAAATAGACTAATTTGATTCGGGACCTATTAGAAAACACTGATCATTCGCCAACCTCAGTACCAATATCTAGAACCAATTCAGTCCAATAGCCCAAGATCACCCGGTTCGGTCCAATTGGGCTATTTTTAATAATATATAATATATAATTTTTATTTTATATTTTTAAGTTGAATACACTAGTAGATTTTTAAAATGTTTGAAAAACTCTAAAACTTTATTTTTATTGTTTTACTCCAAATTTTCATCTATACATAAATGATTAATACTCTGTCTATTTTTCTCAATTTATTTTGATTATTTTTTGGTTTGTTATTATTTAAATTTATTATTGAAAGCTTATTAGTCAATTCATTAAATCAAGTTAACGTAAATTCAACTACTCTTTTTTTAGTTATAAGTCTTTGTCTGATTTAATTTATTATTTATTTATTTCATAAATTTAAGTAATTATTCAAAAGATATTCAATTTTATTTAAAAAAAAAAAAAAAAATAGCCCAGCCGAGCCCTGATCCAGGTCTAGACTGTTCCAGAACCCAACCTCAACCGAATTGGTCCATAAACCGGGCCTAAATTAAAAAATAAATCTAACTAGAGCCACTTAAAGATCCAAGATCACTCCAGAACTGACCAGAAGCAGTATTGGGCTAGAACTTTTTGGAACTGATCCTGGAACGACCTAACCCACAATGTACCTTGAGCCTCATTCAAGCAGCAGTCCGTACATACACTAGAAAAATGGCAAACACTGCTTTCCAAAATAAAGCTCGGTGATGCCAAAATTAGAACATTACTTGACGAGAATCCTGTTTTTGCATATAAGTTGGGGAAAGAAAACCACAACTAAGCTTGGCGGAATGCGACTTGTCAACACTATGACGGGCCAACTGCAAAGTAAACGTATTTACAACATGCTGCTAACTAGTTGACTACAGTAAATTACAAAGTTTTACCTAACCTCAACATGTTAGTTATTAGATGAGCACACGACACCAGTTCTTTGTATTGTCATCTTCTTGCGAATTTGGACAAGTTACGTGCATCACGTGGTTTGATCCTTCCCTAATGATGCTCTTGTTGAGTCTCCTCATATTGTTTTTCACTCCTGCCTGAGCTTTGATCAATGTCATTTGCTACAAACAGAGGAAACAGAGAAAGGTCATTTCTTCCCCATCATTGCTTTTCTTCCTAACAATTCAATTTCAGACTACATTGAATTCTAAGTAGTAGAAGAGTTAAATTCTCTTCAAATCTATTCAAAAAGCAGAGCAATCACATAAGAGGCACATAATGCGACAAAACTCTTTTGCTATGCAAAAAAGGAAAGAAATAAGACGAATCTCATCAGTTCTAAGGACAATTTATTGATTAAAAAAGAAAAATCGTAATCCTATATAAATGTGTGTCAAATATCTCAAGTGTCTATTCCATTAATAGATGAGAGGTCATTGACATATCAAAGCATTCCCTTCCTCACCCCTTTAATCAACAACTAAATCAAACATATTACCTTCTGTTCCCTTCCTTTCCCTTCCCTTGATAACTCTCAAATCAAGTGGAGCTTTAACAAGTCCAACAAATTATTTTAAAACTGGCTTCAGTATAATAACAAGTTATAGCATCTTTCACCTCATCAAACTTTTCATTCACTCTATTCCTCCAGAAGAAAGGGGACCGGTTTCCACAGAAACCACAGCTGACTATTGAATATTGGATATCAATTCTCAATATATTTTTATACAGAACAATTCAGCAATTACTTGAAGGTCAATTGAAATTCTGAACTTAAGAGTTTATGACAACCTACCAGTTGATTGAGGAAATCATTTTGGGACTTTGCTTCTGTCTCAATATCTTGAGCTACCTGCAACATTGTATATGTAAATAATAAGACTGGGCAACTGAAAATAAATGGTAAATGAAACACGTTATGGGCTTGTATCTGAAAATAAATTGTAAATGAAACACACGTTATGGGACTTGTATCTGCAAATTACATATTAGCAGCAGATGCTGTTGGATTTAAAGCCACATTATTCCTGAACAAGTAATTTACCATAACTCTTAACAGAATCTCTGGAAAACTTGATAAATCCATGTGGGAGCTTACATGTAGTGAGAGAGTTCCACAAAAAAAAAAGAATTTGAAGTCTTAAATCAACACTAAAATTTAAAAAATAAAATAAAATCAACACTACAATAAAGAACCATAAAATGGAAAAAAAAAGAAGAAAGAACTTATAGGCCAACATCACCACCTAATAGTAGCATGCTCATCAACAGACTCATTTACAATAGGGCCCCAATCTCGAGTCAGTTTTAACTTGTACAAAAGTTAATGACTTGAATGAGATCTAGATTACAAGATCATTGCTCCTGTTTAACTGACACATATAAAATTCATAATTCAACAAATCTTATGTAGTGTCCACAACGTGCTTGCCAATTGCCATACTCATGCAACCATTCACAGTGATAGGAGAGTGCTCAACAACACAAATAGAAGATGGGAAATGAGCCAAGAACACTTGTTGAGGGCAAAAAGTGACCCACGGTGAAAATTCTAGGGTCTTGAACACGAAATACAAAACGAGCCACAGGAATCACCAACAAGCACACACATAATATATCCACCAAAATACAGAAATTAATCGCATAATATATCCACCAAAACACAGAAACTGAAGAATAAGCAAAGGGCGTTATTATGCACCAAACCAACTCTGGATTTATATTTATCCGTTTACTACATAAATATTATGAGAATCACCACTTCCAAGTTTAACTACATGATGTTATAGTCCATATAACCAAGAAATCACACTTCATCCAGCAACTAGGTTCCGGGTCATAACTTGGAGAAACTAATCTTCTACATATGCAACATAAACTCACTTTAGCATACCAGATTCAATAGACGTGTAATTTAAAGAAACCAACGGGCTTGCAAGTTCCATCAACAAATTTTTGAAGGACTCATTTCCTTACCATACCATCTAATAATAACTAAATGACTAATATCTTCACACTAAATTCGGCAACAAAGCATAAACGGGCTACCAATCTTAATCTTTTTCACTTTCAAGCAACCATTTTGACAGAACCACCAATTCACAAAATTTACGGAAACAACACTTTACCATCTAAAGCCAAAAATAAAAAATGAAGTAAACGAAAAACAATTACATCACGTAATCGCCGAACTTGCTTGCGAAGACCGGTGACCTCGTCATCGAAATCTGGATCGATCCGCACCTGAACCTCATCCGAATAACCGCCATATGCCGCCGACGACGACCTCGTGCTCAATCCTTCCCTGTGTTCAATTGTTGAAAATTCAATCACAGCCGCAGGCAACACTATCCACGATTGAACCCAAAATGATTAGCAGATGTGTTCTGTAACAAGGTAAATAGGTGAAATACCTCGATCGATACGGGTCAGCCATTGGAGAAGACGATGGAAGCCCCAAATGATGATGGAATTCGCACAAGGAAATGTGCAAGTTAAAATAGGCTTGAGTAATTATGATGGAATTCGCAAGTTAAGACGTGCATGATTTGGTTTATTGGCCAAACAAAAAAATTTTAATTACAACTATCTCCTCGAAATTTATTATAATTATGAATACTTCCTCATTATTTAAAAAATTATAAATATTTTTTAATATTTGAATGGAGGTATAATTATCAATTTTGTCTTTATTTTATTTTTTTAAAAAAAAATAAAATTTATAAGAAAAGTGAATGGGGTGGATGAATTTTTTTAAATTATCTACTTAGTCAATAAAAATTTAAAAAAATAAAAAATCAATTAAATTATAATTTTTAAAATTCACAACGACATTTTGATCAGTTTATCATAAAAAATGAATGAAAATATAATGAATTGGGCTAATTTTGATATTGTAATTTACCCTAATTTTAATAAGGGTTAAATTCATTTTGCCCCTTGTACTATTGGGTTGGTATAAAAAAACTCCGTTCTATTATTGAAATCTTCAAAATCCCCTTTAATTTTGAAATTTTAATATAAATGGACAAAAACATTTCTATATCTTAATAATGTATTTTATCCTTCATCATAATCTTTAATTAATGCTTAAATTTATTTTAAAAATATAAAAATTATATTTATACCCCATCTGAAAATTCACCGTATACACCTAACTCTCTCTCGTTTGGTTTGAACCAAAGTATCGACGTTATAAAAAAAAATTACATAAATTTTTAATTTTACTTTCATTTAACGTTCGCATTAAATAGTTTCGTACTTATGGAAGAAAAAAATATAGTAATGGTAGCCTCACCTTATATAAATATATATATATATATATATTTATCTTTTTATAAGTAAAAAATATAAATGTAAATATTAAATGAGGGACAAAGTTTAAAGTTTTATGTTTTTTTTTTTTTTTTTTTTTTTTTTTTCTGTCTATGAAGCATATCATCGAACACTTTACAGGCGTGCAAGAGCAAGAATTTCACAGGGCAAACTCGATCGATAATCAACGCAATTTGAATCATTTATACGGCTCCCACATATCGACATAGAACTTCAAAGGCCTTTTCAGGGCCTTCTTCCACTCATTAGCTTCCGGCAATTCACCCGTCAGAGCAACAGAGCTGTCGTCCTTCCTATTCTCAAGGCTCAACACAGACACCTCCCCAGGAAAAACCTTGTGCATTGCCTTCAATGTCTCCTCCATGATCACACTTCCATCTTTTCTTATATCCTCAGGCTCCACACAGCTCCCGCCCACATTCACCATCATTCTCCCGCCGTCCCTCAATCTCTTCTTCAATTTCTCCCATGTTGCTGCGTCCTGGAGCTCCGGGATCACGCAGCCTTTACTGAACAGATCAATCAGAATGCCAGCGAACCCGTCTTTTACGCTCGAATTCAACGCGTTGCCCGTGTGGATGAAGAGCCTATCTGGGTATTTCTTCTCGAGCTTCTCGAGCCCGAAATACTCTCTCGCGACTGAAATGACAGAAGGGTCGAGCTCCCACCCGTGGATCACAGTCTGCGGGTAAAGTTCGAGGATGATTCTGGCGGCCGACCCGGCTCCGAAACCGAGTATACCTAGGGGCCCGGGGGGGAGAATAGGAGGCAAGGTAGCGAAAACGTCGTAGTAGGCGTTGGTGAGAGATTTGAAGAGGTAGGAAATGCTGTGGATGTTGCCGGGGGCGTCGAGCAAGAGGAGCCTAGAGCCCGCTAGAGGGTGGTCTGCTGCTCGGGAAACTTGGAGGACCTGATGTAGTTTGGCGGGACTTGAATTTAACAAGAGTTTCACGTGTTCGATTGGGATTCCGTCGTCATCTTCGTATTGGTAGTTGGTTTGGGCTGGTGTGTGGGACTGGTGGGATTTGAGCAGCGGCATAGCTTGAGGGGAATGGTGGGTTGAGAAAGCGCGGTGGTCTTTGGAATGGGGCGTAGGCTTCGTGCCACTACTCTCATGGTCCGGTAATCCTACACGGGTACAAAGGACCCTTTATTGTGAACTAATATATGAGAATTATGTAATCAATTTGGCTTGGTCAGAGCTTAATTGGATAAGTAGTTTTCTTTAAATTGTGACAACAATTAAAACATAATATTCATGAAAAAATTGGTACCGCACATGCTAACAAGCTCCATAAAGGGTAAATTACAACGAGCTTTTGAAATTTGCCGTAATTTCAAGTACATCTTGTTGTTTAAAAAATTACAAATAATTCGTCAGAATTAACAACTGTCTAATAAATACCACGTCCCTATAGCTATTGCCGCGAATAGTTGTTGGACGATCGTCAATTTAGAAAGTATTTATAATTTTTCAAATAACGAGTAAGTATTTGTATTATGGTAAATTTTATGGGAGTCCCTCGTAATTTGCTCTTCATTAAAATCACTTCAAAGTAGTAAACTCTCAAGAAGAATCTGCATACCATGCCTTTCTCCTGAGGTCATGCTATCTTACAGCTCCTTGACATATGCTCCTCTGCTTACACTCAAAATTTACATATCAACGCAAGAAAGAGAGCACAGAGTTATCAATGCCTGAGGCTTCCAGCTTCTACATTACAAATTACTTCAAAGTATAGTTGCAAGTCTCATTTACTGGACGCTAACTTTACACTTGAACAACATGGGCAATACAGAAGAGAGAATACAAAAGTTGACTAGCCATTGTCAAAATTTAGCAGGCAGTGAAGCCTCTACTCTGTATAACCAGTACTTGGTTCAGTTGGTTGAAACTCTATCTGAAAGCATAATGTTCGATGATCCCTACAAAAATGAATGTAGAGGAAAGACATCTACTAAGGAAGGTCGGAGGCTATCCGGACAACCCCTCTTGTACACACTACTGATTGGCAACAACGCGCACTTGTCAAGGAGATGTTTTGTCCTTGATGTTTGCATATGTTAGATCTTCCTCTTTGACTGTGTTAGATCCACTACACCTGAACCATATAACACAAGTTTTGGACTAGAACGAAGGAATTCTTATTACAGAAGGTAATCAATAAATCACAGTGAGTGAGATATTTTCTTTTTTCCACAAATACTAGGAGACTTTTTCTAGAGACCTTAGTTTTTTTATCAGTTACCCAATATGTCGAAAAGTTAAATTGTGTCTCTTGGTTCAAGTTCACATTTCAGTACAAATCCTGTGTATGATCACTGACAGCTTGAGTTGCTATTACGAACACGGACCT
Organism: Sesamum angolense; assembly: GCA_034509725.1. Classification (NCBI taxonomy): domain Eukaryota; kingdom Viridiplantae; phylum Streptophyta; class Magnoliopsida; order Lamiales; family Pedaliaceae; genus Sesamum; species Sesamum angolense. The sequence continues at coordinate 3,651,684 of JACGWL010000009.1, read as the reverse complement.
ACTATAAACTTTTGGTTCAGAAGTTTATAACAATTGCTTCTCATAAAAACCGGAAGCAACAGAAGTGTTATTAGCCAGTGCAGGAGTTCCAATCACTAGTGTTAACTTAGACTACTAGCAAGATTTAGAGTGGCAAATATTATCATCATCACGAGATTTCTTGCTTTTGCAAAAAGGGTTTCAGATTTCAGCAACTGTATCATTTTGAACTACTCCATTACCTATTTCGAGAAGTTCTTGAACGCCACTGAAAAGCTTAGTCATCAGGAACGGTGACTATTAGAGACTTAGTGGGTTATGATGACAACTTTAAATCTTACCTCAGGTTGGTGCTTGTTTCAAATGCATCATCGTCGTTCATGCTCCTGTCTCTAGGCTTCTCATCCTCTTCCTCATCATCATCAGACTCATAGTATACCTCCCCATTCCATATCCGAGGTTTTGCTCTCACTTCCATAGGTTCTTCTCGCTGGCATTGAAGATAGATCAGAATGTTTGCGATGAAATTATATGTCGATTGACAGGGTGTAGAGTATTTGCTGAGAAAATTACCTCTTCTGGAACTTCTGTGGTTGGAGGCGTGTTTTGAAATGGGACACTAGGTACATGCTGTAGTTTAGAAAGTTGATCAAGTAGCAAAATTCTGCAATTTCAATTCATCATAAGTGACACTCGCACGTAATAGCATATGGTAAAAGAATATAAACATGATCTGCAATCAACCAAAGATGAACAAGATCACTTAAGTAGATGGCAGAACGTCTCCCGGAGTGAAAAGTGAAGCTGAAAAAGGCTACTCATTTAAAGTTACCATATGAAGGTGGAAAAGACCAAATAAGGCTTAACAGGCTCATAGTAGCCCCCAAAAGTAACAAAACGACTTAAGCACTAAAGAACAAAGTAGGATGAAGCAGAATGAAGGATTTAAAACAAAACCACATAATAAGATCATTGATGCCTGCGAATGAGTTAAGACTTTTATCCATCGTAACTGAATGCTTCAGAACATAACTTGAAATAATGTTTTTGCAACTTCGAGATCAGTGCTAAATAATTATCATGTGGGGGAAAAATGAGTGGCTTAAGAATCCAGCACAGGATGTATGTGTTGTATGTGAATATCCTGTAACTGACTTACATTACGAAGAAAATTCGGGGAAAATTCACCTGATCTTCTCCAAATCTCTTTCTGTATTCAGATTCTCCATGTGATTTGGCTCCACATGAAGAGTATAATCTGGGCCAAAATACTCAAAATACTCATTGTATGGCAATCTGTTATCTGGTTCCACACCAACTGCAACCGCAGTCTAACAAAAGCAGCAAAATCTCAGTTGACATCCCACAAATTTATCTGACCTTAAATTACATATTAAAACACCAGCAAAAGTCACACGAAAAGAATTGCATGTACTACGAATAAATAGATAGCCAGCTCATGAATAAACCCACACACACAGAGGAGAGAAAGGAGAGAGAGGAACCTCATAACACCAGCAACGGGCGACATTCCTCATTGTATATCCTCCCCCACCCAAAACCATAAGAGGAACATTGAACGACCTTAAGAAACGAAGGCAATCTGCGTGGCCTTTCACAGATAAATTAAAGCACCCCAACCGATCACCAGCCAATGAATCTGCCCCACATTGAAGAACAACAGCGTCCGGCTGGTAGACCTCCATTACTTTCTGGATGATGGGACGGAATAAACTACGGAAGTTGTCGTCATTGAGTCCATCATTCAGTGGGACATTAAGCGCATAATACTTCCCTGCACCTACCCCAATGTCTTTAATGTGCCCAGTTCCAGGGAAAAATTCGCCAAACTTATGGAATGAGACTGTCATCACCCGGTCTGTTACATAAAAGGCCTCCTCGACACCATCCCCATGGTGAATATCGATGTCTATGTAAAGTACACGCTGCCAGTAAGTGCAAGAATGAGAATGTAAATGCCACAGAAAAAGGGTACATGAATGTCAAGGTGATCTTTTGAACATAAGAATATATAGATCTTCCTAACTTTCAACACATAGGTTATTTATAATTTCCAAGCGGTAGCAACGAAGACTTTCCAACATAATCCTTCTTAGAAATTACACAACTAAACACACAAGAAAAAACATTTCTTGCATACGGACAAAGTCACATGCTCCAGAAACCTGCATATATGCATATATAGCTCTTTTTGCAGATATGACATTAGTATCAATTTCAATTTCAAGTGGATGGAGATATTAGCTCTATCATCTTGAAACCGATGACCTAAACCTGGAATCAAGTCATATAAGTTTAAAAAATCAGCAACATATTAAGTAAGCAAAGAGGATGGCGTCAGAATGTCATATTCAAGCACATGAATGTAAAAATTGTTGGAAAGGAAGAAGGGCCCATTATCCATTCATTACCCTATGAACTTTAAGGAGCTCAAGAATCCCCAGAACAATATCATTAACATAACAAAATCCGGAAGCCTCGCTTTTCTTGGCATGATGCAACCCGCCTGCCCAATTAATCGCAATATCAGCATCCTGCCTGTTAAGCTTAACGGCAGCGCCGATGGAGCCGCCGGCGGAGGCCTGGCAGAATCCAAATATCCCGTCAAAAACAGGGCAATCTTCGCCAACGTTGAAGCGCTTGAGGTGACGGGCGTGAGTATGGTCGTGGAGCGTGTCCGGGGTGACTGAGGAGAGGAACTCGACGTACTCCAGCGAATGAAAGCGGCCTATATCCCCGGGCCCGGCGGGGAACGGGCGGTTGATCTCCATCCGCCGGTGGAGGGAGTAGTGCACGATGAGATTGTGGGCCATGCGGATGCGGTGTGGCTTCATTGGGTGGCCTTGGCCGTAGTAGTAGTCACCGATTGTTGGCTCGTAGAAGTAAGACACCCGCCGCTTCCGTGCGTCGGGGCAGGAAGAGGGCAGTGACGCGCCGCCGCCGGAGTCCATCCTCTCGCTGTATTTTTCGCCTGAGTACCCGAGGGGGCAAAAGAAAAAGAAATCAGAAAATTGGGGGAGCCAATAGGAATAATAGAAACATGTGGGGTCTATATACAGTGATTTAAGAAGGGTTTAAATAAGAATTAGGTCTCATTTGATTTTATTTTTATTTTCTATTTTCACATAAATATTTAAACATATCTATATATATATGGCAGAACCACAATTGACCAAAATTAAGTTAATTAGAAAATTATCTGATAAAATATATTAAATATTTATTTTGTATTTATTTAAAATTTTATCTCATAATTAAATTGAATTTTTTAATTATTAAAAAAATCTTATTGATTAGAAATATCATCAAATTTAAATACTTAAATATTTATTTTGTATTTGCCAAAAATCTTATCTCCGATATAAAAATTGAATTTTTTAATTATTAAAAAAATCAATTAGAAACATCACCTATTTTAAATCTATGAAATATTTATTTTGTATTTATCTAAAGTTTTATCTCTAAAATTATGACTAAATTTTTTAATTGATAAGAAAAAATCGTATTTATTAGAAACATCATCTATTCTAAATATATTAAGAATTTATTTTATATTTATCATAAATCTTATTTTAAAAAATAAATTATATTTAAGAATAAGTGTTATTTATTAACACTAAAAGTCTCCCAACCAAATGAAAATTTGAAAAATATAAATTATCTATGTGAACCAAACCAAAACTTTCGATTAACTAATGATCGCGGTTTCCATCATATTCGTACTATTCTTTCTTGAACAATTTCAAAACTTAACGCTTTGTATGTTTCTTTTTGTTGATCTTCTAATACTGAATTGATGTCTTAAATATTTTAATGATATTATTTTGTTAGATTTTCTCCCATAATATTTGAAGTTATGTAATTAATATATTCTATCCCTTACTCGTATATTTATGTTTATTAAATTTTAATATTTATTTGTCTTTATACTTATATCCTATGGCTAAAACTGATGTTTTGCCTTTATAATGATATTATTTTATTTTTTATGCATTATTTTTCATGATACTTGAAAATTATTGAGTTAATAATATGCATCCTTTTCTTATGTTTTCTTTATGAAATTTTAATACTCATTTATCTTCTCGTGTTTATTTTTCAGACTTATACAGTGATTGCTTGATTTTGTCGTCAAGAAGGAATACGTTTATTATATGTTAATAAGTACATATTTTGTTTTATAGTTTTATTTTGTTGTTTTGTTTCAATTTTTTTTTCTTTTTGGTTTATGTTTTTTCTACAAGAATGAACATATTTGTTTAGTGTTAAACTATATATACGTATTTCATTTATATTTATTTGTATAATTCTACTCAAATTACAATTTAGTTTTTTTTTTATGTTTAGATATTTATCTCTTAGTATTTTTTATACACAATTTTTTTATATTATAGTTTTATCAATTAAATAATTTTTTTTTATCCTTTTTCAGATTTCATTTCCTTTTTGTTTTTGTTTTTGTTTTTCAACAAAAAAGAACGATTTATGTAGTGGTACATAGTTTATTTAATATATATTTGTATGATTTTACTTAATCTAACATTTAATTTTATTTATTTTTTAAATATTTATTCTTTTTATCTTTTTATACACCTTTTTTTATAAATTATAATTTCACCCACTCAATTTGTATTTATAGTATAATTTTATTGTTCTTTTTAATTTATTGTTATCATTGATACGTGCAAAGAATCCACGGGTTCGATTACATTGAGCTAGAATGCAGCTCCTAGATAACAAGGAGTTAAAATTTTGAAGAGAGTACCTGCAAAAAAACACGTTAGCAATCCAACACCTAAATTAGTGATTAATTCGAAAGAAATAGAACAAATAAGAATGTTTAAAATGATGAATGATAATTCTGATTATTAAATATATGATGATCATAAAAATGTTCTTGAAGAATCAGACAGAGAGCAAGTCGTCACCTATATTTATAGGAGAAAGTCCTTGGAACGAGGGGGACATCCTTGGTTCTGGAGTTCCATGAAAGTTGATTGGGGTAAGAATCTTGGGTTCATAGAAATTCATATCGACCTGAGACTCCTACACTGCTAGGGACTCCTCATATCACCATACTCCGAGTTGTTCAGACACGTCGGTGCTGATTGGATGCCATGTGGACGGGGGTCATCATTTGGGCTCGACTTAAACACGAGATTTGGGCTAGGCTTAGTAGGCATTGGTTGGGCCGCGTCTTCTCCTTGGGCCCTCAACTAGACTGGGTTGTTAAAGGCTTAGGCCTCTCTCAACTTCAAGGCAAGTTCAAGTGGGCCTGATCCATCATTTCTCTTCTTGGGTTGACGGGGCTTATTGGGCCGATCCTTGGCTCGTGCCGCCCTTCGGAATACATCGATTAATTTATTATTGTTATTGTTGTTGTTGTTTTGTCTTTAGACGATGTTTGACAAGATGAAAGTAATCATCAGATTTTAATTTATATATAATTTGTTTCTTGAATATCATTATTCTTAAATATTTAGAAGCGACGAGACATGAAAAGTTGCTCTTACATAAAACTTGAGATGGTGAATTGATAAAAAAAACAAAAAAGTTTAGAGATGAGTATAATTCGAACGAAAAAATATGATATACTCTTAAAAATAAGTAATTTCATCGTATTTTTCTTAACATATGATCCAAATTTTCTCTAAGTACTAAATTTACAAGTATCTTATTTTTGTTGCATCAAGTTTAATGATACCAGAAGGAAGATGATTTTTTATTATAATTAATTATTATGGTTAAACGTAAAAATACTATACCAAATACTAGTGAATCATAACTGCACGACAATTATTAGCTATTAGTTTTATAAGCGAGACCAAAATATTTGCTATAGCTAACAATATCAGGAGGGGTATTTGTACTTTTTCAAACAACGAAAGAGTATTTATAATTATGCCAAACCTCAAGAGATATCATTGTAATTTACCCTTAAAGTTATTATAGACTTTTCTATAGTTGTTTCAAAAGAAAATAAATAAATAAATTATAAAATCAAAAATCGCTCTCACGTTATTAGTAGAAAGAAGAGTGTTAATGATATTAATTAAAATAATACTCACTCTGTATCAACTCTAGAAAATCGAGTTTGAATAAACTCAATAATAAAAAGTCAATACAAACTCGGCATATATTTTAATTAAAATTGAGCTTGAGATCAAGTCTAAATTTTCAAATCCGGGCAGCTTCAGCTCAAATTCAAATTCTATAGATATTTATACTATTATAAAATAGAACCAATTATTATACGAACTTTTAAATATTCAAATATACTTTTTAATTTATTCCATCTCTTTAATATTATTTAGTCATAATAATAATTTTAATATTTTTTAAATAAATTTATAAAAAATACCTCTCAACTCGCACATACTTTAGTTTTTGACATTTTATATTGTTAAGCCACTATCTCGTGAATGATAATTGATCCATGAAAAAAATAAGGTGAATTATATTTTTTCATTTGAACTTTGCCCGTTTTTACACTTTGTCAAACTTCTTTTTTTTACTTCTTCGTCTCAACTTTGCGAAATTTGTACTTTGTCATATATGATCCTTTTTTGGTTAATTTTTCTTCTGAAAAACATTAGATGCACTATATATGATATTTAAGGGCAATGTATGGGTATATCACATGTGCAGTGTGTGTAATTTTTTTTTAGCAGCAAAAAAATCAATCGAAAAATAATCATATATGACAAGTGCAAATTATACAAAATTAAAATAATAAATTGACTCAAAAAAAAATTTAGATGACAAAATTGACATAGTTGGGATGAAAAAATATAATTATTTATAATTTTAATTATTATTTTTATATGCATTGAATGTGCAGTGTACCGTTAATAAACTTAATATTAAACTAAAAAATTCAAAAACTCAAAAAAAAAAAAAAAAAAAAATATATATATATTATATATATATATATATATATATATATATATATATATGTATGTAAGATCACATGAATCTGGTTTTTCTAGAATGAAAAGTAGTGGCAATATTTCCCCATAAAGAAAGGTGATGATAGCTTTTTGAAAAGTTTAAATTAACCAACAATAATGCTTCTTTTTCAAGTGATGATGATGGGATAATGATAATGTAGGGGAGTAAATTCTTGGGACACCTTTTTCTTCCCCCCTTTGATTTCATCGTTCAATCAAATCATTTGTTTCTTAATTTCACATAGCCCCACACATAATAGAATACTATGTTAGTTGTGCAAAATTTTAATTCAAATAAAATTTGATCAGATTTAAATTAATGATATAATAAGTATTTATCGTGCGATTGATATCCAACTAAAAAAGAGTAATTAATCATATGATAATTATCAGTTACAAGGTGCCTCTATGCTCACGATCCGACTAACTTATGGGCACACTAGAAGAATTATGAACTTTTTTTATGACTAATTACCATAGTTAAAAGTAAAACATCACGGCGGATACAAGTTTATTATAGCTGTGCAACGATTGTTAGTCATTATTTCTACAAGCAAAGTCGAAATATTTGCTATAGCTAAAAACTGTGAGAGATACTTTAGCCACAGATAAAATTATAGCGAATGTTGATTGATCGTGGTTAAAACTTAAAATTTTTGCATCAATTTTGCTTGACCGTAGTAGATAGTAATGTTTTGCTATGAATTTTAAGCCGTCATGATTAATAATATAGGGAATAATTAATTCTTTTGCAGTGATATGTTGAATAAGGTTTATATTACTATATATATATATATATATATATATATATATATATATATGTAATATATGTATATATGTCCGGATACTGGAAATGAAAATAATGTAATATCAATATAGAGGTATAATAAATATAAGAAATATATGTAGGACAATCACGAACCAGTATATGTAAGTAAAATTAAGTGTTATCACTTTAACACTCAAGTCAATAAATTGAGAGTAGAAAATTAAAAAAAAGAAGTAATAGAAATTGTCGGAGTACCAATGAATGTGGTTGATTGTAAAATAATGTGTCAATTCGTGTTTCGGAGCTTGTATTTTACTTGAAGAAATATAATATTCAACCACGAATAATTGTCACGATTAAAAATAAATAATTATAGTAAATAACTATTGACTAAGGTCGCACACGATCGTTGGCATGATTTTTGCGATTGTTGACTATAATTAATAATAGTTATTAGCTATGTCCTTTAATCCATAGCCATTAAATGGTAGGCAAGAGTAATTTTTTTTCTAGTGTTTATAGGTAAATGCAAGTCCATGCGGATAAAGTAGAATACTCTGTAGGTGTGGCTATGCCCTTCCCAGGCAGGTGGTTGCAGTAGTGGGATACAGATAAGCTTCGGCTCCCCCTTTCCTGCTGCCACGTGTTCCAACCTTTGATAGATTTTTAGCCTTCAAGTGAGGTGATAAAATCCTAAAGGGTTTCAGTTGGAGGTAGGCATCCCTTTAGGGGGTAGGACTCCGCCCTCTTTGGCTGGGCATTTACGTTACATCTATAATGTACGGACACTTCGAAAAATCATTTGGTGCAGTGTCCGACACATCTATAATGTACGGACACTTCGAAAAATCATTTGGTGCAGTGTCCGACATGTGTCGGACACGGACACGCCTCGGACACGTGTCGGAAACGGCTCTAGCGTGTCCGAAAAAAAAAAATTAAAAAAAAAACGGACACGGTGTCGGACACACCCTTTACACGTTTTAGGACACTTTAGGGGTCATTTTACAATTTTAAAAAGTTTTGGGTAAAAATTCTAGAGATTGCAAATTTCTCGCTTGATGAACCAGAGTTGGAGTCTGTTTTGTTTGATGAAATTACTGAAGATCTAAAAGATGATCATGATCATTTATACTCATTTGGATGACTAGAAATTGGGATGATTTAATTGATTTTATATGTATTTTGGTTACAAACTTATATGTAAGACATCATTATATTATGCTTTATTTTGATATTTTTATATTGCATATATTAGTTTTATGAGAAATTAAGTGTATATATATAATAAAAAATATATTATTTATAGTCGTGTCCGTGTCGTGTCGTGTCCTATTTTTTTTAAATTTTCCATGTCGCCGTGTCCGTGTCGTGTCGTGTCCGTGTCTATGCATCATAGCGTTACATCTAAGGAAGCAGCCTGCCTTTCCTCTCCTATTGTCGCGTGTCCAAATTGTTGGGGGTTGAAGCTTATTCGTACCCTTAGCTCCAGGGGTGATGTGGCAAGAATGGTTAGTCCAACATGGACTGCCATGAGGCATCAACAAGGGTTGCCTTATGCTTGGGTCTTCGCTGGGTTGGCTTGGTTTTCTTATGGCCACCCGAGGGCTTAAGCTAATTCGATTTGAGGGACATTGGTGATAATATAAGATAATGGGTTCAAGTCGCATCAAATCTATGAATATTAATTTTATATTATTTTTATTTTAATTTTTCATTATTTATTATTATTATTATTTTGTTACCTTTATAATTATTAGTGATGATGATATTATTCTTGCACCCACCTGGGAATCTCATGAAGCTTCTTTCTTTTCAAGTTGGTTAGTTAGACTTGACATGTCACATAATTGCTTTAATTAACTTAAAAAAAGGTTAATTATCTTGTTAAATTCCTTCATAATTAGCTCACGCTTTTGGACCCTCTCAATTAATTCCCCACTCTGATAATTTACTGCACAAAGAGAAAAACTTTAATTATCTGTCTAATAATGAAACTATGTGATAACGATAATTAATATTTGTTGTGCGTAATTTTTTTCCTACTTGCTTTGATGGATTTGATTTAAATGTAATCACACGATCTTCAATTCACAATTGTTGGCCCTTATAAGTTATAATGACGCCGGTTTTAAGTTCGAATTCTACCTATATGGGTGTTTGTCTATTTATACAATATAATTTATTATTATTATTTCTTTAAAAAAATTTAAAATTATATTTACATCCGGTCTGAAAATTTTTCGTATACACTTGACTCCATTCTGTTAGGATTTAAATGGAAAATGCTGACCTCAGCCAAAAAAAAAAAATTACATCAATTTTTAGTTTTATTCTCTAATTTAACAATTTTGTAATATTTCTATTGAATGGACTATAATTTGGGAGCAATATTTATTACAGTAAGATGGGAGATGGAGTTGCCAATTAAGACAAATTCAGATGAGTAATTTTGTTTTTTCCACTTTAGTGAATGGATATGTGTCTGTTAATATTTTTGTTAAAATAGAGAAAGTTTATGATAGTATTATACTAGATGACCTATTTATTGGTGATTGAGTACATGTCTATATTAACACAAGATCTACCCAGCTTGCCAGCAACAACTCAAGCGATGGGCAGATTTGGAATTAATCAAGATTATGCTGGTCCTTCTGCATGCAACCAACAGGACGATGAGTATTTTAACATTGAGTCAGAAATCGATAGTTTTCTAAATTGATCTAAAGGACTCAAAACTGAACGAGGTTGAAGTAGACGATCAAAATGATGATAATCCTGATAATGATGAGAAAGCTAGCATTCCAACTATATTGGATGTGCTTGGTAATAATGATATTTGGATTTGAGGTATTTGGTGAAATCAATTCATCTAATCTGGGAGGATACTATGAGATTTGAGGTCTCTCCACAATGAATGATGGCCAGTCATTCTATTGTGTAATATAGTTTTTGTGAAACCATGCCCAGTGTTCCTGTGGCGTCCTCATCTGTCAAGTGACTGTTGACATCTTTAACTTATATTTGGGTTTGGGGGATGTTTTAAACCATGCCGAACTGACGTCAAACCCGTTCTCGATGATACATATCCACAATGGCATAGTGAATGAATGGACATTTAATATTCCATGTCGTGTGATGGGCACTCAATGGCAGTAATTGAACATCAGGTGTGCCACCATCATATGGTGTCTAAATAAATTACAATATTATACCATTACATTAATATACTCGAATATATGAAATATACTATATGCAGGGTAAAATCCGTAGGGGGTCCTATGTGTGCGAGATACATGATACACCCACCTAAAACAACAAGTACCAAAACAATACTAACTAAAAATAAAAGCTTTGTTTTACCGAATATAAAAATAAATGCATGGTGCAGACAAGTGCAACATACGGAGGTACTTGCAGGATGTTCTCATTGCCTATTGTGGTTGGAAGCAAATTTGATATATCGTTGGAGGGAATCAACGTGAGTGTTATAATTGATGAAATATATGAATATTGGAGCAGAGGTTTCGAAGAATGATTTCATTGTCTTTAAAGTGAAATTTGCCCTCACTATATGGTTGCTATCGGGTTAAGTAAACTTACTTCTAAGATACGACAAAACCAACTATGGCTGCCGAACAACAATTTCGGAAGCCTTCTTTCAAGAACAACTCGAAAGACAAAAATATCAAGTGAAGAACTGATGCACATGAAGTATAAATTCTGGCACTTGATTTCATCTATATATATATATTTAAGTACCTTTTCGAAAAATATGCAGCTATTCAATTTGCATCTTTTTAATCCAAAAGTTACAACTTTCAATAAAAATACCTTTTTATGATTAGATGCTTCTGAAAAACACCTCATAAAGTTGCATCTTTAAATTTATTTTGTATTTCTAGAAAAGTCATATTTTTTTCAGTAAAAATGCTTTTTATTATTTGTAACTTTTATAAGAAATTAAAATAATTATAAAGCATAATTTTTAAAAATAAAATAAACAAAATAAAATAAAATAAAATATTATTTTATTTTGTAAGATACATGTGCAAGTGCCAATATATATAAATTTTCTTCTTTAATTATTCCCTCAATTTTTTATTTTTAAACGTTTAATTGGATAACTCTTTATTAAGTATTGAAAACTTAATTAATTATTCTATGTGGGATATGAAATTTATATGGACAACCTATCTAACAATAATACTGGACCAAACCCATATATATAAAAACTGCATTCGTCCACCTATATTGATTTTTCCTCTCTGGTATATGTACACAACTCTTTGTACATGTAAGCCAGCATTGTTGCACCCCAATTCGAGGTACATACCTTTATAAATGTCCACCATGTGACACAAATGCAACGGGAGACTTTCATTACCATTTGTGTGGGCAAGCAAATGCTCATGTCATATAGTGGGTTTTATTAGGAATATCTAATGAAATATTCATCTGGCGGGAACCATACAATTAATGGTAGTAATCTTGTCATTGTTCAAGAGCCCACTTTAAATTTACTCAAATAATAAGATTATCTTCAATCAAAAGAGGCCCATACGACTACGATGTCCTATATGACAGTTGCCTCATCAATCGAAAGATAAAAAGTATGTGTCAGGAGTCACTATCTCTCGACTAACATAGCAATAAGGTATGTGGTAATTTCAAAATGACCACATTAGATAACCCTAAAAAAATTCATTTTCCGCAACACATGTAGAACACGAGTATGATGTGGAACCAATTGAAGAACCCAGAAAAAAAAAAATATCGCCACATCAAATATGTAAAGCTGTATCCACAGCTTTGGTTACATCTTTAGATCAATAATTTGTCTGACTTTATAACAAACTTGTATTACATAGAACAAAATTAGCAATAATTTTACTCTTAGTATAATTTTTTTTAGGTCAAAATATTCTTTTATACTTCACTCAATATTTGCACTCGAAAAGGATTGTGGTCCTTTCGTCGAGCAAGCATGCATGCATTTTATAGGAAAGTTCACGGGTCTAGGGATCCATGAGCGCTAGTAAAAAATGTTGCTTGTAGCATCGGGTTCTGACTAGTTAGAAAACTATAAGCAACGGTTAAATGACCCATGCATGCATTAAATCAATTGAAATCTATGCAGTTTTAGCTGTAAAATGAACTTTTTTTTCTCACATTGGTAGGACCACTTTTTCACATAGCGGTTCTGCTTACAATTTAAACTTTTTAAAACACCCTTTCTTTGTAATTTTTTTTTAACTTTTGCTTTTTTTTCAATAATTTTTTTCAAATATAATATCCCAACAACTTATAAATACTTTTAAAATTTTTTTGGACTAATATATGTTTAACCAAAAGTTTTAGAAAAAAAAATAGATAAATTTATTTTGTCATATTTTTCAACGAAATTTTTTTACTCATTCTTATTTAAAAAGTTAAATAATTAATAACTTAATTTAATTATAAAACTAATAAAATCTTTTCCATAAATTTATTTTTGTGTGTTTATTGTACTCATTCATGACTTACTTTTGAATTTATAAAATATAATATTTGAACTATTTAACTTACTAACTAAATTTTGTTTAATTATAATTGAAATATATTTTTATCATTAATTTTCTATATTTGAATTTAAAACACCAAATATTAAAAAAATCCTTTGGATTATATACCTATGGTAATGATAATATTATTTAAATATTTAATTGTAGGAGATAAATATTATATTTATTAATTTAGAGAGTAGTTACGACATTAAAAATAATTCGGTAGCATAATGTATTTAGACTCGAAAGCAAAGGAAATGATTGCTCTTAGTAACTGGAGGAGACAGTATCGAAACAAACAAGAGAGGAGACAAGACAAGACAAGAACCGGATAGCTCCATAACTGTAGAGAGAGTGGGAGTGATTGGGTGCGGTCTGGCACAATTCCAAAGCCTATAATTAAAGATTTTTGTCGTCCAACGTGTCATTGTCGGCCTCCTTATTTCATGATCTCGTAAAATAAAAATTTATATTAAATTATATATATTTTTAATATGATTTATTAATTTATATATTTTTTTATTCACGATAAATATTTTAAAAATTAAAATATTATTTGTTATATACAAATTAAATACTGTGTGTCATGACGATTAATTAATTATAATGTAAAAAGGACTTGTAATTTGAATTTAATTTATTTTCGAGATGAATAACATTTTCTTTTTTTCTTTTTAATTTTTTGAGACGTAATTCAAAGGAAGGTACATCTTTTTTATATTTGATTTATGTTTTTGGTCAATTAAATATTATTTAATTATTTATTTCCATCAAAATGGAAGATAGTACCATTGAAAACGAATGTAGATTTTGATTTTAAAAAAAAAAAAAATGTGAACTTTCCATCAAAGGAATATGATTTTTGGTCAAACGAATATAATAAGTCAATTATAAGCCAATCAAGAGAGTAAATATCTATTTTTTTTAGCTTTTTTTAAATTTAATATTAATAAATTTAATGAATTGTGACTAATAGAAGGATCTATTTGTTAGACGACAACAAATCTCAAGGGTATTAAATGTAATTTTTCAAACTATAGTGACCCTATATGTAATTACATCAAACCTTAGGGGAGGGTGGTGTGTAATTATTCCTAATTAAAATTTAGAGCCTAACAAGTTAAAATTAGATTTCTTAAAAAATATTATTTTTTTCAAAAAATATTTCTTGAAAAAACTGCATAAGCATTATGTTTTGACTCTTCAAATTATGAAAATATGCGTTATTCACTTTTTTTTTCTTTTTTATTGTATAAGATGTTAATTTTTCATTTGATAATTTAATTTTGTTTGTAATATTAATTATAAAATAATAGGTAAGTCGTTAATCTGTACTAAATATAAAAAGAAAAATCTTCCCACATTCACAAACGACGGTTAATGATACCGTGACACCAATTTTTTGTGAAGTAAAAAGAAATACCCTTCATGGTAAAATAACTAACTTATTTAACTTTTCAAAATTTACATCAATTGATAAATTATTATTATTATTATTTTTATTAATGTAATGTATTGATTTATATATTTATCTTATTTATAATTTATTTTAAAGTATAAACTTATTGTGTGCACGTAGAAACGACCTGCCACAACGACTAGTACTTTTAAAAAATGTTCTAGTGACCTTTATGGAAAAACCTATCCACTCCGAACACAAAAGTTGTTGGATAGCAATAGGTGAGAACAATTTTTGCCGAGCTCAATAAAATAGTCCCGATAAGATGCTAATTCTTATCATAAGACTGTAAATGATTCGAGTCGCGTTGATTACATTATTGTATAAATTTATTTGCACTATTATTGAGTTTAAAAAATTCTATTTTAAATTTGATTTGATTATTGATATAATCGAATTCAAACAAACTTTAATTGAATATCAAATATGAGTCAAACTCGAATAATTTAGTATTTTTAAGTATATTTCATTATTCACTAAGCGAATCGAGGTTGATAGTTTATACAAAAAAATATTTTATTTAACTTTGATTTATTAAGTTTAACAAATCAAATTCAATTAAATTTAACAAAATATCGAATAATTTGATTTATTTTTCAACCATAATGATATTGCTTCTTCATTTTTCAAAAAATGGTTTCAATCACATAATGGCCATTCCTTATAAAAAGCTATTCATAACAATTAAGAACAATATTAATTTATTAAAAAAAAACCCTTTTATTACGTAGTTATCAAGTTTGCTGAGATATAATCAGATGTTAGGAATTTTCAGTTAGATTATGAACTCTTGTAAAAAATTTAAAAATATGAAGATATTTACGTGCAAGAGATAATGTTTACGTAGTTTGACGTATCACAGTTGTTGAAAAATCACATTCTGTTAGGATTGTTTCTAGTGAATTATAATACCCATTGACCCTATTTGGTTCGTATAATGTATGATAGGATTGCTTATCATGCATAATCACAAGTTTGATTGGTATTATTAGAATTCTATTAATATTGGGCCTGATCTTATTTATAAAGATTTATGCGACAATGGATCACGTCTTTTAGGTGGAATGCATAATTCCACCAAGTATTATAAACGTGTATTAAAAATATCTTTTTTCATTTGCCCTCCCGCCCTCCTCTCTGTTTGTGTGTGTGTGTTTGTCTTCACTTCTTCCTCATCTTCCTCTCTTTTTCTTTTCATATGTTTTTTCCCTATGTTAAGAACCAGATGTCTCATCTGAAATAATCCTGAAAGTTTTTCCTTTTTCTATATGATTAAAAATAGTATTTAAATTATAATAATTAATTATTAAAATATAACAAAAAATATCACTTCATTTTTTTGGAACTTTCGAAAAATATTTGAGTTTTGATTAATTACAAAATTGAAATATTTAGAACTTTTGTTTCTTATGACTATAAAAATAATATTCCACAAATTAATTTTATTTCAGTAAATAATTTAGAGTTTTTTTTTTTTTTTGGTAATCATTCACATACTAGGATACCCATAATAATCTTTTTACATTTAGTCATGCTTTATAATTTTTTCAACCAAATACCATACTATATTTATCCCATATGATATCACATAAATAATACCTCAATCCAAAAACTATATAATGGAAGATGGGATAAATTATCATTCAATTTCTCATACCACCCAATCTCAATACGCCTAATCCTATCACATGAACCAAATGAATCCATTATGTCTTAATTTAGTGATTAAAATTGATGCCCTATGATTAAGTTAGATGTCATGGGTTCGAGTCCCACCGAACGTATGTATATTTGTCAAAACTTTATGTTGGTTTATTGTAATTTGTTTAATTATTCTTAATTACACTGACTTAATGAGTTACATCATAATTAAATGTTACATTTTTTGTAGTGTGTCAGGATCAAGTTCGGTGAGACATAACCAACATCATGTTATTGCACTTGTGACATGAGTTACATTTTTTCTTTAAACTATGTATTAATTACTGCAATTAATTTTGATGTAATTAATTCAGATTTGACGAAGAAAACCTTATTCAGGCTAGAATAATTAGTCATTTGCTTAGTTCTTATGTTTTTGTTTCTTAGAAATTACAATATGACAAAAACATAAAAGTGTCCTTATTGTGCATCATTATCATCATCATTGTAACAATGCCACAAACTTTGACATTAAATGAAGATAAATTCATAAGTCCCAAAAGAAAACCAAAAATTTGCATATTTGTGCCCTACCTCACCTGATCTGATCATGATATTTATATATATATATATATATATATTATATATATATATATATATATATAAATATTCCAATTACACATCAAGAAAATGACTTACGTAATTATTTGCATTGCACCCCAATACATATACACTTGTAAAACACACACACACACACATATATATATATTATATATATCACTACAAAAAAAAAATTGAGTTTTCGCTACACTATATATAAATGACTACGGTTTAAAAATTATGATAAATCAATATTATTAATCACGGTTAAATAAACTCAAAGAAAAAATTTAAACTTTTACCATGATTATCAATATTCGCCATATAATTGTCAATCATTAGCCAAAACATTTGTCATGATTTTGACCATGACTAATGTTCTGGCTACACTTGCAGAAACAACAGTCAATGACCGTTGCCAAACCGTGGTTGAGTTATATTTGCTACGATTTTATTCTTTTGACTATAATATTAATTAATTGTAGCAAAAAATCATATGTTTTTCCGAGTGATTCTAAATATTTTTTTTCTACAATACGTGTCTCTTTCCTCAGCAATAAATATTTTGTCTACATATATGAAGCCCACACATTAACCTATTATTATTATTATTGTTATTATTTCATTTTTAATCAATTTTGAAAGTTTTTCTTGAAAGACAATTAATTTTATTCATGGACCCTTAGCTACACTTTTTGGTTCTTTTGCGTCGGTCGAATTTTATATTTAACCCTTTATGTTTTTACCCTTTTAAAAATATATTTATTTATTTTTCATTGTAGATGTGAAGAGTAAGATTTAGATATATATCTTTTTCCCATCTTCTTGGACATGGTTCTTGTTAATTGATTATATATGGCATTCATATTATTAATAAAACATCGATGTTTTAGATAAATTATTTATTTCTTTTACAATATCGTTTGGATTTAAGGAGAATATATATGATAGTAAAAACAAATGGTGTCGTTCCGACATAATAATGGGCTAAATTCTGGAGATCGTTAAGAGAAACACTAAGATCTGGATTTTAGTAATGAAAAGAACGAACGAACGTAAAATCAAAATACAAAAGAAGTATTACTGAGAAGTACATAAAAGCATTTTTCTCGCTAAAACTAGCATGTGACGAACGTTAAATCCAATTTATTACAAGGAAAATGATGCTTGTAATATGATTGATCAGCCAAATCATTATCAGTCATGCTGTACAAAAAAATTGACACTATGGTTGAATAATATTGTCTAAGTTCTTACCATCAGATGTACATATGTATATATAGTCAATTGTCATATGTTTAAGCAGACATAAATATATAGTTATTCTTACTTATGCTGCCTTCACTACTGTTTCCTATAGATAGAGATATCTTAAAATCTAATCCAGTCCAATGCAAAAGCAGCACCAGAATTTGCTTAGAAATCACTTGATTGCTTCACCTTCCTCTCTCTCTCTCTCTCTCTCTCTCTCATATGTCTTGAATCCTAAGTATCATTTTCTGTTAAATTAACCTCTCTTTAAATCATCTGAAATTATCTTTGAGAATTTCAACTCAAAAGGGCTGATCACAGATGTCCTTTTAACCATCTTTTTGTCTCTCCTGATCACTAAAAAAATATTCAATCAGTTGGAGCTATAAAAGCTTGCTGTTACTGTTAAGTTCTCGTTCGGATATCTCGTTTTTCTTGCAACAACCGTAGACCACGAATGGGCCGCAACTCTTGCTGTGTCAAGCAGAAGCTGAGGAAAGGCTTGTGGTCACCAGAAGAAGATGAGAAACTCTACAATTACATTACAAGATTCGGTGTCGGCTGCTGGAGCTCGGTGCCTAAGTTAGCAGGTTCTTGTTTTTCTTTTTTCGGACACTTTCTTCAAATTCAGACTCCTGTGTCCCTTGAAAATAAGAAAAAAAAAGTGGGATTAATGCAGGTCTGCAGAGATGTGGAAAGAGTTGCAGATTGAGATGGATTAATTACTTGAGGCCTGATCTCAAGAGAGGAATGTTTTCACAGGAAGAGGAGGATATGATCATCACTCTTCATGAAGCTCTTGGCAACAGGTTGTTGATGTATAGTGTTTGTAATCAAGAAAACATGTTCGATAACGTAATTTTCTAGCAATGGACTGGTTGATCGTTACGACTGTCTGAAAATCCTTCTGTTCTATTCTTGTTTTTATCATATTTCCTTATGTTTTGGCCTGAAAAATGGCAGGTGGGCTCAAATTGCAGCACAGTTGCCTGGAAGAACAGACAATGAGATAAAAAACTTCTGGAACTCATGCCTAAAGAAGAAGCTGATCAAGCAAGGGATCGACCCAAACACTCACAGGCCGATAAACGAAACACAAGTGAAGGACGAGAAAGACTGCGCAGACTCAGCTTCACTACAGATTTTACAGCCTAGAGGGCTTCCAAATTTAGCACCGTCAACGCGAAAGGAACAAGAGCCGTATCAGCTCAACGGTATACTCTGCGTCGACAGAGACAATTTCACGAGCAAACAAGTCTACGACCCTCTATTCTTATCTGAGTTTCAAGCAAACGTCGATCCAGACGGTTACCAATCAAATTTTCTATCTCCTTGCCAGTTGAGGCCTTATGAGCAGAACCAGATTGAGGGCAATCCCGTTAACGCAAGCTGCGGATTCAACTCAATGCCGAATTTAACAGTTTCGATCACCAAAACATGATAGATGGAGAGTATTCTGATAATTCAGCTTCAAGAATGAGCAAGTATCTGATTAATGAAGCAAAAGAGAGCTCAAGCAATAGCAACAACAACAACAACGTTATCGACAATGCTGGTACGTTTTCTTGGGATGCCGGAAGCAAGCTGGACTCAATGTTCCAGTTTCAGTTCAGTGGGATTCAAATTGAGGAACGGAAGCCGAGTCCATGGCAAGAACTTCACAATCAGAGTTCAGGGGATTATAGCAACTATCCTTTGACGGCGTTGTTCCAAGAAATGTCCGGGACGAACCTCGACGTCTTCCAGCAAATGTAAACTGTATATATGGTTTGATCTTAAATTTTGCTCCTCTACATATACACTACAAAAACACAAACAGGAATTCTGGTAGTTTTAGTGAAAACACAACAGCATATACTATGCTCAATTTTTACCTGATTGTATGTATTGGTTTAAGGATTGGTGAAATAATGTTGCACAAGTTTATGTAAAGGGTGAAATTTGTGTTGTGGTCCAAATCATTACATGATAGAGAGACCAACCATGATGTTAACAGGTGTGGTAGTTGATCTGCTTAAGTCTGCTGTCATTCAAGTGAGAAAGTCCCACATGAAACAGTTGTGCCTTTTTGAGCAATCTGGGACTACACAGATATAGTGTCCCAGTATTTATAATTGCGTGGTGAGTATACATGTTCTAGACTTGGAAAGACTTGCATTGCCGTTTCTTGAACCTTGTAATATTGGCAATCTACCTCCATTGGGGAAATGCGTATTGGATCTTTTATTTCAATTAATCTATAAAATTTATGTGAATAAAGATTATGTCATTTATTTTATTTAAAAAAGATTTTAACATGTGGCGCGTAGAAGAATATTACTTTTCGTAATAGCTAAATCCCAAGGTTAGAAGAAATATTACTTTTGTTCAAAATGGAAAGCTGCAAGACAGTAACTACTCCTTTGGTTACTGGCGAAAAGTACCAGAAAGAAGATAGATCACAAAAAGTCGATGGCTCCATGTACAGAAGTCTAATTGGAAGCCTACTATATCTAACTGCCACAAGACCAGATATTATGTTCGCCACAAGTCTGCTATCAAAGTTTATGCAGAGTCCGAGCCAAGTACACTATGCAGCAGCAAAAAGGATTCTAAGATACTTACGAGGTACGAAAGATTTTGGAATATGGTACAAGTCCACAAATGATGCAAAGTTGGTTGGATACACAGATAGTGATTGAGCAGGATCAGTGGACGATATGAAAAGCACATCAGGCTACACTTTTTCACTTGGGTCAAGAATATTCTCATGGGCTTCCAAGAAACAAGCTACTGTGGCATAATCATCAGCGGAAGCAGAATATATTGCAGCTACTGCAACATCAAACTATGCTATTTGGCTTAGAAGGATCTTAGAAGACATGAGAGAGAAGCAAGAGGAGCCCACGACAATCTACTGCGATAACAAGTCAGCAATAGCCATAACTAAAACTCCGGTGCAGCATAATAGAACTAAACATATCAACATCAAGTATCACTCTCTGCGAGAAGCAACTACCAGAGGAGAGATTGAACTCAAGTACTGCAGCACTGAAGAGCAACTAGCGGATATATTTACTAAAGCACTACCACGAAACAAATTAGAAGAACTACGCATGAAGATCGGAGTCTACCATAAACACATTAAGGGGGAGTATTAGAAGATTAATGTGTTCATTACAAATAAATATCTTAGATATTTTCTAGAGAATTGTAGAAAAAATCCTAGATAATTTTTGAGCAAAATTCTAGAGAGTTCAAAAGCTTCTTGAGCAAGCTTCTAATTATAACCACAAATCCAATTTCAAGAAGTTTCCATGAGCTAGTATAAATAGGCATATAGTATGAGGATTTGTAGTAGTGAGAAAGAAAGCATTGCAACAAACTACAAACTATCATTTTCCAAGTTCTAGCTCTCTTGCTCTTCTTTTGTTGATTTAGCTAACTACTCTTATTCTAGCCTTGTTCTCCAAATCTCAAACCAACATTCCTCCAACCATCAATTCTTTTTCCAAAAAGCTAAAATACTAACAGAGTTTGAGACGATTTGACTTTTTTTTCCTATTTGTTACGACTATTTTCGCAAATCCATCCTAAAGATAGTTTTTCATTTTAGATGGTTTGGGATTCAAGCAGTCACAAAAGGTGTTACTAAGTTTTTAATATTTTTTTAAAAAACTTGTTTGTTTTTTATTTTCAATATTTCTTTTAATATTTTAATTAAATTTAAAATTGAAGACACTTCTATTAGAGTAAATTGTAATTAATAAAAATAATTTAAATATAATATACGTACAGTATACATACCGCAATATATATATATATATATATATATATATATATATATATATATATGTATATATGAGAAATTCTAATCTAATGGTTGGGGCGGACGCTTGTCAGTGGGTTCAGGATTTGCAGCATCCCCAATTGGTAGTGCATTGATTCCTTGCCTAGGGCGTCAATGGCCGATGACCGGGGTAGGGGTGTGGGTTTTTGTGTCTGTTGTGATGGGGAACAACGACAGGTCCCTATTTTGTAGCAGATCAAGCTCAACACAAGCTTGATTGAGATGCGAAGGTCTGGCCGTGGCGGTAGTGGATGTCAACGGTCTTGGATCTGTGGTCCACAAGGTGGCATATAATGTATATTATGTTAAAGGGTTAATTATATTTTGCCATTCGAACTATGATCCTCTTTACACTTTGGCATCTAAACTTTTTTTAGTGTGAATTTACTATTTTAACTTTACGAAATTTTGCACTTTGCTAATTTATAAATATTTTTCTACTAAGTTTTTTGCAAAAAAACATCCACATCAGTGGACATGTGATATTTAAGGGTTATATGATATTTTTTACATATGCATAGTGTGATGTTTTTTAGGTAAAAAAATCAACAAAAAATCAATCATATATGGTAAAGTGTAAATTTTGTAAAGTTGAGATGACAAATTGACAAAAAAAAAAAAAAAATTTAAATACTAAAATGTAAAAACAAGTATAATTTGAATAGAAAAATGTTATTTACTATATAATATGTTATTGCATTTTATAGTATATTCTAGTAGTTTAAACTGAGTGAATAGCAATTTACCCGCCCCTCCCTGTGATATTGAAAATGAACAAATTACCCCCTATAAAAAAAAATAGCAATTTTCCCCCTTGTGTTTTAAAAAATGAAGCAATTTACCTCCTTATATATAATAAAGGGAGGTAAATTGTTACATTTTGAAAAAAATAGGGGGCTAAATTACCATTTTATTTTTTATAAGAGAATTATTTACCTATTTTTTTTAACACAGGTAGGTAGATTGCAATTTACTTGTTTAAACTTACAAACCAAATCAAACATGCTTATCATGTGTATATATCTATATATTTATAAAAGTATGAAACACTTAAAAGTTTCTCTATTTTTTTATTAGAGTAGATTAATCTTGTAAATATTATTTTTTTAGGTTAATTATATTTTACCATTGAACTATGATCGTTTTTATACTTTGACATTTAATTTTTTTTGTGTGTTAACTTACCATCTCAACTTTACAAAATTTTATATTTACCATTTATAACAGCTTTTCAACCAATTTTTTTGTCGAAAAAACATCACATGCATTACCATATGATGTTTAAGGGTTTTGTGATGTGATATTTTTCACATATGCACAATATGCAATGTTTTTAAAGCAGAAAAATCTATAAAAAGACGATCATAAATGGCAAAGTGAAAATTCGAAAAGTTGAGATGGTAAGTTGACACAAAAAAAAGTTTCAACGGTTAAGTGTAAAACCGGGCATAGTTCGGATGACAAAATATAATTTGTCCTTATTTTTTTTCGGATGAAAATATAAAATAACATAATTATTAATTCCTATTAATTACGTTTCATATTACACATATTTACTCTTATTAATGAATTGTATCCATATTTGTTCCTTTTTTAATTACTTTTCACATTATGCTTATTTACTGATATATGTTTTTTGTATAGTATATTCATAATATAATACACTTAATAGATCCAAAAAAAAACCTATGACATAACAAAAAACCACTAGAAAAAAATTATGAAAACTGAAAGGATATATAATGTTGAGAAATTTCATAGCATAAATATAATGAGAATTAGTTAGATCACTTGACATATCAGAATACATACGTTAGTTGACAAATGATAATCAATTAAATAAATTGTCATTTAAAGCAAATATTTTGAAGAGTAACATAGGTTGAAAGAAAAATGAGAATCAACCAAATAACTTAATATGAAGTGAACACTTTTTGTGGTGAGATAGATTAAATAAAATTTGAGCATTTAAGGTGTAATTATTGGTATATTCACTACAAAAGAAATATTTTATTGGGACGAAAAAATTTTACGGTTCTTATTGATCGCAAAATCCCTCCCAACTTCCGACGATTTTGTAACGCATTTTATTTCTTTCCAACAGAATCTTTCCATAGACGAAAAAATTGCACAGTCCGTCAGACAACACATGTCATCGCAAATTCCTTTGGAAATTAGACAGTGAAGTACTTTCGTTGCTAATCATGGCAAATTTATTTGAAAAAATATATTTTTTAAGTTTCGTGACCATTTTTCCGACGACATATAAACTGTCGGAGAGTTTTGATGAAGTTTGTCACAGTTTATTTTTTTTTGCGATGGTAAGACTCCAAAAAGAGTTTTCGATGATATGTCGTCGCAACTTTCGTCCCTAAATGTTATATTTGCGATGCTTATTTCGATGGGTTATGATGGCCGAAAGTTCCAGCTGCTATCTCTCACGATTAAATTTGATCGTCGCAAAATACATCCCAAAAGTCATAAAAAATTGTCTAACGGCTATATTATAATGGTTATATATTTTTAAAATTGTACCGCAAAAACCGTCGAAAAATAGACGAACGACTATATTTCAATGACTATATTATTATGGTCGTATTTCGTACCAAATTCGTCGGAAATTCTCTACAAAAAACAATATAAATTTGGAGCAACTCTCGTATTTGTGTTCTCACTCTTTTGCACCATACTTTTCAAATTAAGCTCTAAAAATCTGAATATATATATACATATCAACCTTCAAGTTTTTTATATTAATTACATCATATACATATATATCAAATTCGAGTTGTGTCATCTTATTTTGAAAGAATTGAGTTGGAGGAAGTGCATCATTATCACTAAGTAATAATTAATATGTGATCATTTAATTTAAAATATATCATGTTATTCTTGTTTTTATTAATGACTTATATAATTAATTATGTATTAATTAATTTAAAATAATTTATATATATAATTGTTGAAGTTATTGTAATTAATATGACCAATTATATATTTTTGTATAATTAGGTAAAAATGTTGAGACAATCTAGGAGTTAGATGTATGAAAAAAACCAAAAGGGGAATATCACAGTTTGGTAGGAGTTTGAGAATGGTATTCGGGATTTTATAAATTGGGCTAAGAATCAACATGCACACACGGAGGGTGATAAAATTAGGTTCCATGTGGCAAGTGCAAGAATTGTAAGTGCAAAACGACAGATGAGGTTATATACGACATATGTATGAAATGTTTAGTGGACGGATACTACAATTGGACTGCACATGGTAAGGCACAAGTGTTGGAAAACTATAATGATCAGCCCGCACCAGTTTGCTTAGAGATGTCTGTTGCACCCAACATGGACGCAATGGGGTGATTATGAGCAAATGAATTGGGATCAAAGGATGGTTTATGATATAATTGGGACACAATTTTTCTTGACGCATCGCGAGGTTGATATCGAGGGTGCCAATAGCTCTTTTCCTGTAGGCGTTAGTTCGTATGACTATGATGTGGCCAGCTTATCAGAGTGATTTTTTGATGTAGTGCACACGGCCCTTGTATAACAGGTGTGATCAATCCCAGTTGGCAGTTGTGGCAAGGCTGGTGAACATCAAGGCTGAACACAACATGGCTGAAAGATACTATGATCAGGTGTCTCAGTGGGCTAGTGATCTATTACTCCGCAATCACACTCTTCCCTGTAATTATTACAATACCAAGAAGATGATAAGGGATTTGGGTGAACCGGTCAAAAAAATTAATACGTGTAAGAATGATTGCATGTTGTACTGGAAGGATGAAATTGATATAGAGTACTGCAAGTTCTGCGGTGACAATAGGTACAAGCCCACTAAGGACCGAAATTCCTGCCGTAAGAAGTCTCCGTATGCTGTTTAGGTACTTGTCACTTACCCCACATCTATAGAGGTTGTATGCTTCACCAGCGATGCCTGAGCATATGACCTGGCATGCCAACCATGTTATGGAGGAGTGCATTTATAGATGAAGAAAATTTGCACCCTATTAAATAATGACAAGAATTTCCAATTATATTTATATTTTGGAATTTATTAAATTAATTTCAAGTATAAATAGTAGATTTAATTGATATTTTAATATATATTTTGTCATCAAATCAATGACCGACAAGTGTCAAAATGAAGTATTTCGGCCAATCAAAATATGCTTTGCAGTCAAAGATTCCAACCAATCTTACCGCGCCATGTGGAGCAATTATACGTACGCTCCAATCAAATCAAGACAACTATTGGTTATATTTATCTCTTTAAAAAATATGAATATTAAAAAAATAATGTCAAGTTGACCATCATATTGTTCTAAATATATAATGTACTTATTTCTTTAAATTATATTATAAAGAGAAAATACAAAAAGTGTTGAAGTGGGATAATCCTCGAATTAACGTTATAGAAATTCAAATTCAAGTCCAAAGGAGATCTACGTGGAGATTACCATTTGAATTAGTCAAATTTGTCAAAGATATATTTTGGAGGAAATAATCAAGGGATAGAATAGAAACTGTACTCACATTGATATTTTAATCTAAATATATTTATTTGTGTTTCGATTTTTTCGGACATGATAAACTTAATGCTCACAAATGTTGGCACGCCCAGTGGGACGTTTCTATCCTTCATCTCTTCCCTTCAGCAAAGAAGAAAAATATTCAAATAGATACTCAAGGAAAAGCTGTGAAGTCGGTGAATTCCAAACTCGCCATATCAAAATCTTCAAGCTCAAGTACCAAGAGTGTCGGTGTTACTACGAGGGATATGTTAAAGAAGCTCAAAGAATATTCTCAAATGTCTCCTCTCGCTGAGTATGTCGAGAAGAACCTGCTCTCGCCTAGCTATGCAAGGGAAGGTGATGCAAATAAATCCTCTCCGTCCTCTCCGTCCTCTCCTTGTTTCATATGTAGTTACTCCTTCACAATGAATGCGGCTCAAGTTCTGGTGACGAATGCTACAACTATGGAGGAACAACTTGCAAGTGTGACGAGAGCCATTTAGGGACTTATGAAGCATGTCCAAAAGCAAGATGCACAAATTGTTAGATTGATCAACAAAGCAGATAATGTTAACGCAAGTCATGTCATAGGAAAACAAGTTGAGGCTCATGATGAAGTAGAAGCGCCAACAAAGCAACATTATACTGAAAATGATAAGTCTGCAAAAGAGCTTCAAATTTCTTCTGATGGGTTGATTCATGTGGACCAACTGAAAGAATTTATTGAAAGAACCATCAAATGCAAGATCGAGGAATGCTCAAAGTCATCCCTTACTTACTCTAAGCCTAACACACCAAGGATTGATAACTTGAAGATGCCAATGAATTAACAACCACCAAGTTTCAATAATTTGATCAAGGGCAACCCTAAGCAACAATGCAGGATCATATGGCGATGATCTAGTCAAGAAGTTTGTTCAATCGCTGAAAGGCAATGCATTTGACAAGTAAACTGATTTGGAAGCTGGCTCGATTGATAGATGGGAACAACTAGAGCAAGAATTTTTCAATCGTTTCTATAGCACTCGGCGAATTGTCAGCATGGTTAATCTTACAAATTCTCGCCAATGGAAAGAAGAACCGATCGTTGACTATATTTATAGATGGAGGAATTTAAGCCTTAATTGCAAATATCAACTATCTGAAGCTTCCGCCATTGAGATGTGCATTGAAGGGATGCATTGGGACATTTGGTATATTATCCAAGGAATCCTACCCAATTCTTTGAATAATTTGCCACTCGAGCACATGATATGGAGTTAAGTTTACAGTAAGTGGGCTTGAAGGACCACCTATCCAAGAGCTTTGCAGGACCAATGAAAAGCAAGAAGTAAGGAAAGGGGGCAAACCTTTTTCAAAAGCTCCAAGCAAGGAGTCAATGGCCGTAAATGTTGCACCGTTCAAATTCAAAAGCACTACAAAAGATAGCGGCGCCCTAAAGAATAATATTCCTTATGAGAAACCACAAAGAAAGTTGACTTTGAAGGAAAAATTGACTCTGATGTCTTTGGAATATTTGATGACCTATTGTAGGCTAATCTTATTGATTAGCCAGAAATGAAGCGGCCTGAGGAAGTTGAATAGAAGGATGATAAAAAATATTGCAAATACCACCGCTTAGTTGGCACAAAATACAAGACTGCTTTGTATTCAAGGACAAAGTTATGTAATTGGCTCGCTAAGGTAAAATTTCTCTTGAAGAGGATTTTGCAGCTACAAATGCTATTACAATCGAGAGCAGACATTTTGATGGCAACAAGGATTCATGTAACGCCGTGCATGGGGGTAATACCACAAGCAATGAGGATACATTATTCAAAAAGGAGAACTCCTCTAATGCCGATGACTGCATGCCTACATTTACTTTTATTGACAAAGATCTGCTTCTTGGATCCAAACCTCATAATCGTTTTTTGTTCATTGCTGGATATGTCAAAAAATGAATAAAATATTGATTGATGGAGGATCTGGAGTCAATATCTTACCTGTGCGAATTTTAAAAGAACTAGAAATTCCTGTAGATGAACTCTCTAACAACTGCCTCATGATCCAATGCTTCAATCAAGGAGGACAAATGGTTATCGGTATTATAAGGATGCAATTAACTATGAAGGATATGGTGTCAACTGCATTATTCCATATCGTAGACGCCAAAACTTCTTACAATATGCTTCTCGATCATCCTTGGTTACATGAAAATCCGGTAGTTCCATCTACATGGCATCAACGCTGTAAATATTTCTTAACGGTATGGTGAAAAAGGTGCTCGATGACAATAAATCTTTTACTGAAGTTGAGTCACACTTTGTTGATGCTAAGTACTATATTGAGGATGCTAAGAAGGAAAAAGAGGTTTTGCTCTCTGAAGAGCCAAATTCATGTAATAATCAAAACATAAGAAAGAATGATTCATCCACTATCAAAGTTGAATTGTCGAAAGATCTAACTTTTCTATTGACTCAAATCAACTTGAAGCAACCATCTAAGCCACCGCTCAAGGGATTTATACCCTCAACCCAAGAAGAGGAAGGAAGACATGAGACACTGATCATAGACAAAAAGGGATTTGATTATGAGGCTTTGAAGCTCCTTATTAGGGCTGGATACAACCCAAAAGAAAAACTAAGCCTTGGGAAACTTCCTCTTGAAGTCACCGGCAAGAAGCTCCATGAACTCAATTGTATCCAAATAATGCTAAAGAAAAAAGAACTTACAATTCAAGATTCTCGAGTTGGTCTGGGTTTTACTCCTCCTAAGCCTGTTCAAATCACTATAAAGAGGGTCAATAATAATTATGTTGCTGAAAGATTTTCGTCAACTGAAAATCCCAAGAGGGAAGAAAATCTGAGAGAATCTATCTTCAACAGACTTGGCCCCCATAGAAAATCATTGCATGAAATAGCTAATAGACAATCTGTCTTTGATAGGAAAAATATCAAGTCTTCACATACATAAAAACTTAGTAGCTTGATCCCTTCTAGAATGAGGTGCCAAACAACTTTAACCATATCATGTGGTAGAGTTTTCGAGGCTAAACACAACCCATGATCTTCACATAAGTGCAATCTAATGATGACAATGATAAAGAAAGTGTAGCGTCGTCTAATTATATTAGCAATGGTGCTGAGGAAGACATTGCGCAAACTTACCACATCAACTTAATTGAAGATGGCGAGGTTGAAGAAAAAGACGCCGAAGATGCTCCCGTAAAACTTTAGGAGGGTAGTAAAGCCACCATCAATGAATTTAAAGAAGTTAATCTAGACAATATTGAAGACCCTCGGCCAATTTACATAAGTGTCTCACTAACTCAAGAAGAAGAGGAAACTTATATTGCATTACTCCATAAATTTAAAGATTTATTTGCATGGTTCACAAAGAAATACTTAGTTTAGACACAAAGGTAGCTGTGCACCGTCTGTCAGTAAAGAAAGGAGCTCGCCTTGTCAAAGAAGGCCAACGTAGATTTTGACCTAAGTTAATCCCGTTGATTGAAGGCAAAGTGAACAAACTCATTGAAGTCGGTTTCATCCGAGAGGTCAAATATTCCATGTGGATTTCCAGCATCATCCCTGTAAGAAAGAAAATGGGCAAATTCAAGTGTGCGTTGATTTCAGAGACCTAAATAATGCATGTCCTAAGACGACTTCCTGTTACCGATTGTTGAGATGATGATAGATGCCACTACAAGTCATGAAGTTTTATCCTTCATGGATGGATCATCTAGATACAACCAAATACGTATAACACCGGCAGATGAAGAATTGATGGCATTTCACACTCCTAAAGGTATATATTGCTACAAAGGTATGCCTTTTGGGCTAAAGACTGCTGGTACCACATATCAAAGGGCAATACAAAGGATCTTTGATGACATGATTCACAAGAATGTCGAATGCTACGTTGATGACTTGGTTGTGAAGTCAATGAAGTGAGACCGAACTGTTTTATTCTCTTTACGAGAAGGAGACGGATGATACTTAGTAGTTTTCTTGGACCAAAATTTCACCCATTTGTTGATGGATACGTTAGGGCATCGATTATCATCGGCACTTTGAAGCAAGTGGTAAGCATAAAGCAAATACTTATTGGAACAAGGAATAAATCTTTCTCTCTTTTCGTTAACACACTTGGTACAACTTCGTCATAAAGGCAGCTCATCATAGGAAGTCCAACAAGTTTATGTAATCCCACAATGAGATGGACGATTCTCCGGCGGAAGTAAGGAAAGTATTTATAAGAGGGCACCACACCTCGCAAAACGCCTTGCTGATATCGTGAATTGTGATAATATGTAAACGATGAAGCATAAACAACATCATATATTTTAAGATGGTGCAATCTATCTCCGCCTCGGCTGAGGATATCCTTAGTCCACTCCCAATATCATTTGGTGTGGGAATTCTCCGGTAAATCGAAGATCACCATCCCACTTTGCATCACTTTCAACGATGGAACGTCCTAAAGTGCATAAAGGGCCAGGTCATCTAATTGTTGGTGACGCGGAGGCTCATGGTGGATAGCTCGTAAAGTCCACGCCTTGATATTCTTTCTTAGAGAAACTTCATGACACCATTCACCCAAGTGATAAGAATTAGTTAATCTCGGCCATGGGTTCACGTTTCTACCACCGACGATGGGTGCATAAACTGCTATCATTATGCCTTTCTCCATGGGTTGATGTTTATCCTCAAGGATAATTAAGTGATGTACACCGGAAGGGGAAGACTTGTCTTTGAAATAAACCATGTTGCAGCCTATCAAAGAACAAAATCAAAGAAGTATAGATTTAATTGAGTTAGTGAAAAACACAAAAAAATATATTTAATTAAGTTATTAAAAAAAAGAGACTCAATTAAATCATATACATTTACACTCAATTAAAAAATTGTATTATTAAATTAAATTGTGGTACCTCAAAAAAAAAAAAAAAAAAAACTTATGACCACACATCAAAGAACGGCATAGTATCACATGCCTCATATATTAAGTATTCTCCGCCCAATGAATAATGATGAGAGGATGATTTCTATTTCTCCGATAACGATGAGGAATAATGTGTATGGACCAAAATGTTGTCATGCATGGACCAAAACCAACTTTACACAAGAATACCATTAACAAAAAGAGATGGTGACTCTGCCAATTCTCTTTTTCTTGTAAAAGTATTTGTGAAGAACTCATCCGAAAATTTTGGTTGCTCTTTAATTAAACTATTGCTACCACACATAAATTAACATAAACAAGAAAACATGAGATGCATGAAATCTCATAATTAGCAGCAAATGCAGTTCAATAACAAAGTGACAAAAAACAAAAAAAGCATTGCATGCCGTAAAAGATTTTTAGGAGCATACTTTGAAGTCTCCTAAAACCTTGAAGGAGTAACCGAGACAGATTGCAGGCGAAGGAATTAAATCTGAAGAACTCGGAAAATCAAACCAATGAAGGCAAAATCACAAAATCGCAAAATCTGCAGAGAAAACCAAAAGAAATTTCAGCAACAATTAGTTGGGCCATTAACACAAACTTCTTGTGTGCATACCAAAAAACAAACTGAAAATAATTTGCTACCAGAATTACGCTGCAGATCCCACCAACTATTGCATTCGTGTTGCTGGGTTAATGTCGAAGTGGAGGTCATTATATATGTTCTCGATTGGGATATTAAATTGAAGTGAGGTTCGGATGTTGAGTTACAGTCCAATTAAGACTCATTAATTCAAAGTAGTTTGAATCCTACAGAGTCATTAATCTTTTTCTCTCACTAGAATTGAACCAGAAGTAGAATTTGCAAAGCCTCATAATTCTCTTTGTTCAAATGTTGTTCGTCTCTGCCTGCGACGAAAAGAAAAAAGATGTTGAAACAAAGAAACCAAGGAAGATAAACATTGCGCGGTGATATGGTGGAGGAGGTTCACAAACACCTAACCAAGTGTGGGACCCACCCGCCAATTTCAAAATAAATATATGTATATGTATAGACATATATATATATGATATATGTGTCCACATAAAATTGATTCATATTTTCGCGACTCTTTCACTTTGAAAATTAGCACATATTTGTGAACGACTCTCGAGGTGGCATTTGTAGATGAAGAAAATTTGCACCCAATTAAATAATGACAAGTGTCAAATTCAATTTCAAAAGAGATCTATGTGGAGATTACCCTTTGAATTAGTCAAATTTTCCAAAGATATGTTTTGGAGGAAATAATCAAGTGATAGAATAGAGATTTTACTCACATTGATATTTTATTCCAAATATTTTTATTTGTGATAATTTATTTGTATTTTGATTTTTGAGACACAATTAACGCTCACACATAGAATGAGGGATTCATACTCGGCTTCATTATTATAGGCCTTGAAATTGAAATGTAAAGCATATTCCAATTCATTTCCCTTTAGACTAGTGAGCACCACTCTTGCCCTGCTATCTGCAAGGGTGGAAGAGCCATCTGCATGCAAAAGCCAAGTTCTCCACCTTCTTCCACAAGTGTGGTTTCATTTACTAATTCAACTTAGGCTTGGGCTTTTATGGTTGTCTTTAGTTGATAAGAAATATCGTATTCACTTAGCTCAATGGCCCACTTGATCATGCTTCCTGAGGTTTCAACTTTACCTAATGTAGCTCGTAGCAGAGCATTAGTATCCACACAAATAGGATGTGATAAAAAATAAGGTCGTAACTTGTGTGTTGTTATAATTAAAGTGAAAGCTAGTTTCTCTACCTCAAGGTATCGTTGTTCGCCCCATGCAATATCTTACTTACATAGTAGAATAGTTTTTGATGGTCTTCGTCCTCTTTGATGAGCATAGAGCTAACTACCTGTTGACCTACTGCTAAGTAGAGATAAAGGGACTCACCTGGTTTAGTTTGATGATCAGGGACAATTATGGTAAGTAGGTTTTCAAATCTTGAAATTCCTGCTGACATTCTTCATCCCAAACGAAGTTCTTAGTTTTTCTTAAAACTTTGAAGAATGAAAAGTTGTGTTCTGCTGATCGAGATATAAACATGATAAGAGCTGCTATGCGCCCTGCTAATCTCTATACTTCAATGAGACTAGCGGGAAGTTTCATTTATTAGATAGTTTCAATTATTTATGGGTTGACCCCGATTCCTTTCTCCACGACCATGTGTCCTAAGAATTTTCCACTTCGTACCCTAAATGCACACTTGGTTGGATTTAACTTCATGTAATATTTTCTCAATCTATCGAATGGTTATGCTAGATCAGCAATGTGTTGATCCTCTGACGACTCTTCACTAGCATGTCATCAACGTATACCTCCATGTTATGTCCTAGCTGCTCCAGAAACATGCGATCTACTAAACCTTGATACTTAGCTCTTGCATTTTTTAATCCAAAAGGTATAACAACATAGTAATAGGTTCCTCTTGATGCGATGAAGCTAACTCACTTCTAGTCATCAAGGTTAAGCATTATTGGTGATAACACTGCAAAGCATCCATTAGACACCATAATTCATGGACGGAGGTGGAATCCACCACTTCGTCTATGCGAGGTAAATTGTAGAAATCTTTGAGGCATGCTTTGTTGACATCTCGAAAGTCAACACATATACGCCACTTGTTACCTAGTTTGGGGTATTAGCACAACAACCACTCTGGAAATTGGATTTCCTTAATGCCCTACTTACAATAACTTACTTAACTCTTCCTGTATAATTTATCTTTTTTAGACCAAAAATGCCTCTTTTTCTACTTTATCGGGGGCAGACTGGATCTATATTTAGATTGTGCACGGCTATAATTGGATCAATACCTACGAGGTTTGTTGGCTGTCCAAGAAAAAATGACAACATCATGTCGTAAAAAGATGGTTAATCG
Source organism: Sesamum angolense (assembly GCA_034509725.1). NCBI lineage: Eukaryota > Viridiplantae > Streptophyta > Magnoliopsida > Lamiales > Pedaliaceae > Sesamum > Sesamum angolense. Next base: position 3,617,262 of record JACGWL010000009.1, on the reverse strand, counting down.
CCCTACTAGTACGAGATTCAGCTGGGAACCGATCTTGGTAATCTTGTCGTGTTCCCTAGGCATCAACTAAATGCTTAGTAGCTCTTCAGCCGGCTAGACACGGGCCGGAACAACACCCTTCTGCCCATCTTGCTGAATAAAATTCCTGTTGCTTTTCTTATTAAGAGGGTCTACCTCTACCTTGTTGTTACTATTTTTTATTGCTTCCGCGTAGAACTTTTGTATCATATATTGATCACTTTTGGCTTCTCCAACCTTATCTTCGATGGGAAAGTTCAGCTTCATGTGATATGTAGAGACAACGGCTTGGAAAGTGTTCAAAGCATATTGTCCTAAGATCAGGCTTTATGCTAACGGCATGTCCACAACTAGAAAGCGAGCCAACATAGTTCTTCAGGTAAGCCCCATGCCTAGAGAAAGGAGAAGTAAAATTTATCCCAATGGGTGTACGACCTCTCTTGCAAAACCATACAACAAAGCATGCATAGGTTCTAGCAGGGTGTCTCCTAACTCCATTTGTTTCTATACTTTGTAGAGTAGGACATTTACAGAACTACTTAGATCCACAAAGATACGTTGAGCAGTATAATTAGCTTCTGTGGTAGAAATAACAACCGCATCATTATGAGGTAAGTGTACTCCCTAGGCGTCAGCAGGACCAAAATAGATCATTAGTCCCCTTGCTGGTGCCTTGTCATCTATCTCCATGATAGCTCTAGCAGCTTTGGCTGGGCACGTTTGGCTACTATTGAGTCCCCATCTGTGGCCTTATTAGTATCATGTGGATTACTCCTTTGGCGGGAATATTCTTTAGGCTTGTTTCTCTGTCTGGGGTTTCATTCTTTTTATGCTCCCTTTTACGAGAATCCTTATCTGGCTAATAAGTCCTGTGGGAACTGTGGGAGCGGGAACGCTTCTCTTTCTATTCAACCCTTTTCTCATTATCAACATAGTTCTTAAGATAGGCTTGGATGAGTCTTTTTATTTCTTGTCTTAGCTGGCGACATCGAGTAGTGTTGTGTTCGTATTATCTACAGTACTTGAAGAAGTATCTAGATTTTGGGAGATAAGGGTCTTCCTCGGAACCCTTAGGCCACCGCAAAGCAGAGAGTCGATCTATCGTCATAAGCATCCTAGCTAGGCTAGTTATGAGGGGTGTGTAATAGTCATTTTTTGGGTTAAGAGGATTGAAACGTCCTCGTAGTTCTCCCTTTAGACTGTCAGTAGATGGCAGCTTGCCTTCTTTCTTCCTGTCACGTCCATTTTTTCCACCATCCAAGTATCTTCCAAGTTCATATATTTTTCTGCTCTAGCTAGTACATATAGAAAATCAGTTGTTGGCTTCTTAGCCAATGATTTAAACAATGGCCCTCCACAAAGCCTTTGAGTAAACGCACTTACTAATACCTCCTGGTAGGCTGTAGGGACTTCTAAGATGGATGTGTTAAAACATTTGACAAAGGCCATTAAGGTTTCCTTTTCTTCCCAATTGATCCTAAAAAGGTTAATGGCTGATTTCTTATGTTTCTTGTTGCTGGCAAACTAATGTTGGAATAGGGAATTGAATTCTGCAAAAGATCTAACTAATCCATCAGGGAACTGGTCGGACTACTGTTGGGCAGAATTTGTTAGTGTAGTAAGAAAAACATGACATTTGATACCATCAGTATACTTGTGCAGCAAGGCTGCATTTTCGAACATACGAATATGTTCAGCTGGATCAATGGTACCATCATAAGCAGATAGGTGTGAAGGTGCTCGGAAGTGAGCAGGAAGTTCTTCCATCATGATGTGTTTGTTGAATGGAATGCCATGCTCAATGCGAACTATCTCTTTGGTCACCCGCGGTTAAAGCTGTATCATCTCTTATATTGAGTGATTTCCAAATGCTAGGGGTCTAATGTCTAGCTGTTTCCTTGCCTGCAAAATCAATAGGGGTGGATCCATCATGTTGGAGTCTAGTTCGTCAATACCTTGACTTCTTGGTGTTCCTCTTCTTTTTAGCTAGGAAGAGGGTTCTGCTACATTAACTTGAGAACTTCAGAGGGTTGAATTGATGGTCTCCATAATGAATGGCGAAGCTACTCATAGAAGAGCGAGCTTATAACAACAGTTCTAACTGCTTGCTCAAGAGTTGGAGCCTGGAGTGGAGCGTTAGCTCCTAGTGTTGTATCTAGACCAATAATGCTAACATCTCCTAAGATGGGATTAGTAGATGGAATAACAGGTCCAGATGCAACAGGGAGGGAAGAATTTCCTTCATAGGATCCGTTGTCACCTCCATTGTTAAAATTCACCATTTCTCATGCCAAAAATTAAGTGTTATCCACAGACGGCGCCAATGATGCATACTAGAAATTCAACTACACCACAAAGGTCTAAGGATCTTCAAGAGAAGCCTAAGATTATCAGAGAACTAAACCTGCAAAACAGATGTTAGCACTCCGATGCTTAAATCAGTAATGACTTATGAAAAAATAAAAGGGAACTTGAATTAAAGTGAAAATAATGGTAAGAAATAATGATAGGATGTATATTTTCATGTGGAGTGCAAGACATGGGCTTAGAATAGCTTAAAAACCAAGGAAAAACAATGAGAATAAGTGAGAGTTTGAGTATCAAGAATAATGTTATCAATGACTATATGACTTATATTTATAGGTGTGTACCAAAGCAAGATACAAGGGTGATCATGGGGTGCCCTTAAAGTTGGCTATCATTCGAAATAAATATTTGTGATTTGAATAAATATTGACTAAGATACGTGAAGTAGATTACATCTTGCCAAATCTGCCTACAATTCGGGAAGTTAGTTATTCATAGATTTCCCAGGTTGTTTATCATCAATTTACCTGGAACCACCTGGAGATATTTTGAGGTGATGTGTACAAATTTTGGCAAGCCATATGACGTGTCATCCTAGTTGTATGATGACTTGTCCGGTTGAAATTGGCTTATCTCTTAGGCTTGCCAGTTCAATGAAGTAATAGGTAAGCCTGTGGGCCTTCCTTCCCTACGAATGAGCTTTTCCATCTCGTTATTGAGCCGACTGGGCTAGTATGCCTAACTTGTGGGTTTGGCCCAATTACTTCAGGGGTATCATCAATAATGAATAACATGAATTTTTTATAATGACTATATTAGTAGAAAATTAAATTACATATAAATTTTAAAGACAGATAACTTATAAGTAAAATAAATAAATAAAATAATTAGTTAATATAGTTTTCTTTTCAAAATTTGCACAACTCAAAAAAATTAAAATATTATTTCATAAGTGAAAAGTTAAGAATAACCACAAGTTCAACGAAAATAAAGTTGAATTAGAAACAAGAAAATTTATGCTTATTCCATAATACAATTTTTTTTTATGCTTTATTTTAATTAGAGATAAATAATAAGATGAAAAACTTAAAAATAAAAAATGAAAGAGAAAAGAAAAAATTATTTTCATGTTTTTTTCCTGTAGTGTGATCATCCAAGTACAGTAACATTTATTGAGAATGTAAGAACCTTACTAAGCAAATATTTGACAATAATATTAACCTATAAATTAAAATACACCAAGTCAAAATAAATAAATAAAGATGTCTATTCTATTGTAATATATTTTTATTTGTAAATTATATGATGCACATACTTAAATTTTTATATGCATTACTTTTCTATACAAAAAAATCAATCACTATATATATATATACATATTTAGTTATTGTATATTCTATACATACATACATATATATGTGTGTGTGTCTTTTCAATTGTCTGTTATGTATATATATAATTATCTTGACCTATATTTACTTTTATGAATTGGGATTTGTTCATATAAAAAAAAGATGCATATATTGCAAGTAGAAAAACTATAATTTAAAATATAAAATAAAAATTAAAATAGAGAAGAAAAATTATTTTATTTCTTTAACTGTGGGCTTTTATTTTGTAACAATAATATTTTTATTTATGAACTTGTAAGATTTATAAGAATTAGATTAGCCAAACGCCATCTAAATACAATCAAGTACAGGCAGTAAAGAAAGGGACACGTACAAGAATTTTTCTTTTGAAAAACATTAGGTAAAAGATAATTAATCAACACGAAGTTGAAGATCCTCATTCCCATTGCTCTGTTGCTCCTCCAGTATTTGCTTTGCTGACTTCACAATAGACTCACTGCAATCAAGCACATCAATTAAACGAAGGGCTGCTATACCTCCAATACCAGAAGGAATCTCCTCCAAATTATTCATGAAATAAAGACGAGTTTCTCAAGATTTGGAAAATGGATATTTTCTGCTCTCCAACACACCAAATTGCTTTTCCAAAGCATCAAGATCTTCAATTGAGGAAATTGCCCTTCAACTGGATTCCACTCCGACCCTTCGAAGGCACACCCTTTCAAGATAACCGCTTCAAGATTCTGCAATGAACCAATAATTGTCATATCTTCCCAAGGAACTTTGCACTCACACAATTCCAACTTTTTAAGTGAAGTCGGGTAGGCGATGTTCTTCAATAATAAATTTTCAGCTGCAACATATAGTGATTTAAGCTTATGTAGATGGACGAGGTTGTAGAGACAATAAGATGACCAATCCTCCACTTTGTTGGAATAACAAATTTTCAATTTCTTCAGATTTGGGAGTCTGTGAAGTACCTCTTTTGTGCACTTGAAGTTATATATCAAGGAAAGTGTTTGTAGATTTTCCAAAATAGGGGAATCTGGGTTATCTTTGGGGTTGGGTAAAATAGCCGTTTTGATGATAATATGCCTAAGTTGTGGCATTTCCCAAATTTTAGGTGGTACAATTATTGGAAACAGAGTAGCATTTAAAGAAAAGTATAAAGTTTGCAGATCCCAAAGTAAAGGCATTGTCAACGGAGATATATACTTTACAACGTCCATAGTACTACTCCGAGTAATAACTGATTTCATGTCAATGCATCGTAATTTAGTATGTTGCAGACACTCTCCATCGGGCATACTAAACACCTTCACCCATCTTAATCTGACAAGATGTGGGTACATACTTTTACAGGCCTCACACACCAACATATTGGTACCTGATGTTAATTGAGCAAACAAAGATTTCAGGGACATCTATTGTTTCTTGTACTGAGACTTGATCACTACAAAAGAAGCACACAATTTCATTCCTTTTATAAGCATAAATCCGTTGTACTTTTGGGTTATGAATAAAATGTTCTTTCAACCTATTTGAAGCATAGATCTCTTAAAAGATCATGAATGCCACATACTTTAGGTCTACCCCATCAGTCCATCTACGAATCAAAACCATATCCTATCAACAAGATCTTTCAAGTATTCGTTTGCAACTTCTTCCAACATTTTACCTCTTTTCGGTTTTAGAAATCCCTCACTAATCCATAATTTGATTAGTTTGGAGACTCTAATCTCAACATCTTCACGAAAAACTTTCATATAAAGAAAACATGGTTTAAGATGAATAGGCAAGTTGTTGTAACTCAAAGCCAATATCTTTAAGCAATGTTCATTATCTTCTGAATTTGCAAATGACCTCACATTCTTCACGACATACTTCCAATATTCTTTTCTATGTTGGAATTTGCAAGCAATCCATCAATCACAACTATAGCAAGAGGAAGTCCTCTACAACCCTTTGCTATATCCAATTTCCTCTAGTTCTGGATATGGACAACCTTCTTGTGCAAAAGCTTTGTGGCAAAATAAATTCCAACTTTTATCTTCATCAAGAAAATCCATCAAATAGGGTTTATGAAAGCCTAAAGATTCAACCACATTTGCCAGCCTAGTGGTCATCATGACCCGACTTCCATTCTCATTATTTGGAAAGAACAACTTTAAAGCATCCCAAGCTTCAGTACTCCACACATCATCCATAACAATCAGATACCTTTCACCAAATAAATTTTGTATAATCGTTCACCTAATTTAGCGGAAGTTTCAGTAACCTCTTCTTCTTTTCCATCATTAAGAAGACGGACAAGAATTTCATGCCACTATACTCTTGAGATATTGTGAACCAAATTCGTTTATCAAATGGTGAACAACATATGGATGATCAAAAATATTTCTAGCTAAAGTAGTCTTACCAGTGCCTCCCATCCCCACAAGTGGTAGGATTTGAAGATTGGGCTCATCTCTAGTAAGCTCATCCATCACCCGGAGCAACTGTTCATCGAATCTAATCATAGTATTCTTGCCACTTGAAGGAAGTGTTGTCGAACTGGTAGGCAAATTAGAAACTACAGGCTTCTGCTCTTGGGCGTTAACCTATTCCTCTTCAATCATCATCAACTCTTTCATGATGGAATCAATCTTTCCAGTTACTCTGTCTATATCTTGACAGAAAGATGACGCGACAGCCAAATGATAACTTTCATCTTCAGATCCTTCATGAAGTTGATCCACGACATGGGTGTCAATGAAATCTTCTGCTTCATCAGCAGCAGCAACTATTTGCCTCGCCAGATCTTCCATTTCTAGGCTCAATCTTTGTGAATGATGTTCAAGAAAATCAACCAAGAACTGGAGTTTTTCCTGCAGGCTTTGAACTCGATCTGTATCGAAACGGAGCTGACGACAACGAAAAGGATAGCGAAAGCAAAGATGCATAAGCTGCTACTGCCATATTTCTCAAACAAACCCCTCTCCTGATGCCTTTGTTTGATTTGTTGTTTCTCAAAAGAGATGAATGCACACATTGAGAATGCTGATTGTTTGTGCAATTAACAAGTAAATATAATACATTTATTATATATTGATTATTCAGCCAAATATGATCTAATTTTGAATTTTTTTAATTAGACCAACTTTTTTCTTCTTTTCTAGCATAATTTAATTAGTACTGAAAAAGGTGACAGCTATGGTCTTGAAGTACGAAAATTTGTTTATATTTTTCATGTACTTGCGTTGGGTGTAGATATTCATTGAATTCAAGACTCTTTCGTATTGATTGAATTCTTTTTTTTGAGTGTTTTGTAAAGATAGTGAGAAAAAAATAAAAATAAATAAGTATGTGTTAGAGATAATGTATATGTTTGAATTTGTTTTTGGAAATTATTTAAAATAAATATTATATGTTTGATGTTGTGTTTTGGAAGACAGAAATTACTGTTCATTGTCAAATAATATCTATTTTTTTATATTTTATAAGGTTGTATGTTTAATGTTGTATTTTTTGGAGTTAAAAATAACTGTTCATTATCAATTCAATGTCAAATCATGTCTTTTTTATATATATTTATGTATTTGTGTGTGTGTGTGTGTGTGTGCATAAGTATATATTTATGTTAAAACAATTAAAAACACCAAGATAAAGTGTTTATATATGATAATAAACATTAAATATGTTTTGATTTGTCCGAAAAATAAGTTGAAAATGAAAACAAACATATTGTTTGATTTGTCATGCAGGAAGAATGTGACTAAGGACAAACATGTCATTTCCAAAAAAAATGGAGATCAAGATCAGATATATTTTTTAGAGTAATTTACAACTACTCCCCATAAAGTTTGAAATAATTATAAATATTAATCATTGTTTGAAAAATTACAAATACCCTGATGTTTGATGTAATTATGTAATCATTGGATGGATGCATGGAATTATCAACTTTGAACTTATTGTATTTCTTTCTTTTTTTTTTAAATTAAAAACTTGTAAAAAATCGAACGAGGTCGATAATTTTTTTTAAAAAAATTATAAAAAAATTATCCACTTAGTTCATAAAAAAATATTTTTTTAAAAAAATAAGTAAAATTATAATTTTTACTCCACAAGTACATCTTAGTCAGTTCACCATTAAAAATGGATGAGAACCTAATGGATTGAGCTAATTATTAGACGACTGTTAAAATTAGGGGGACATTGGTAATTTGTCAAACAATAAAGGGATATTCGTAATTATGGTGAACGTTATGAAAGTTATTGTAATTTACCTTATTTTTTAATAAGCCGGTATAAGTACTAGATCATTACTTTTATTTAAAAAATTATGTCCACATATAAATGGTTGGTGGAAGGGCAAAATTAATTTTACATCTTTCACATTAATTACTTGGATAGTATATATATTCCTTCGAATAGGGGTGTTCAAATTTCGGTTATATCGACCGAACCAAATTGAATAAAAAATTTGGTTCTCAGTTTTTCTTTTTAAATTTAATTTTCAGTTAAGTTTTTTCCTAGGTACGGTTAACCAAACCAAATTGAAAAACTACATTTTTTTATATATTTTTTATTTTTATTAATTATAATATAATATTAATATATTATGTAATATATATTATAGAGAATTAAAAAAAAATATGTAATGTACTAATTACTAAAATAAGAGAAGTTGAGTATTGACCTGACCTCATTTGACCTCTGACTCTCTCTCTCTCTCTCTCTCTCTCTCTCTCTCTCTCTCTCTCTCTCAGCTCTAGCACGAGCATCACACCGTAGCAGAAGAGATTAGTGATGGCAATGGGATGGGTTTGGTACGAGTCTGTTTGGATTCAAGATCCATCTTATTTAATTTTTATCAGCCCCATAACCCGCTTCCACCCCGCCTGAACCCGTATCAGACCCGTCCTATTTAATTTTTGCTAGCCTCATAACCCGCCCCCGCTCCCGCCCCGCCTCGCCTCGCCATGCTAAAAATCCCGCCCCGTCCCAACCTAATTAATTTATATAAATAATACATTAAATGAATTTTTTTTAATAAATAATATCAGTTAATATTTAAATATTTTAATATAATTTTCAATCTAAAATGAATTGGATAAGACAAAAAATACGTTCATCTAAATTATTAAATTTCTTATCAACTAATTTTTTATTTTTGGTACTTTTATATACAATTGGGTGCAAAAATTATTTAGGATTTATATATATAATAAGATAATTTTTTATTTATAATATATTACGTATTAATAATATACAATAAAAAAAAAAAAGAGACAGGGTTGGGCCGGGACTGGGGCCGTGTCCAATAGGGCGGGTTCGAGACAGGACCTGTACCCTGCCCCGGACCCAGCCGGGGAAGGTTTTAGCTGCCCTAGGGTCCGGGGCGGATTTTTCGGGTTCGGGTTGAAATTGGCAACCCTAGAAGAGATTCAAGAAAACTCCATTTTTCACAGGCACAAAAGCAAAAATTACGGCACAACCTCGTTGTTTCTTCGCCATTAAAAAGTAATTTTTGTTTTTTGTAAAAAAATTTTTACAGTTTGCCGAAGAAATTTGATGAGCAAGTTTGCTTTGAAGGTATTTGATGAAATATGTGATAGAAAGTTTTGATTATTTTTGTTTGATTGTGCTTGTGGTTGTGTGTAGTTGAAAAATGAATTGGAGATGGAGTTTGAATTTTTGTGTATTATTATGCTTGTGCTTGTGATTATGGATTTAATTCTTTTTTAAAAAATAAAAAATCGGTTTGTAACTGTAAGAAGTGTGTTTAGATTACAAATTCCCTATTTATTCTCCATTGGTTTGGAATGGTTTAATGACCGTTTTGGTCTCCCTTTGAGCACGTCAAATTATGTTTTGAGTGCCAATGTAATTTTTTATATCATTTGATCATTTTTTTCCAGAAACATTTTTAGGATTAAATTTTATTAAATTGACATTTTGGTACTAGGTATAATTATTTATAACTTTTGGTCTCACTTTAATTATTTTCAACTTATAATTTTGACTTGAATTTATTTTGATCCTTTATTTTTGACAATATTAAATTTAATCTTTTATCTATGAATTTTGCATAGATGGGTGTTGCGGGTGCTAGCGGAGCCTCGTAGTGCCGAGGCGGAGCGAGGATGCTCTTTGCCATTGAAGGATGCATCGCAGGGTTATGAGATTATAGACGAGACGTATGACAGCAGACTAGCTAGTCGAGGCCGGCCGCGACGTGACGTTAAGGTGTGCATGCCGAGAGCCTCGACGAATATGGACATAGTTTATAAGCGAGCGCAAGGGCACGTGATGCCGCGCAAGGAGGCTTTCAGATGTCGTGCTAGCGAGCTTTAGTATCGAAAACACGCAACGTACAGTCGGTAAATTCTGAGATGTGCGAAGGCTGGTCGAAGGTTGGGTGTAACTTGAGAAGCCATACGAGAGAAAAATACATTCCGCTGCGAGACAAGAGAGTATGCCTGTGACAGGTGGGTCGGGTGGAGTGGGATGGGCTTACAAAAAAGGGGTGGGCTGTGGACTTGGGCCTACCAATTTTTGGTCCTGGGCCACAAATTTTTCAATATTTATTTTTTGAAAAAATCATTGAAACTAACGCATAGATAACGGGAGAGACCAAAATTGATAAAATTTAAAAAGTTGGGGACTAAGTTTAATGAGGGAAAAACATGAGGGATAAAATTTGGATAAGTGGTATAGTTGAGGGACCGAAAATTATATTTACCTATAATTGAACCGATATATTACTCAATTTATTCAAGCATTGATGTAATAATATAATTATAGCTTATATTTAAAAAAAAAAATTGAGGATTTTTTTGAATGGGTAAACAGTGCTAATAATACATTTGAACTTAAAACAGGGACATCCATATAATTAGTTTTAAACAAGTAATCAAATTATTAACTTTTATTTAGTTAAAAATTATATGAATCAAATGAGGCATGAAGATATTAAATTCATGGGGTCCTATTTTCAGTTAAATATATACTCAAATTTAGGGGCATCAAGATGGTTAAACCTTATGGGTTTATATTGATTGAAATTAAATAAAATTATATTTTGTATGAGCTATATATAGATTGGATATGTGTTTAATATGGGTTTCAATGATCTAACCCACAAACTAAAATAAGAAGAACTAAAACAATTGATCATTGTCTGTTTCTTCATATACACACACTTTCACACATCTCTCTCTCACACACACAAGCAAGCTCACGAGTAACAATTTTCTTTCTTTATATACACACACTAGGGGTGTACGATTTTTTGTTAATCGACTTAATCGAATCGAGTACCGAATTTTAAAATATATATATGTATATATATAAATATATTATATTATGAATATATATAAATATAATAAAAAATAATATATAAGTATTGAATATCTTAATATATATTTATAATACAAAATAATAATTTTATGATTAATACATACTTAATTATTATAATTATTAATCATTTATAATAAATAAATAAATAAACATTATATATACATATTTCTTAAATTTTCAATTATTTTGGTAAAAGAATCAAACCAAACCGAAATAAGTTCAGTTATTACCGAACCAAACCGAACATTTCTATTTGGTAAATGGCGTACCGAAATTTCAATTAAACGAACTTTTGATTCGATTCAAGCAACCGAGTTGAATACCCGTAACACACTCTTGCATCTCTCCCTCTCTCTCTCTCTCTCTCTCACACACACACACACACACACACACACAAACATGCTCACAACCTCTTTTTTCGTATACACACACTCTCACATCTCTCTCACACAACCCTCTCTTCCCACACACACAAAAAACATAGAGTGTGTTTGGATTGATGGATTTGGATAGAGGATTTCAAAGACTCCATTTGGAAGGAATTTGAAATCCATCCAAATTCATCAAAATTTAGTTCAAAACTAAAATGGAATGATTTAAAATCATTTGGATTTGGAATTAACCAAACATGACCAAGTGATTTGTTATGAAGGATTTAAAATCATGAATTTCAAATCCTTCAATCCAAAGGCAACCATAAAGAACTTGGTTGATGATGATGATGAAAAATGCGTCTCAACAAAATAAAAAATTTGGTTGCACGGCTTGATATTCATTAAAGATAAGTATTGAAAATATTATGAATTATTTTGATAAATTATAGTATTTTGTTAGATATTTAATAGATTCTTTTGCTTTATAATTTAGCAAATGAATTTTAATGTAGACATTAGACAGAAATGACTTGTGATACAAGTTTAGTCGTGTTACATCACAAGTAAGAATTATATTTTTCAATAGCTTCATATATTGTCCTATTTTTTTCATTGTGTGGAATTTTGGAATTTTGAAATTCAAATTAATAAATGGTTTATACTAACCTGACCAACAATCCAACCTATTTTGGACTCGTATATTTAGACCCATATGAAAACCAACCTATTTTGAACCCGAACCATATGGACCAGACCCAACCTGCCTGTTTGTCACTCCTACTCAAATTTACTATATCTAACTTTTTAAAAATAAAATCATTAATATTAAATGCAATTCTCATGCAAGTGCACGCAAATAAAAGTACAACGATTCTGCATCCCATCTAGAATACATAATATCAATAAAATATTAAAAAATGTTTAAAAGGAAAATACCCACAAAACAATCACGAATATATAATACACACACTGCAATTACAACAAATCCAGTTTTTCATACCAAAAGTTGTTTCTTGTTTTATTTTGCTGACAAACAATCAAGCAGTAAAAAAAGGGACACGTACATGAATTTTTCTTTGGAAATACTTTAGGAATCGCACCTAAAAGGTAATTAATGAACAAGAACTTGAAGATCCTCATTCCCATTGCTCTGTTGCTCCTCCAGTATTTGCATTGCTGACTTCACAACAGACTCATTGCATTCTAACACATGAATTAAACTAAGTGTTGCTATATCTCCAATACCAGAAGGGATCTCCTCCAAATCGTGCATGTAGTAAAGACAAAGTTTCTCAAGATTTGGAAAATGGATATTTTCTGCTCTCCAACACATCAAATTGCTTTTCCAAAGTTTCAACATTTTCAACCGAGGAAATTGCCCTTCAATTGGATTCCACTCTGACCCTTCGATGTCACACCATCTCCAGAAAATCACTTCAAGATTCGGCAACGAACCAATAATTGTCATATATTCACAAGGAATTTTGCAGCGTACCAAATTCAACTTTTTAAGTGAAGTGGGGTAGGCAATGTTCTTCAATAATGAATCTTCAGTTTTGAACAAACAGTGATTCAAGCTTATGTAGATGGACGAGGTTGTAGAGACAATAAGATGACCAATCCTCCACTCTGTTGAGATAACGAATTTTCAATTTCTTCAGATTTGGGAGTCTGTGAAGTACCTCTTTTGTACACTTGAAGTCATGTATTAAAGAAAGTGTCTGGAGATTTTCTAGAATAGGGGAATCTTGGGTATCTATAGGTCAGGAAAAATAGCACCTCCTATGATAATATGTCTAAGTTGTGGCATTTCCCAAATTTTAGGTGGTACAATTATTGGATACAGAGCTTCACTTAAAGTAAAATATAAAGCTTGCAGATCCCAGAGTAAAGGTGTTGTAAAAGGAGATATAACCTTCACATCCTCCATAGTATTATTCCAAGGATTATATGATGCAATTTCAATGTATCGTAATTTAGTATGTTGCAGATACTCTCTATTGGGCACGCTAAACACCTTCACCCATCTTAATCTGATAAGATGTGGATACATACTTTTACAGGCCTCACACACCAACCCACTGGCACCAGATGTTAATTGCGAGACAATAACGATTTTGGGGACATCTATTGTTTCTTGTAGTGAGACTCGTTCACCACACAAGAAGCACACAATTTCGTTCTCTTTATAAGGATCAAGTAGTTGTACTATTGGGGTACGAATAAAATGCTCTTTATCAGCCTCTTTTAGACACAGATCTCTTAAAAGATCATGAATGCCACATACTCTAGGTTTACCCCTTACCGTCCATTCACGAATCAAAACTAGATTCCTATCAACAAGATTTTTCAAGTATTCTTTTGCAACTTCTTCCAAGATTTTACCTCTTTTAGGTTTTAGAAATCCCTCACCAATCCATAATTTGATTAGTCTCGAGACTTTAATCTTATCATCTTCACGAAAAACTCTCATATAAAGGAAACATGCCTTAAGATGCATAGGCAAGTTCTGGTAACTCAAAGCCAATATTTTTAAACAATGTTCATCATCTTCTGAATTAACAAATGAGCTCACATTCTTCGCAAAATACTTCCAATATTCTTGTTCCATGTTGGAATTTGCAAGCAACCCACCAATCACAACAATTGCAAGAGGAAGTCCTCTACAAGCCTTCGCTATGTCCTTTCCAATTTCCTCCAATTCTGGATATGGGCAACCTTCTTTTGCAAATGCTTTTAAACAAAATAAATTCCAACTTTTATCTTCATCAAGAAAATCCATCAAATAAGGTTTTTGAGAGCCTAAAGAATTAGCCACATTTGCCAACCTAGTGGTCATAATAACCCGACTTCCATTCCTATTATTTGGGAAGAACAATTTTAAAGCATCCCAAGCTTTGATGTTCCACACATCATCCATAATAATTATATATCGTTGACCAAATAAACTTTTGTATAACCGTTCACCTAATTCAGCTGAAGTTTCACTAACCTCTTTGTCTTTTCCATTATTAAGAAGACAGACAAGAATTTCATGCACACTATAGTCTTGAGATATTGTGAACCAAATTCGTTTATCAAAGTGGTGAACAACATATGGATGATCAAAAATATTTCTAGCTAAAGTGGTCTTACCAGTGCCTCCCATCCCCACAAGTGGTAGGATCTGAAGATTGGATTCATCTCTAGTAAGCTCATCCATGACCCGGAGCAAGTGTTCATCGAATCCAATCATAGTGTTCTTGACACTGGAAGGAAGTGCAGTGGAACTGGTAGGCAAATTAGAAACTACAGGCTTCCGCTCTTGGGCGTTGGCCCATCCCTCTTCAATCATCGTCAACTCTGTCGTGATGGAATCAATCTTTCCAGTTACTCTGTCTATATCTTGACAGAAAGATGATGCAACAGCCAAATGATAACTTTGATCTTGAGATCCTTCACGAAGTTGATCCACGACATGGGTGTCAATGAAATCTTCTGCTTCATCGGCAGCAGCAACGATTTGCCCAGCCAGATCTTCCATTTCTTGGCTCATTCTTTGTGAATGACGTTCAAGAAAGTCAACCAAGAACTGGAGTTTTTCATGCAGGCTTTGAACTCGATCTGCATCGAAACGGAGCTGACGACGACGAAAAGGATGCTGGACATTGTCCAAAACCTTCATAAGCAAAAGCAAAGATGCATAAGCTGCTACTGCCATATTTCTCAAACAAACCCCTCTCCTGATGTCTTTGTTTGATTTGTTGTTCTTCAAAAGAGATGAATGCACACATTGAGAATGCTGATTGTTTGTGCAATTAATTAAGTAAAAAACCAACTTCTTGGTTCTTGCGATTCCATGAAGGAACATTATTAGGTGGCATATATCTAATAAACTTTTTAATACTTAATTAATTTCTCTAAGGTGTTGGCGCAGATCTCACGAAAAAGAATCCAAAGTTGTAGTCCAACAATTAAACCAGAAATTCTGCTCTGAATCAAGTTTTATTAAATCATAATTAATTATAACAAATATAATATTTTTCTAATATAATTAATGTATTTTTTAAGAAAAATAATCAATTACATAATAAATATAATACATTTATTATATATTGATTATTCGGCCAAATATGATCTAATTTTGAATTTTTTCAATTAGACCAACTTTTTTCTTCTTTTCCAGCATAATTTAATTAGTACTGAAAATAGTAATTTATTTTTCAATATTTTTTAAAATGCAGCTATTTATCCCTGTATCTATATTTCTATATTATTATAAAAGAAAATCTTTGAGCGTACCAACTTTAAATTGCTCCAATTTATCCTTCATTTTATTTTTTTCTCTTTAAAATTATTTGGCCAAATTAGTAATTTCAATATTTTTTAATAATTTTTTAATTATTTTTTTCATTATAACCACCCACCACCCCACATTTCTCTTTCTCCTTACTTCTCCATATTTATTGTAATTTATAATTATAATTTATTCTTTTTATAATTTTTTTTCTTATGATCTCACATCAAATTTCTTTTTATATGCTCGTGAGAACCGCGTACACGATATTTAGTGTTATTTAAAATAAAGCAATTTATCTCTTTAGATAGGAAGGTAAATTACTTTATTTTAAAATGTGGGTTGAATAGCAATTTACCCCCCTGTGATATTAAAAATGGGCAAATTACCCCCTATGAAAAATAAATAGCAATTTACCTCCTCGTGTTTTAAGAAATGAAGAAATTTACCTCCCTGCCTAAAGAGGTAAATTGCTTCGAAGGGAGGTAAATTGCTTCGATTTTAAAAATATGGGGAGATAAATTGTTATAATTTGAAAAACATAAAGGGCTGAATTGATATTTTACTGTTCACAAGAGGGTTGTTTCCCTATTTTTCATAACACAGGTAGGTAGATTGCAAATTATCCGTTTATAAAGTATACGGAGGTAAATTGCTATTTTTTTTTCCATAGATTGTAATTCGCTTATTTGCAATATCACAATAAATAAATTGCATTAAACCCATTTAATTAATTATTCTGAGGCGGGTTTCTTTCCAAGTTGAAAAATGGTAGGGATAATATATATTTACACCCCTTCTTAACATAAATCATCCTGGTTATTTTGGATCGTTACACATACACTCATTAAAAATGCCAGCGTCTTTTATGTAAATCACTTCTGCTATTTAAAATATTTCACATACACCGCAAAAATTATCAATATCACTATACAAATTATCTTTATTTTTTTGCTGTTAAAGATACGTAGTTTCTAAAATTATGCAAAAAGTTAGAGATGATTTGTATAAACAGGGAATGAGGTATTAATATAATTGAACAAATTGCAATTTACTTATCTGTAATACAAGAAATAAGCAAATAACCTCATTGTGAGAAAAATAGAAGTGCAAAATACCCTGTTCACTTGAATAAAGTAGTACCCAAGTATAATTAAAGGAAAAAAATGATATTTACCCCTGTGATATTATAAATGTAAAAATTACCCTTCTTTGAAAAAAATAACAATTTATCCCCTATATTTTTTAAAATGCATCAATTAGACAGGGGGGTAAATTGCTATCTTTTTAAATATGGGACAATTTGCCTATTTATAATATCACAAATGGTACATTGCATTAAACCCTATAATTAAATCTTTGGGGGGGGGGGGTAAATACATGTGTTTTTTACCTATTTTCTGTATCACAATTAGGGTAAAATTGTAATTTGGCCAAATATAATTATGCAAAAATGTTAAGGGGAAATGCAAAGGCAATTAATCCAAACCCTTTGTCCAAATGCACCATTAAATTATGGATTAAACTAATCTAGTTTTTAATTTCCCAACATGAAGTTGAAAAGCTGACAGCTAAGTGATTAAGCTGCTGAATATTAAAATAATCTTAGGTGTAGTGGCTAATTTACTCTGCAAGTTGCTTAAATTTTTGTATTGTATATATATTGGATCACTTTTTCGTATTTCATCAGCAGAGATGAGCCTGATTAATCTACACTGCCAAACTACTGTATTATAATAAGGTGTTTAATTTGCTAAATTTATAAGTTTTATAAAAATATTTTATAAGATGTCTTATAACTTATAAGTTGTATAAAACTTTATTTTATAATTTTTTTAAAAAGATTATAAGATCTCAAAATATACTGTGTTTAGAATCTTATAATTTTTTTTAATAAGGTGATTTTAGACTATGACAAAAAACTATAGTAAATAATTATTATTAACTAAAGGTAAATGAAACCGATTAATAAAAACTTGTTGTTCCTGATGAAAATATTATTTGATACAACTAAGAGGGATGGTGAATATTTTAGTAAAAATGAAACCGATTAGTAAAAATTACGGCCAACAATCATTGTGTGATCATGATTAACAATTATTTATTATGATTATTTATTATTAATTATGGTAATTAACTATAATTAAATATTTATTGGTTGTAGCGAATGAGGAACAAGAACACCCTCAGTCAAGTCTAGCAGCTCTAACAAGATTGTGAGCATCATCAATAAATATGATTTTTCACATAAATGTATACTTAAATTTTTTGTAAATGATTTTTTAAAAGTAAAACCATTAATATTATATGCACATATACATAAAAGTTTAACGAATGACTGCCAAAGAATTTATAATATATCATCAAAATATTAAATAAAAAATAATTAAAAGGACATAATATTCACAACACAATCGTAAATATATAATTTACGATATTATTATGAGCAATAATAGTTATCAAAATTTATAATTATAAAATTCTAAAATTAAGTGCACTGATACAGACCATTCTACTGAACTCTCGGTAATTAGAATTTTTGTTTTTTTTCTCGAGTACACATTTTTTTTTTAAAGTGAAAACAATGAACTATTATTACAATCATCAATATTAAATATTAATATCTAATAAATACCAATAATAATAACAATCATATATACTATTTATCAATATTGTTGAAAGAGTACACAGTTGCACAGACTGCTATTAATTAAGGGTTTAATGCAATTTATCCTTCTGTGATATTGAAAATGAGCAAATTACCCCCTATGAAAAATAAATAGCAACTTACCTCCATGTGTTTTAAAAAATGAAGAAATTTACCTCCTACCTAAGGAGGTAAATTGCTTCAATTTTAAAAACATAAGAATGTAAATTGCTATATTTTGAAAAGTACAAGAAAGTAATTGTTATTTTATTTTTCATAAGAGGGTTGTTCGCATATTTTTCATAACACAAGTAGATAGATTACAATTTACCCGCTGTTAAGAGCAACTCCTATTTTTCATACCTAAAGCTCTCTTATTTTGTAGACAAACTATCAAGCAATAAAGGAAGGAACACTTAGAGGAAATATTATTTGGAAAATAATCATACATAAGAAAAATAAAAAAGAACTTGAAGGTCCTCATTCCCGTTGCTCCGTTGTTCCTCCAGTATTTGCTTTGCTGAGTCGACAACAGAGTTCTGACATTCATACACACGAATTAAACAAAGTGTTGCTACATCTCCAATACTAGACGGGATCTCCTCCAAAGCAGGCATATTTTGAAGGGAAAGACTCTCAAGATTCGGAAAGTGGATATTTTCAGCTCTCCAACATGCCAATTTGCTATCCATAATCGACAAGACTTTCAAACGAGGAAATTGCCCTTCATTTGGATTCCACTCCGACCCTTTGAAGGCATCATGGTACAAGATAAGCACCTCAAGATTCAGCAATGAACCAATAATTGTCATATCTTCCCAAGGAATTTTGCATTCGCACAAGAACAACTTTTTAAGTGAAGTTGGGAAGGCGATGTCCTTCACTTGTAGATCTCTAGCTACGACAAATAGTGATTCAAGCTTATGCAGATGGACAATATTGAAGAGGCAATAAGATGACCAATCTTCCACGTTCTTGAAATAACAAATTTTCAATTTCCTCAGATTTGGAATTCTTTGAAGTACATCTTTTGTACACTTGAAGTCATATAAGAAGGAAAGTGTCTGCAGGTTTTCTAAAATAATGGGATCTTCAGTTTCTTTAGGGTCAAGCAACATACCTGATCTAATGATAATATGTCTAAGCTGTGGCATCTCCCAAATTTTAGATGGTACAATTGTTGGATGCAGATCGGTGCCCAAATTTATAAACAAAGTTTGTAGATTCCAGAGTAAATGTATTGTAAAAGAAGATATAAATTCTAATAGATGCCGAGGATTATCTCGAGATAAATATAATTCTAAATCAACATATCCTAATTTAGTATGTTGCAAAAATTCTCCATAGGCATCACTGCAGAAAACCTTCACCCATCTTACTCTAACAAGATGGGGGTACATACTTTTACAAGCCTCGCACACCAAGCCACTTTCATAGGCATCTATTGTACCTTGCTGTGAGACAGGACGATTACATAAGAAGCACACATTTTGCTTTCCTCCATAATCACAAATCTGTTGTATTTTTGGGGTGCGAATAAACTGTTCTTTATCAGCTTCTTTTAGACAAAGGTCCCTTAAAAGATCATGAATGCCACACACTTTGAATTTCCTCCTTCGTGTCCATTTACGAATCAAAATTAGATTCCTTTCGACAAGATTTTTCAAGTATTCTTTTGCAACTTCTTCCAAGGTTTTACCTATTAGAGGAATCCCTCACAAATCCATAATTTGGTTAGCTTAGAGACTTCAATTTCATCATCTTCACGAAAAACTCTCATATAAAGAAAACATGGCTTAAGATGAATAGGCAAGCTGTTGTAACTCAAAGACAGTATCTTTAAGCAATGTTCATTATCTTTTGAGTTAGCAAATGAGCTCACATTTTTCGCAACATACTTCCAATATTGTACTTCCATGTTGGAATTTGCAAGTAGCCCACCAATCACAACAATTGCAAGAGGAAGTCCTCTTCATATCCTCCAACACATTCCCATAATCAATCAGATCACTTCCAAATAAACTTTTGTACAGTTGTTCACCTAATTTAGCTTCAGTAACCTCTTGGTCAGTTCCATCATTAAGAAGACGGACAAGAATGTCAAACACGGTATACTCTTGAGATATTGTGAACCAAATTCGTTTATCAAAGTGGTGAACAACATATGGATGATCAAAAATATTTATAGCTAAAGTAGTCTTACCAGTGCCTCCCATCCCTACAAGTGGTAGGATCTGAAGATTGGATTCATCTCTAGTAAGCTCATCCATGACCCGGAGCAAGTGTTCATCGAATCCAATCATAGTGTTCTTGCCACTGGAAGGAAGTGTTGTCGAACTGGCAGGCAAATTAGAAACTACAGGCTTCTGCTCTTGGGCGTTGCCCCATTCCTCTTCAATCATCATCAACTCTTTGGTGATGGAATCAATCTTTTCAGTTACTTTGTCTATATCTTGACAGAAAGATGAGATGACAGCCAAATGATAATTTCCATCTTCAGACCCTTCACGAAGTTGATCCACCACATGGGCGTCAATGACATCTTCTGCTTCATCGGCAGCAGCAACGATTTGCCCTGCCAGATCTACCATTTCTTGGCTCATTCTTTGTGAATGAAGTTCAAGAAAGTCAACCAAGAACTGGAGTTTTTCCTGCAGGCTTTGAACTCGATCTGTATCGAGACGAAGCTGACGGCGACGAAAAGGATGCTGGACATTGTCCAAAACTTGCATAAGCGAACGCAGAGATGCATAAGCTGCTACTGCCATATTTCTCACATAAACCACTCAGAGCACTCTTGGTTGGAGTTATTGCTTTTCAAAGGAGACAGAATGTGGATGACTATTGTGTGTGCAAATAATTAAACCAACAACTTGCGAGGAACATCATTAGCTGGTTTGGATAAGAAATTATATATTTCCAATTAAGCTTTTCATTAATGGTTAGGTGACATGTTAGAGAATAAACAAGTGTGTGGATTTCCACGAAAAAGAATCCAAAGTTGTAGTACCAACAATGAAATTGAATTTTGGATTAAACTAACGTTGTTTTTTAAGTAGTGCTGGAAAAGGTGATATCTGTGCTCTTCAAGTGCGAAAATCTTTTGGTTATATTTTCAGTAAATTATTATCGATTGGATTTGTTATAATTACAAATATTCTCTTATTATTTAAAAATTATCAATATCCCTTTTGATTTTAACGATCATCTAACAACTAGTTCAATTTATTAATTTCTATTAAAAATTCATCTATTGTTTAATAATTAAGTGACAACAATGCCTTGTGAACCCTGAATTATGATTTTACTTATTTTTTTTTAAAAAAAATTCGACTAAATGGATAATTTTTTACAATTTATCAAAATGTTCCATCAATCTCGTCTAATCTGCCCCAAATCCCGCTTCTCTTTATAGTGTACATTCCACCACCACCTCGAAGCTGTGCGCCATCTCCAACCCAGGTATTTAATTTTTTTTTTCTAAATTTATTTTCTTTATTTTTTTTAATTTTCTGAAAGTTATGTTGAAAAGAGATTTCTCGAACGTTAATATGAATATTTGTGTAAATTTCTATTTTTTTCCTTAAATTTTATTTTGTGTTATTTTTTTGTTTTTATTTTATATGATAACTAAAGTATCTGAAATGATGAGAAATGAAATTTATTTTATGTTTTTTTAATTATGAATATTTGTGGATATTTGTGTAATTTTTTTTATCTACCATAGTGATACAAAACATTACGAGAACTTAAGATTTGACAACGATTAATCAACATTCACTATGATTTTAGTTTCGATTAAAAGACTTGTCATGAATTTACCTGTGACTAATATTTTGACCTGCATACACAAACAACCAATAGATATTGCACAATTGTGATTAATTAATATTTGCCATAATTTTTTATTTTTAACCATGATAATTAACTATTATAAAAGAAAAATATTATATTTTCTCTAATATTCTAAAGAAATCATTTGAGCTGTAAAAGTGACTACAGAACAAACATAGTATTACTGTACTTTCAACTTGATTTTATTAACTACGGTATTTTGATTCATTTTCTAAATAAATGAATTGTTATTATCTATGTTTTATTTGTAAAAGATCAATTAATAATATATATTAGATTTTTATTGGGTAATGGCTTGTGCTAATGATGAATTCATATGTAGCCTAATTGATGTCCAAATTAATTCTACCAATAATGTTATTAGAATTTATTTTATTCATTTCAACTAAAGAAAAGTTATTAACTAGCTAATCAAATGGCCGATGAAGTCTAGCTTAATTGATGAAGTTGAAGCCCATCACTCTAAGGTCATTGATTCGAACTTCACCAATATGTGAAATGTTATTCTACTTTAATAGTAGGTGTTAATTAGATATAGCTGTCTGATATTGATAATTAGTATATTATTATTATTTATAATTATTAGTAGTAATGTGTCAAGGCGGGACCGTAGACACCAAAATAATGAAGTCAATACTCGAATATATTTTTTTATTTGTATGTAATTTTTAGTTTCATTAGTTGTTAAAATTAATTAAAAATTCATATATTTTTATTATAAAAATTTGAAGTATTACAAAAATAAAAAATAACTATTAATTATTATTATTATTATTATTGTTGTTGTTGTTATTATTTATTATTAAGTATAACACAAATATAGATTAATAGAAAAAAGGGTGTGTCCAAGTCATTAGTGCTACTAACCGATTTGGGAACATTTTAAAAAAAAAAAATTAAAAAAAAAGTGGGAAGTTGTTAGTACGTAGCAAAACTTTTTTTTTTTAATAATATTATAATAAATAACTCTTCACTATATGAAGTATATAAGGAAAACTCAGTTTAGAATTATTTTAGGAACGGTCAGTCATATTTAAAAACACGTGTTTAGAATTATTTTAGCATTGGTATTAGGGATTAGTCCTTTTCTTAGATTTGTAATATTTTCTTTACAATTACTAAATCATTCCTAATTTTTTAGTTTAATAAAATTTTTATAAAAAAATTAATTGATATATTTGTAATAAATTTTAATTAATAATTTAATTAATAATATTTTTATTAAATTATAATAAATAATTAAATTAATTTAATAAAATTTTAATTAATTATATTTATGAATTTAATTAATTAAATAAATAAAAAAATAAAATATAAAAAATATTATGAAACATGAATAATTAAGAAAAATATTATATTAATATAAAATATTATTCAATTACAAAATTAAAAAAAAATTAAAATTTAATCTAAATCCTCCTCATCAACATCGTCCATATAGTCGTCGTTCGGCGCTAGGGGGCTTGCCAGAGGCTGTGCTGGGGCAGTAGTGGAAGCGGTTGTGATGATCCCGCAGTCGAGGAGCTGGCCCGCATTTTCCTCATCATGGCCATCAGCGTCTCCAACCAACCAATGCGGTCCTCCATGGCCGGGTTTGGTTGTGGCAGTGACGATGTTGGTGGGGGTAGCGATGGTGATGTGTAGGTTGGACTGGAAACGTAGACCTCAAAACCAAGGTCGAACACACGACTCTTGTTCTTGCCCCCAACTATAGCCAAGCCACAATTGATGCTCGGTCATTGCTATCAAAACCTCCAATTTGGTTGGGGTATCGTGGTCCTCGTCGTAGGTTGAGGCTGATGATCCTCCATCAGCTTCTGGAACGTCTCCTACAAAACAAACAAAATTATTAGAACTTTATCCTAAAATTATTTAAAAAAATAAAATTACTGAGGTACTTACCGCCACCTCAGCCACCCTCGATCAACTCCAGCCATCGTTCGTCTTTTTCTTGTAGCATCTGGCGAACATTTCCAGCTACTTAGGTGGCTAACCGAGCTCTGCCTCATTTAGAAAAATAAAACAATTAGCATAATAATAATAAAACCATAATACAACTTAAAAAATCATGTAATATACTTACCATCTTCCTCTTGTGCACGCCGATAGAGGAGGATCCCTCGAGATACACAATTGAGGACGCCGCGGGGTTCGCCGCCCTGTTAGTCATATTCTGTGCGGACTCCTCTTGGAAGTTCGTACTCGCCCAATATGCCTGGAGTTGGGCCTTGTGTCGTTGGCCAACCAAAGTGGCTTGATCAGGCTCGACCAAGCGACAACAAACTTTTTCCGGATGTTTTGGCCAGCCCACATGTGGAAGACCTGAAATATGGACTCATCATTACAGTCTCACTAGTAGGTCATCTACAAATATCAAATTCAAAAGGCATTAGTAAAATTCATGTAATAATTTAGGTTATAAGATAATAAATAATTTTAAATGGCATTACCTTCATCGAACCAGAACTGTTGGTGCTCTGGGCCGCACCTAACTCAAACATCCCCAAGCGTGGGGAAAGTGTCATCGCACCACCGCATTGATGCGCTCGTGCAATTTTCTATCAGACCTAAAAGGACATGTTAATTAGTGATTTTCAGGATAAAATAATACTAAATATTAATTCATAAATACTAAATCTTAATCATAAAAAAATTACCTCGCGTTACTGAGGCTTATATACTGGCGCGCCGATGGTGGGGGGACTGCTGGTGTAGCCCACGGACGGGCAGGATCAGCGGCTGGTGTGGCAGACGGTTATCGGCCTCCTTAGCGGGGGGTGCCGCAGCAGATGGTCCAGCATCATCTGGAATCTGCGCGGCGGCTGAAGGCACGGTTGTGTTAGGTGGTGGGGGTGGTCGAACGATAGCTTCCCCAACGTGGGATGCATCAGACGACACCGATGGGACTAGCGGGCCACATCCACGTTCACGACTACGTGGTAGAGAAGGCTACCACTAGACATAATCTATGCAAATTATATTGAGTATTGGATTTTGTAATTGTTGAAAAAATTAGCCTAATTTCATAATTACTAAAAAAAATATACTAATTTTTAAGCATTGCAAATATTATCATGAATTTTTTATTATTGTACTCATTAATTATTTAAAATTGTGTAGTTCCTTTGTACACATATACAAATGGGTCAAGCATTGCATTTAGCTTTTTTAGCATATCAGATGATTTTTTTGTTTATAGTACTACTCAAATTTATCCATTTTTTTCTATCAACATTGTCTTTTCTTGACAAATATAAATGGATAAATCTGACTAGTTCTATTGACAAAAATTCACTTGATGGGTAAAACAACTTAAAGCAATACTTGATCGGTTTGTACATGGACACAAAGCAACTATACATATTTAATGATACTTATTGGAAATATTAGGCTAATATTGTGATTATTGATATTATTATTTAAATAATATTATTATTAAAAAATATTAGCCTAATTTTGTGATTGTTGACATTATTATGTAACTAATATATTATTGAAAAAATGCAAGAATTAAATGAACTACACAATTATACAATAAATATGAAAAAAATTACATAATATAATCTAGATTACAAAATTATACATAAATTTGAAAAAAATTATACAATATAATAAATTACACAAGAATTACATGAATTAAACAATTACACAATAAATTTAAAAAAAAATACACAATATGATAAATTACACAAGAATTGCATAAATTACACAATTATACAAAAATTGACAAAAATTACACAAAAATTTCAGAAAAATATTTTAATTTCAGAAAATAATTTTAAGGGTAAATACTATATTCGGTCCCTTAAGTTTTCATTTAGAATTACTTTAGTCCCTTAAGTTAATTTCTTAACATTAGCATCCTCAAGCTTTACATTTTGTTTCATTTGGTCTCTTTAACCATTTTTCAGTGAAAATGTGATTGGATTTTGACTCTTTGGAGGGTAAAATCATCAAAAATTTTTTTTTATCATTTTAGTCCCTTAAGTTTGTAAAATTATCAAATTAATCATTTCTTACATGAAAAAAATAATTTTTTTATATTATTTTATGTTGATATGTTGCATTTATCTTATGTCAATACCGAAAACCTTAAACTCTTGTGAAGATAATAATAATATATTGAATACGAAAATATAATAAGAAAACTTAAATCAATAATTTTTTTATTTTAAGAGTTAAAAGATAAGTTTGAAAAAGTTAAACCTTAACAATATTTATTAAAACGATAGAACTAGATGGAAATTTTTGTACTCTGTATTGCATGCCATGGGTTTCCTGCATAGATTTATCCTACTTATTAAAAATGATGTTGAGTAGTGTTGGTTCAAAGTTTTGCTTAATGGTAAAACTTCTGGTTTTTTCATATCTACCAGAGGTCATAGACAAGGTGACCCTATCTCCCCTCTGTTTCCATACTAGTTGATGAAGCTCTTTCTCATGGTCTTAATTTCTCATTTAGGACTAACCCTGCTATGTATTATTAGTCACACTACATAATTCCTATCACTCACCTTTCCTACACAAATGATGTCATCCTTTTTACTAACTATGAGGAGGACGGTCTCAACAATCTGATGGTATTTCTAGACTTGTACGAATCATCCTCTCGGCAAATTTTTTTTCCGAAAAGTGCTTTCGTACCAAGTAAGAAGGGGCCAATTTACCTTCCCAAATGATCAAAAACATCACATGTCTCACCATGAAGGAACTCCCCATCATCTACCTTGGGGCTCCACTTTAAAAAGATAGAAAGAAAAAATTTCTTTTTGCCAATCTTATTGACAAAGTTTGTTGTAGGATTTCATGTTGGGAGCATGTTCACCTTTCTCACGGAGGTAGATTACAGCTCATCAAGAGTTTTCTCTCGTATATATCCATCTATCTCATGCAAGTACTGAGCCCTCCTATTGCAATTATACAAAAATTGGAACAACTCTTCACTAGATACTTCTGGGGCACTATTGCTTCTCAAAAGAAAATTTACTGGACCAAATGGACAAATACTTGTTATCTTGCTGCTAAGGGCGGCCTTGGTGTCAGAAACCTAAGAGATGTTGTCGAGGCATCCTCGCACAAACTTTCGTGGATAATAACTCGCTTTGGGCTCTTTCCACAATGAACATGTACTGCAAAAATAATGCCCCTTCTGCAGCTAAGGGCTCTAGAAATGACTCTCCTACCTGGAGAAAGCTTTGTAAAGTCAGACAGGCTGCACAAAACATGTTTTGGAGTCTTAGTATACGAGAAGTCTCATTTTGGCATGACTGCTAGATGCAAAAAGACCTACTGCAAAATCTTTGTAATCATGAATACTCCACATACTTTCTTGTTAACTGGCTCTAGGAAAACGAAAGGTGGAATCTAGAAGAACTCAACAGAACGGTACCACCAGACATTGCTACCCTCATTGCAGGAACCCCTATTGTCCATGGTCAACATACGTGGACTTAACTTTTAGCAGGTGTAATTTTAGTCTATTAACTTTATCCTAATGTAATTTTAGTCCATTAAGTTTGTCCTAGTACAATTTTTATCCATTATTAAATTTATTATTTTATATAATATATTTTAAATAAAAAAAATAGCCCACCCACCCCCTCAAACTCCCAACCCCCTGCCCTCGCCCCAACACACAACTTGGCGATGGCGGTCGCCCAGATTTTGGGTGACTCGCGGCACCCATTTGGGTGATAGCGAGGTGCCGCGAGTCGCCAATTGTACTAAGCTTTCTTTTCTCTTCGGGCTACAAATTCTACAGGATCAAACCTATGGGATTTAAGGAATGATATATAAAAAAAAATAATAAGAGAGAGAGAGAGAGAGAGAGAGAGAGAGGGAGGGAGGAAAAAAGAAATTTATATTAAATAAAAATAAAGTAGAAGAACCCAGATTCCAAATGAATAAATTCAAACTTGAAAATGACCTTTATGATTCTCGAAGAATGAGGGGGAAGGAAGGGGGGTGGGTGGGCTATTTTTTATTTAAATTATATTATATAAAACTAGTTGTTATGGCACGCCGTCCCAGCATGCATATAATAAATAATTATTTATATTTTAAATTATATTATAAATAAGAATTATAAGATATATAAATCAACACATCATTTTCAAAAAATAAATAAAATAAAATAAAATAAATTTAGAAATATTACCAACACAAAAGGAATTTGGTGTGAGTAAAATTTTCATATTAGTATAGATAAATAGTATAGATCATATTGATTATAAGAAGAATTTGAGTACGGTGGTTGAAAATACATAAGGATATTTTTGGTAATTTTAAAAAATATGTCGCGGTGTAAGTACTCGTCATTTGTGAGTAAAAAATGGGGTTTTCTTTTTTATATAGTACAGATAGTATAGATAATAAATTCAAATAATGGATAAAAGTTGCACTATGACAAAATTAGTGGACTAAAATTACACCAGAATAAAGTTAGTGGACTGAAATTACACCTGCTAAAAAATAAGTCTACGTCATCAGAGACGTCAGACGATGACATGGCTTATTTCAACGGAAAATATTGACACATCAGCAATTTTCGGCCAAAATGTCATCGGAGTACCTGATTGACCCATTTTTCAAAGTTAGCATAGAAAATGTGATAATTATCATAGTTAGTGGACTAAAATTGAACGAGAACCAAGTTAATGGACTAAATTTTTTTTTCCTAAATTAAATATAGAAACTTTTATGTAATACTAATATGTTATTTTTAATTTAATTAATAATAAAATTAAATATAAGTGAGTAAAGTTAATTTGTGAGTGCAACAATTGCATGGAATTAATTTTCTTAAGGGACATGATTGAATAGTTAATTCAATAAAGTTGGGAAGTTAAATAAATTTTATAAATGGAAAGGTAATTTTTGCATTTAAAAAATATGGTGTAGTGGTATGATAACTACCAATTTATATCTGTAAGAGCCTTTTTTTTTTTTAATAGCATAGATTACAAATACCTTTCATCATTTAAGAAAATACTGATATTATAGTAAATCAAAATTATCTACCATAGTCAGATGGAATAGACGGGAAAATCTAAGTTTTGACTATGATTAATCAACATATGCCATGGTTTTTACCTATCGTCAAAATATTTTGGCCTCCTTTACAAAAAGGGATCATTACACTCCCCTCCCCTAAGGTTTTTGTGTAATTACATATAGACCTTCTGTGGTTTGGGAAATTACATCTAGCACCCTTGAGATTTGCTTCCGTCTAACAAATAAGTCTCTGCATTAGTTAAAATTCACCAAATTTGTTAATATTAACAAAAAGATTGAATAAAAATTTATATTTATCATTGATTGACTTATTATTGACTTATTACATGTCAAATAATTTTTTTTTGACTAAACTACCCTTATAATGATAAAAATACACCTCCTCTGATGCATTAATGCGTGAAGATGTGTGAGGGTAATTTGATCATAAAATATTTATTTGACCTGTAATAAAACAGTAACAAGTCAATCGGAGGTAAACATAATTTTTTTTTCTTTTTTGTTAATATCCGCAAATTCGGTGACTTTTGACTAACGAAGGGACTTATTTGTTAGACGGAAGCAAATATTAGGGGTGTTAGATGTAATTTCTGAAACCACAGGGGATTTACATATAATTACACACAAATTTCATGGGAGGCGAGTGTAATTATCCCTTACAAAAATAATGACTAATAATCATTGCATCACCATGATTAATTAATATCCATTATAATTTTTTGATTTTTAATTATAATAAGGGATAATTACACTAATCTCCCTGTTACTGTGGGAATATACAAATCCCCCTCTTACTATGAAAATTACATAAACCTACCTTGTTGGTTTATTATCTTTACAAATTGGCCCCTCCATTAGTCAAACTAATGGTGAGTACTGATTTCAATCCAAATATTTATATAACATTCCTATATTTATAATCTAGTAAAATAAAAAATAATTAAAAAGACAAAAATACTCTTATACTTTTCCCGCTTGACAAAAGAGCACCCCCCCCCCCCCCCGCCTTCCTTTTCCATCAAACTTCCATTTCATACCACAAGAACCATTTCCCCTTCCACAAGAGCACGGTGAGAATTCCATCTGTGGTCGTGACTGATTTTTAGACTTTGAAGGCTCACAAACAAATTCACCCTCAATAGTATTTTTGTCAGCAAAATTTATAAAAGTTCTATCCAAGGGCACAATAGGAAGATTAAATAAATATTTGAATTAAAATCAGCACTGATCGTTAGTTTGACTAATGGATGGGTCAATTTATAATTGTAATAAACTAACAAGATAAATTTATGTAATTTTTATAGTAAAAACGAGAATTTGTATATTCATATAATAACAGGGGATGTCAACATAATTATTTCTTATAATAATTAACTCTAGTCTACATTTTCCAAGGTAATTTAGTGGAAAACTGTGATGGCTATGCTACTGAAATATGGAAAAATTTTGTATGGTTTTTTTGCATGCATTTACTTTTAGGAAAAAAGAGATTTAAGATCTCGAGAATTCTACAAAAGATAATGTTGTTTAGTTGTTCACTAATTGTATTAGGAACCCATAGTTTTTATATAAGAGATTAGAAGCTATTACATCTTATTTCTCGATTTTATAAGTTCATCGTCTAAAAGTTTTATTACACTTTTTAATAAGTTCTCAAATATTATCTAAGATGTTTTGTAAAGCTTATAAACTCACACAAATATTTTTTTAGTCCAAATTTCACAAATGCCGAGTACATGAGGATTGAACTTGATAACCTAGTGGGTAAGGTTGAGATCCTACAACTTAGTTCGAAATCGTAGATTCGAGTCATACTGGACGTGTGGGTATTTGTCTCACTTTTTTATGAGTTTGTTATAATTTGTTATTTAATTGCTTTTCATTTTATTAATTGAATTGATGTATTGCTCAATTTATTCAAGCATTGATGTAATAATATAATTACAACTTATATCTTAAAAAAAAAAAAAAAGCCTTGAGGATTTTTCTGAATGGGCAAACAATGCTAATAATACATATGAACTTAAAACAGGGGCATCTATATATAAGTTTTAAACAAAATTCCTAAGATGCAAATTCCCCATCTCCATTTTTCAGTTAAATGCATAATCAAATTTTTTATATCTAATTTTTTAAAAATAAAATCATTAAAATTATATTTAGTACTCGTGCAACTGCACACAAATAAAAGTACAACAATCCTGCATCTCTTCAAGAACCCATAATATCATCAAAGGGAAAGATGTAAGCAATCACGCTGTGATACAACAAAGAAGTAAATTATCCTTCTATAAAAAAAAAAAATTATTTTTCTATATTTGTTAAATGTATCAATTTCTTCTCCCCCCCCCCCCCTCGATTTTTAAAATAAAGCAATTTATCTCTTTAGATATGGAGGTAAATTGCTTTATTTTAATTATAATATTGAACATAAGATTTTGGATAAAAAAAAAAAGTATTTGTGGTCAAAATCAAATCAATTTGGTCAATTTCGTTATGCTATACAGTAAAACCTCTATAAAATGATACTCTTCCGGTCCTAATTTGGCCTTTGTAAAAAATCATCAAATTCGATAAGATAATAAGATAATAATTTTTCGGAAAATCCCTTTATAAAATATTAAGTCCCATTAAAACTCTAAATTAATAATTCATAAATTACAATTATAAATCTTATGGTAATTTGCTAAAATAAATCTATTGTTACTTGATTTTTCTTAAAATTTAAATCTAATTGGATTTCATCCCTAACTTTTTAATTGCAGCCAAGTGTTCTGGTGTCGAGTTCTCTAGATGCAATTAAATGCGTATATGATCTAAGGTTACTTTGTTTATGTACAAAGAATTGGTTGATGCATGAATATAATCAATGAAACATATATGAATTCATTTATTTTCAATACATATGTACTAAATTTGCTGAATTTAAAAAGTTCTCTTTTAATTAATAAAATATTAATTTATCGATATATTAATATCTCTCTAAATTAATAAAATTTCATGGTCCCAAGGTTATTAATATAAAAGTTTTACTGTATATAATATATAATACTCAAATTTATGATATCTAATTTTTAAAAAAAATCATTAATATTACATGTAGTCATGCAACTGCAAACAAATAAAAATGCAACGAACCTGCATCTCATCAAAAACATATGATATCATCAAAATATTTAAAAACATTTAAAAAAGAAATACCCACAAAACAATCACAAATATACAATTACAGCAAATCCTGTTTTTCATACCAAAAGTAGTTTTGTTTCTTTTTTTACTTTGCTGACAGACAATCAGGCACAAGCAGTAAAGAAAGAGACACGTCCAGGATCTTTTCTTTGTAAATACTTTAGGAATCGCACCTAAAAGATAATTAACGAACACGAAGCTGAAGATCCTCATTCCCATTGCTCTGTTGCTTCTCCAGTATTTGCATTGCTGACTTCACAATAGACTCACTGCATTTATGCACCTCAATTAAACGAAGTGTTGCTATATCTCCAATACCAGAAGGGATCTCCTCCAAATCATACATGAGATGAAGAGAAAGTATCTCAAGATTTGGAAAATGGACATTTTCTGCGCTCCAATACACCAAGTTGCTACCCGAAAGCTCCAAGATTTTCAATCGAGGAAATTGCCCTTCAATTGGATTCCACTCCAACCCTTCGAAGGCACACCTTGCGAATAAAACCGCTTCAAGATTCGGCAACGAACCAACAATTGTCATATCTTCACAAGAAACTTTGCAGTCCCACAAATGCAACTTTTTAAGTGAAGTTGGGAAGACAATGTTCTTCAATAATAAATGTATAGCTACAGCATACAGTGATTCAAGCTTATGTAGATGGACGAGGTTGTAGAGACTAAAGATGACCAATCCTCCACGTTGTTGGGATAACAAATTTTCAATTTCTTAAGATTTGGGATTCTGCAAAGTACCTCATTTGTACACTTGAAGTCATTTATGAAGGAAAGTGTTTGCAGGTTTTCTAGAACAGGGGAATTTTTGGTATCTATGGGGTCAGGTAAAATAGCACTACTGATGATAATATGCCTAAGTTGTGGCATTTCCCAAATTATAGGTGGTATAACTAATGGATCCAGACTAAGAGCTATAGTGAAAACTAAAGTTTGCAGATCCCAGAGTAAAGGTGTTGTAAATGGATCCATAGTATTATTTTGAAGAGAAAATGATGTCATTTCAATGCATCGTAATTTAGTATGCTGCAGATACTCTCCTTCGGGCAAACCAAACACCTTCGTCCATCTTAATCTGACAAGATGTGGATACATACTTTTACAGGCCTCACACACCAACCCACTGGCACCTAATGTTAATCGCGAGCCAACAACAATTTCAGGGACATCTATCGCTTCTTGTAGTGAGACTTGATCACTACACAAGAAGCACACATTTTCCTTCCCTTCATAAGAATAAATCCATTGTACTTTTGGGGTACGAATAAAATGTTCTTTATCAACCTCTTTTAAACATAGATTTCTTAAAAGATCATGAATGCCACATGTTTTAGGTTTACCCTTTTCGTCCATCCATGAATTAAAACCAGATTCCTATCAACAAGATTTTACAAGTATTTTTTTGCAACTTTTTCCAAGGATTTACCTCTTACCGGTTTTAGGAATCCCTCACCAATCCATGTTTTGGTTAGTTGGGAGACTTCAATCACATCATCTTCACGAAAAACTCTCATATAAAGGAAACATGGTTTAAGATAAATAGGCAAGTTATTGTAACTCAAAGCCAATGTCTTTAAGCAATGTTCATTATCTTCTGAATTAGCAAATGACCTCACATTCTTCGCGACATACTTCCAATAT
The DNA here is from genome assembly GCA_034509725.1 of Sesamum angolense. Lineage (NCBI taxonomy): Eukaryota > Viridiplantae > Streptophyta > Magnoliopsida > Lamiales > Pedaliaceae > Sesamum > Sesamum angolense. Next base: position 3,583,233 of record JACGWL010000009.1, on the reverse strand, counting down.
TCTTGTTCCATGTTGAAATTTGCAAGCAACCCACCAATCACAACAATTGTAAGAAGAAGTCCTCTACAAGCCTTTGCTATATCCTTTCCAATTTCCTCTAGTTCCGGACATGGACAACCTTGTTGTGCAAAAGCTTTATGGCGAAATAAATTCCAACTTTTATCTTCATCAAGAAAATCAATCAAATAAGGTTTCCGAGAGCCTAAAGTATCAGCCACATTTGTCAACCTAGTGGTAATCATAACCCGACTTCCATTCCTATTATTTGGAAAGAACAACTTTAAATCATCCCAATCTTTAATACTCCACACATCATCCATAACGATCAGATACCGTTGACCAAATAAATTTTTGTATAATCGTTCCCCTAATTTAGCAGAAGTTTCACTAACCTCTTCGTTTTTTCCATCATGAAGAAGACGGACAAGAATTTCATGCACACTATATTCTTGAGATTTGAACCAAATTCGCTTATCAAAATGGTGAACCACATATGGATGATAAAAAATATTTCTAGCTAAAGTGGTCTTACCGGTGCCTCCCATCCCAACAAGTGGTAGGATCTGAAGATTAGATTCATTTCTAGTAAGCTCATCCATGACCCGGAGCAAGTGTTCATCGAATCCGATCATAGTGTTCTTGCCACTGGAAGGAAGTGCTATCGAACTGGTAGGCAAATTAGAAACTACTGGCGTATGCTCTTGGGCGTTTACCCATTCCTCTTCAATCATCATCAGCTCTTTCGTGATGGAATCAATCTTATCAATTACTCTGTCTATTTCTTGACAGAAAGATGATGCGACAGCCAAATAATAACTTTCATCTTCAGATCCTTCACGAAGTTGATCCACCACATGGGTATCAATGAAATCTTCTGCTTCATCGGCAGCAGCAATGATTTGCTCCGCCAGATCTTCCATTTGTTGGCTCAATCTTTGTGAATGAAGTTCAAGAAAGTCAACCAAGAACTGGAGTTTTTCCTGCAAGCTTTGAACTCGATCTGCATCGAAACGAAGCTGACGACGACGAAAAGGATGCTGGACATTGTCCAAAACTTGCATAAGCGAAAGCAAAGATGCATAAGCTGCTACTGCCATATTTCTCAAACAAACCCCTCTCCTGATGTCTTTGTTGGATTTGTTGCTCTTCGTGACAATGAGAATGCTGATTGTTTGTTCAATTAATAAGTAAAAAACCAACTTCTTGCGATTCCAAGAAGGAACATAAATAGGTGGCCTGGATAAGAAAGTGTGTATTTCCTATAAACTTTTGAATACTTAATTTAATTTCTCCGAGGCTGTCGGGCGCAGATTTCCACACAAAAGAAAAGTTGTAGTCCAACGATTAAAGCACAAATTCTAATTCGAGTTTGATCTGATCATAATTAATTATATAAAAATATAATGTATTTATTATGTAATTAATATATATTTTAATAAAAATGATCAATTACAAAATAAATATAATACATTTATTATGTCTTTGTTGGATTGTTGCGCTTCAAAGAGATGAATGCATACAATGAGAATGCTGATTGTTTGTGCAAGTTGTAATTAAATTACTAAAGGAACTTTTGAATACTTAATTAATTTCTCAGAGGGTGTCGTGGCGCAGTTTTCCATGAAAAAGAATCCAAAGTAGTACTGCATCAAATAAACAAAAAATTTTTATTTCGAATCGAGCTTGATTAAATCATAATTAATTATATAGGATGTCCAAAGTAGATGTCCTTATATATATATATATATATATATATATATATATATATTTCAATTTTTTTTTAACAATTTCACATTTTAAGTTTAATTAAAATGATTTTAATTGAAAAAACTATCTTTTATTTATAATAAAGTAAAATACAATTAATGAGTTAAATAATTTCCAATTTTATTTTTTCTACAAACTCAAAATTAAGTAATGAATGAGTACAAGAAATACACAAAAAAATTTCATGAAAATATTTTATTAATTTGATAATAAAATTAAATTGTTAACTATTTATTCTTTTAGATAAAAGTGAGTAATTACATATAGTTTTTTAACACATTTTCTTTAAAAAAAAGATAAAATATATTTATTCATTTTTTTAAAATATTTAACTTTTAGTTAAGCATATATTTTTCTCAATTTCTTTTGGTAAGCATATATGAGTTGTTGGTTATAATATATTTGTTGTGTATCTACTATATATATTGATGAGTGCAATTTTAGCACGGGTCAACGGGCTTAGACTTGAATACTGGATCTGGGCCAACATACAAAATAACTTGAGACACGAAACCTGTAAAATAAATTATCAGCACTCCGATGCCTAAATTAGTATCAATTTCAGATAAATTAATTGTAAATAATAAGTTGAAATAATAAAATAAAATATGATGAACGAATTCATGAGTGAAAATCGTGTTAAGAGTGCAACTGGAGAGCAAAATAGTAGAGTGACAACAATAATTCGAAGTTCGAAACCATCCCCTACCTGGAGACTTGATCTATATTTATAGTGGGTGTCCTCTCAAAATGGGACTCTTCAAGCAGCTTTCATTCACGAAAAAAGCGGATAAAGTTGTTGGATAAGCTCCAATTTGATCTTATCCTATGTTTGTTGTTGATAAGGTTCTATCTTTGAGCTAAAAATGGAGTCTTTGGTTGAGTAGAACTCCTAGTCGTAAGGGAGTCCTTCTGGATCAGAAATCCAAATTGTAGGCGGAACCACTTTGGACTGAGCTTTCTTTTCGGGCACACTTGGTAGCCTGTATGTGAGCCACATGGGGGGTGCCTTCTCGTAGGCCTTGGATCCATCATGCATTAGTGGGCTATTCTATTGAGCTTCCTCCACGACATTGCGGGCTTCTTCCTTTTCCTAGTACAATGGCTCTTGTTGGGTTAGCATGGGCTTTTTATTTTTCCTTGGGCCACTTCTCCTTGGGCCATACACATCATTCAGTCCCCCCACTCTAAGGAGGAGGGGTATTGAACTCTTTCTTAGAGTAGGAATCTTCGTTATACAATAAGGGGGTATCGTCTTTATCCATGGTACAAGCCATCATCCTTCTTTCAGTCTTGTTAATTTTCCCGTCTTCTGCTTTTATAGGGTACCATACACTGACATATTTCTGCATGAAAATAACGGCTAGGTGCTAACTGTCATGATTGTGCCTGCCAAAGAGAGAGAAAAGAGGGGGGTTTGATAACCGCCCCTCTCATGCGTCCTTTTGCTGAGTAACCACCCAATCACAAATGGTTATGGAGTGGATGTGGTGTTAACTCCCCTCTGCATGTCCTTGAACACGAACTGACTTCATTTCTTTACCTTCTATCTTTCTTCTTTTCTTGAAGAACAAGAGCTCCACCTTTAGAAATTTTGTAAGTATCTTTCCTTTTTCCTTTCTTGTGTTCGTTCTTTTAGGATTTTGTTTTCTCTTGATTGGCTTCTTCCGACGAATCTATCCGCTTTGTTGGAGAGATTGGCCCAGATGATGATCCCTCCGAGGCTACTTCAAAGAGCGCGGGGCTCCATTCGTTTGGGCCCTCAAGTGGCCAGAGGCGGAGTCAGCGACTACCTTTCATCGACTGATAGACGAGGAGGATGATGAGAAGGGTAATGAAGGAGAGGCGTCCTCTCCTGAAAAAGAAGATAATGAAGTCAGGAGCGAGGGAAAAGAAGTTAAGAAGGAGGGAAGGAGGTACCTCGTTCTTCTGTGGATTTGGGCTCCTCCAACCTCAAGACTGCTGGCATTGACCAGTTGAGGAGGGAGTTCTTCATTCCTTCTTCTATGATTATATATACCCCTTCCCCACAATGTCGCCCCTAATTTCCCCAAAATAATTATTTGTCTTTCTTTGCTGCTTAGCTACGATCGAGTTTGTGATTCCCCATTTCCTTTTTTTATTATGAAGTTGCCCACCTGTTTCAGGTACTTTTAAATCAACTAGCGTATAATTCCTATAGGACCTTAGCTAGCTTTTTTATGATACTTTGTTTTCATGAGTTTCTAGTTTTTGCTAACATATTCGCCCAATGTTTCCAATTGAAATGTGATAAGCCTTGTTTTTTTTTTTTTTTTGTTTACACCGTGTACTAGTGTGTTTTTTTTTTCCCCATTCCCAATCCTCCAAAACACTGGAAAAAGAGTTTTTTCTTTGTTCTGTCTTTGTGGTCTTAGGGGTTCCCTGACCACTGGATTGAGGAGGCTCCACCCTCCGTAACAGTTGGGGTGAGAACTGCCTCTTTGTCCTCCATCTTGGAGATCTTGAATGAAAAATCGTATAATTCTCGTTCTTTAATTGATGAGAGACTGTTGGGGTACTTCGGCTTGAGTCTGAGGGTAGAACCCTTAGGGGACTCCCTCGGTACTACATATTTCTCTTCATATTTGATTATTATCTTTATCTCTGATCATAACAAGACTTTCTTCTCTCTTTGACAGGCGACATGGTGTTTAGTAGGTGTATGTGTGTTTGTGCCTCTGGAGGGCCTGGTAGAGGGACTCCCCTTCTCATTCGCCTATGGGGATTCCTGCTCCGAGTGAATCAAAGGGGAAGAGGCAGGCTTCTCCAATAACAAGGATCACCCCTGGGGGCTCCTACAAGAAAGTAAGGCTGAGTTTGCTTAATACTCCCACCAGCTCATCGAGACCATCCTTTACCCCTCTTCTTTTAGAATTACACGCGCATAAGGGCAATTTTGAGTTCAGTAAAATTGTAAAGGTTAAATGCAAATAACCCCCGACGTATGAAATTATTTGCACTTTGCCCCCAATCTTTTAATAAAAATAAAATAAATAAAAAAATAGGAAAAATGGAAAAAAAAATCCAAAAAATGGAGAAAAAGTTCAATGCATAATTTAATTTGCAGATAAATAACTTGACATTACAAGATAAAATCAAACAGAAAAATTATGAACTTTCTACCATATCAGGTGTGTGAAACCCCCTAAATCGAACAAGAAAACTTTATATTCAATTCACAAATAAAAAACTCCAACATAAATATAAAATCAGTCGAACATTATAAAGATTGAAAAAAATCAGATGATAAAATAAGAATAACTCACCGATCCAAATATCAAAAGAGTGTAACTTCACAACAAAATCAAATACGCTACTATTGTATAGAAAGAGAAAAAATCAAATTAGAAAAATAAGAGAAAAAAATTGTATAGTTCTGTTGGCACCACCATGAAGCATATGTATGTATTTCAATCTATGTTAACATTACATTATGCTTATAACATGAAGTGGTTTATCTGCGGATTAAGCATTAAATTTTCTAAAAAAATTTCCTTTTTTTCTCCATTTTCAGAACATTTCTCCATAATTTTTCTAATTTTTTTAATTTATTTTGTTTTTTATTTTGTAAAAAGGTTGGGGAGGCAAAGTACAAATGATCCCATACGTTGGGGGCTATCTTTATTTTACCTTTACAATTAAATCGCCTTTAGGCGCGTGTAGACATACGGATAGAATATTCCATTATTATTCTCCAAACACTATAAAGTGCAACAAAATCAAAAGGTTGGATGAGAAAATGTAAAAAAAAAAAATTAGGGGACAAAGTATAAATGACCCCATACGTTGGGAGTGTCTGCATTTTATCCTAAATTCTATTAAAATGACATTTTGGTAAAAAGCTATAATTTATAGCTTCTGATCCCACTTCAATTATTATTCATCTTAATTAACTATTATATCCATTAAACTTTAACCAAACTAATATTATTCGTCATTTTCAGCATAATTTAGTAATGGATTTCATGATTTACTCTCGGGAGAAGTGTCATCGATTTTGAGACTCTTAGTTGGAATGCTTATTCCACTGAAAAAAAAAAATTATTTCCTCCATTATAAATGACTGCAATTTAAAAATTATAATAAAGTAATATTATCTACTACAGTCATATAAAGCAATGCGAAAATTTAAGATTTAACCACGATTAATCAATATTTATTATGATTCTAGTTATAGTTAAGATATTTGTCATAATTTTTAGCTGTGACTAATATTTTGACCCTCCATATACAAACAACAACCAATAGATATTGGACAACTGTGATTAATTAATATTTGTTATAATTTTTTAATTTTAACCATGATAATTAACTACGATAAAATAAAATCATATTTTCTCTAATATTCTAGGAAAAATAATTTAACCTGTAAGTGACTATAAACAGAAGAAGCATAGTAATACTTTAATTTGAACTTGATTTTATTAACTATAGTATTTTGATTCATTTTCTAAATAAATGAATTTCTTTTTGAGGAAATGTCGGTAAATATACTCCAAAGACAGAATGTTCACAACAAACTCAAGTTCAAGACGCAGAAAGAGATAAAAAAAAAAAAAAAAAACTAGATTATCAAAACCAAAAACTCCCAGAGGCCTCGGAAAAATTTCCCCCCAAAACACGTCTGAGCGACTGAGCCACTCGAACGACCTCTGACGCCTCCATATTCAAGCCTTCAAAAATTCGCTTCTTTCTAGTCCACCAAAGCCCCCAACAAAGAGATAGAAAAAAAAAATTAAAACCAAGCTGTTAGGTATGTCTCATATATCAGAAAAAAAAGGATAAATGCTGGAACAGAGTGATAGCATCTGTCCAATTGGGAGTTTTGTGGATGTTTGCCACTTCGATTAAGTGGGTTGGGGGTGCCAACATCTAAGCTCGTGATGCACGTCCCTAAACCATTCTTCAGTACTGCTTGTCCAACAACCAAACCCCCACAGTAAAATAGTGAAGTTAATTTTTTTTAAAAAAAAAAAAAAAAAACCAAACCCCCCACAGTAAGCCGGAGATTGCTCAAACGAGTCTCGCGAAAGGACATGAAAAGTGCACATGGAATACATCCTCTTGGTCCGCAAAACAACCAAAACAGCCCTCAATCAATCTAACACCCCATCTGCGCAAACTTGCCGAAGTAGGCATGGCATCCCTTGACCATCTCCAAGCGAAGATCAAGACTTTAGGTGGGGCTTTGGAGCTCCAGATGAATCTCCATGAACGCACTGATGTCGATCCCCCTACTTCTTTGCTTAGGTTGTATGCCACCCTGTATGCACTGCCCACCAAGAAACGCCCGTGACTCTCGTAGTGCCAAACCAGTGCATCCCTCAATCCATTACCCCACAGCTTAATACCAAGGATGCAATGAGCGTTGAGAGGAGAAAATTCAGCTTCCACCAGCGCCCTGTTCCACTCAAAATTAGAATTAATATGAGCTGCAACCTTCGTATTCTTCGAAAGAGTGACTGATCGGCAGATAAGTTGAAAAGACTGGGGTCTAGGAAGCCAAGGGTGACCAACAATGGGGACTGAACTACCATCTCCAATCTTCCATTGAAGGCCGGCAGCCAGTAAGTCCCTTGAGGCTAGCAGAGATCGCCAAGTATAACAAGGAGACGGACCTAACCGAGCTTTGAAAAAGTTGGAGTCGGGGAATTCTGACCAAGAACCTTACTAAGAACACCGTCCGATTGAAAGGCCACCCGACATGCTTGTTTAGCTAGAAGTGCCAAATTGTTCTCTTTGAGACGCCGAAAACTAAGACCTCCTTCGTCCTTCCATGTATAGAGTTTTATCCCAAGCAACCCAGTGGATTTTCGTGTTCGTCCCGCAATTCCAAATAAATTCAACCATCAAACCTTCCATCTCTCTAAGGAATGTGTCGGGGAGTCGAAACCAGCTCATCACATAGGTGGTAATGGTTTGGATAATAGATTTAAGGAGAACAGACCGCCTAGCTTGAGAAAGTTTTATAGAAGACCAACTATGCTTCCAGATACGTTCTTTGATCCCTTCAAACACCTCCTTCTTCGAATGACCCATCACTGTCGGGAGCCCTAGATATTTATCGTGCTTGGCCACCACCGCAAAGCCAAGGATACCTGCTAGAGCCGCCCTAGAAGATACCTCCATGTTTTTATTAAACACCATTGCTAACTTGAGGTTATTGATTTTCAAACCCAAGGCCTCTTCGAACTGGGATAGGATGTGCTTAACTCTAAGTGACGCCTCTTGGGTGGCTTGCTAGACAATTAGCATATCATCAGCGAAGAGTAAGTGTGAGATTCTTGGGCCAATCTGGAAACCGCAACTCCTTCAATAAAGCCCTCTTCCTCCGCCCTGCTAATCATGCTACTAAATGCCTTTGCACAAAGGAGAAAAGATATGGAGACAAAGATTTTCCTTGACGAAGACCTCGCTCCAGGCATAAGAAATCAATTTGTTCTCCATTCAACATAAAAGAAAATGACACAGTAGTAACACAAGTCATAATAAGAGATACTATCTTAGAATGAAAACCTAGTTTAAACAAAACCCTCTCAAGAAAACAAAATTCCACTCGATCGTAAGCTTTTCTAATGTCTAACTTCAAGAACACATGACCCACCCTACCCCAAGATTTATCCATTAGAAAGTAGTTAAGTTCATAGGCAACAAGCACGTTATCTGTGATTAAATGGCTAGGGTCAAAAGCTGATTGAGAAGAGGATATGATGGAATCATGGAAAGGTTTGAGCCTACTAGCAATGGTTTTAGATGCTAATTTGTATAATACATTGCAAAGGCTAATAGGAGGAAAATAAGACATACTCTCCGAGTTAGGATATTTCAGTATCAATACTAGATGTGTAAAGTTCAGAAGGGGTTAAAAGAACCATTATTAAGGAACCCAAGAATGCATGCACAAATAGGGTCCAACAATACTATAATATTTTTGAAAGAATATAGGTGACATACCATCTAGGCCCGAAGATTTTAAGGGATGCATTTGATTTAAAGCTTGGGTGATTTCCTCTGAGGTGAACGGTCTGGTTAGATCCGCATGCATAGCATCAGTGATACAATTCTCCAAGCTAGCGAGGACCCTCTCCATTGTCTCCTTCATGAGCTTGGTGGAAATGAATAAGGAGCTAGCCAAAATAATCACTGACTACCTTGAGAATTCCTTCTATTTGCTCATTCTTAATTTTCAGAACTTCTTTCATAAGCCTTCTCTCGTTAGCTTTAGCGTGAAAGAAACTCATATTTTCATCTCCCTCCACAAGTCAAAGGGTCTTAGCCCGCTGTTTCCACATTACCTCTTCCTTCGAAGCCAACTTCTCCAAAGAGTCTTTAATGTTTTCAATTTCTAATTTGTTTGCTGCACTTAGATCCCCTCAGTATAGCTCACAAATCCTATTATTGAGGCGTTGAGTATGTTGGCGGATATTCCCAAATCCATCACGGTTCCATTTCAGCAAATCTAGACGGCTAGCTCTGATTTTTTCGGCCACTGCATCTTGAGGAACCGCGACTTTGACAGAATTCCATGCTTGTCGAACAACATCAGCACACTTCGGGGAGAAAACCCACGCAGCTTTGAAATTTCCATGTGCTCTAACGACAATTGAATCCACACAGTTGCATGATCAGAGAAAGTTACACTCTCGTGGGAACTTTAACGAGATGGAATAGGTTAGCCTTACTGGAATTACAGCAAGCCCGGTCTAGACAAGCTAGAACAGTATGTGGGACTTCACGATGATTGCACCACGTGAACTTCTCATACTCAAAACCCATATCTCGAAGATCACAGTCGATTAGGCACTCACGAAAATCATTTATCTACCATGGAGCTCGAGGTAGTGTCCATTGTTTCTCCTAGTGCTCCAAAATTTCAATTAAATCCCCCACACAAAGCCATGGATGTATCGATTCTTTAGACAATCTTTGAAGAAGGCTCTACGTTTCTTTCCGTCTATTTGTTTCCGGATGGCCATTTATTAGAAGATTAATGTGTTTATTATAAATAAATATCTTAGATATTTTCTAGAGAATTGTAGAAAAAATCCTAGATATTTTTTAGCAACATTCTAGAGTGCTCAAAGCTTCTTGAGCAAGCTTCTAATTGTAGCCACAAATACAATTTCAAGAAGCTTCTATGAGCTACTATAAATAGGCATATAGTATGAGGATTTGTAGTAGTGAGATAGAAAGCATTGCAACAAACTACAAACTATCATTTTCTAAGTTCTAGCTCTCTTGCTCTTCTTTTGTTGATTTAGCTAACTACTCTCATTCTAGCCTTATTCTCCAAATCTCAAACCAACATTCCTCTAACCATCAATCCTTTTTTCAAAAGCTAAAATACTAATAGTGGTATCAGAGCCACGTTCGACCGTATACTGGGCGTGTATTCTTATCTTAAATACTTTCGTATCAAAACTAATTCTATTGTCCAACCACCATGTCCTCATTAGCCAAACAAATTTCAGTCCCCATTTTCTCCGGCCAAAATTATGATTACTGGGCCATTAAAATGAAAACTTACTTTCAATCTCAAAAACTATGGGAGTTAGTAGAAGAAGGGGTTACTCTGCCGGAGGATAGTTCCACTTCGTCATCGGCCGAGAAAGGTAAATTGGAGAATAAGAAGGCAAAGGATTCAGAGGTTTTATACTACATCCAAACAGCAGTGGCAGATCATATTTTTCCAAGAATTAGTGTTGCTACATCGGCAAAAGAAGCATGGAGCATTTTGCAAAAGGAATATCAAGGCAGTGCAAAGGTACGTATCATTAAACTCCAAACTCTTAGAAGAGATTTTGAGAATATGAAAATGAAGGATTCTGAGACAATTGATGAATATTATACAAAAGTACGTGAATTGGTGAATCAACTAAAAGCCTATGGGGAAGATATACCAGAAAAAAGGGTCGTAGAAAAATTGCTTATAAGTGTCATTGAGAAGTATGACCCAATAGTAACAACTATTGAAGAAACAAAAGATATCACCACACTAACTGTCACTGAGTTAGTTGGGTCACTTGAGGCTTATGAGAAAAGGCGAAGTAAGCGAGAAGAAAATTCTCTTGAAAATGCTTTTCAGTCTAAATTAAATATGAAATCTCAGAATTCTAATAGAAAAGAAGAAAATTTTTAAAAGTACAATGGGAGACAAGAAGAAGCAGAACAAAGGAATATACATACCATGTCGTATTTGTAAAAGAACAAACCATCTTGAGAAGGATTGTTACTTTCAGGGAAAACCACAATGCCGAAATTGCAAGAGATTTGTACATGTAGAAAAAGATTGTAGGCTCAAAGGAAATCATCAAGCTAACTGCATAGAAGAGAATAATAGCAGTGATCGACTATTCTACACGTGCAACTCAGTAGCGAAATAGGGGAAGCTACATGGTATATTGATAGTGCAGCTAGCAATCATATGACATACAACAAAGGAGCTTTTCAGACACTGGACGAGTCATTCAAGACCAACGTCAAACTTGGGGATAACACATCGTGAAAGTCGAAGGAAAAGGATCAGTCGCTATCAACACAAAAAAGGTACGCGCATCATTAATGATGTTATGTACATCCCTAACCTAAGAACAAATTTGTTCAGTGTTGGCCAAATGATGGAGAAAGGATATACTCTACACTTTGGAGGAGATTCATGCACCATCTATGACAACAAAGATAAAACTCTTAAAATTGCGGAAGTAAGAATGAAGGAGCATAGATGCTTTCCAATACATCTCCAATATATGGGCCGCACAGCTATAAAAGCACAAGAGGACCAGTCATGGCTATGGCACAGGAGGCTCGGTCACTTCAACTTCCAAGGCTTAAAAATACTACATCAAAAGAAAATGATGACAGACTTACCACAAATCCAAGCTGTCGAGGGAGCTTGCGAAGTCTGTCTACAAGGAAAACAACACAAGAAGCCATTCCCTTCAGGAACCTCCTGGAGAGCTAAAGCAGTCTTGGAACTCATTCATACTGACGTCTGCGGTCCAATGAGGACACCATCACATGAGCAAAACAGATATTTCATCCTATTCATCGATGACTACTCCAGAATGACTTGGGTATACATCAAGCGAGAAAAATCCGAAGTCTTTAAGGTTTTCAAGAAGTTCAAAAATCTGGTGGAGAAACAAAGTGGTCGAAGCATAAAAGTTCTCAGAAGCGATCGAGGAAAAGAATATAACAACTCAGAATTCGACAAGTTCTGTGAAGAAGAGGGTATCGAACATCAAACTACTGTCAGTTATAATCCTCAACAAAATGGAGTATCAGAAAGAAAGAACAGAACAGTCATGGAGATGGCAAAATCGATGCTGCAGGAGAAACACTTGCCAAAAGCTTTTTGGGGAGAAGCAGTCTACACTGCAGTCTATCTACTCAACAGGTGTCCCACCAAGGCGGTTCAAAACATGACCCCAATAGAAGCGTGGAGCGGCAAGAAACCTTCAGCTAAGCATCTGAGAGTATTCGGCAGTATCTGCTATGTACATATTCCAACAGAGAAAAGGCATAAGCTGGAGGAGAAGACAGAGAAAGGGATCTTCCTCGGCTACAGCACACAGTCAAAAGGCTACAGAATCTACAACCTAAAGACCAAGAAACTAATTATCAGCAGAGATGTTGAGTTCGACGAAGATCCATGTGGAATTGGGATGAAGAAAAAGTAGAAAGACAAAGTGTAATGATTCCCAAAGAGACACCTCCGCAACAACAACAAGAAGAAGGAACAGACCAAGCAGAAATGGAAAGGAGGAGTCAACAAGCACCAGGATCACCCAGAAGGCCACCATCATCAGAAGAGATTGAGGAAGAAACCCGCCAAGAAGGACAAAGCTTCTCAGTGATATATATGAAACATGCAACTTCATCATGTTGGAACCAGAGAATTTTGAAACCGCTGTAAAACATAAAGTATGGGTCCAAGCAATGGAAGAAGAAATCAAGATGATTGAAAAGAACAACACATGGGAGCTCGCAGACAGGCCAAAAGATAAAGAAGTAATTGGAGTAAAATGGATCTACAAGACGAAGCTGAATGCAGATGGATTAATACAGAAGCACAAGGCTCGACTCGTAGCAAAAGGATATTCTCAACTACCAGGTATTGACTACACTGAAACTTTTGCTCCAGTAGCTCGTTTAGATACAATAAGAGCTCTTATTGCAATAGCAGCAAATAAGAAGTGAAAATATATCAAATGGACGTAAGTCTGCATTTCTAAACGGTTATATCGATGAAGAAATCTATGTGGAACAGCCTCAAGGATTTATAGCAAAAGGTTCTGAAGAAAAGGTCTTGAGGTTGAAAAAGCACTTTATGGGCTCAAACAAGCGCCAAGAGCTTGGTACAGCAGAATAGATAAATACTTCATGGATCGAGGATTTCGGAGGAGCCTGAGCGAGCCTACTCTCTACATAAAGAGCCAAGGTAACGATACACTAATTATTTCCTTATATGTAGATGATCTCATATATACAGGAAACAATGAGAAGATGATTCAAGACTTCAAAGAAGACATGATGAAGACATTCGAGATGAGTGATCTTGGCCTAATGCATTTCTTCCTCGGAATTGAGATAAATCAAGAAAAAGAGGGAATATTTATATGTCAAAGGAAGTACACGGAGACTCTACTCAAGAAGTTCAAAATGGAAAGCTGCAAGACAGTTATTACTCCTTTGGTTACTGGCGAAAGTACCAGAAAGAAGATGGATCACAAGAATTCGATGGCTCCATGTACAGAAGTCTCATTGGAAGCCTACTATATCTAACTGCCACAAGACCAGATATTATGTTCGCCACAAGTCTGCTATCAAGGTTTATGCAGAGTCCGAGCCAAGTACACTATGCAGCAGCAAAAAGAATTCTAAGATACTTACGAGGTACGAAAGATTTTGGAATATGGTACAAGTCCACAAATGATGCAAAGTTGGTTGGATACACAGATAGTGATTGGGCAGGATCAGTGGACGACATGAAAAGCACATCAGGCTACACTTTTTCACTTGGGTCAGGAATATTTTCATGGGCTTCCAAGAAACAAGCTACTGTGGCACAATCCTCAGCGGAAGCAGAATACATTGCAGCTGCTGCAACATCAAATCATGCCATTTGGCTTAGAAGGATCTTAGAAGATATAGAGAGAAACAAGAGGAGCCCACGACAATCTACTGCGATAACAAGTCAGCAATTGCCATAACTAAAAATCCAGTGCAGCATAGTATAACTAAGCATATCGACATCAAGTATCACTCTCTGCGAGAAGCAACTACCAGATGAGAGATTGAACTCAAATACTGCAGCACTGAAGAACAACTAGCGGATATATTTACTAAAGCACTACCACGAAACAAAATTCGAAGAACTACGCATGAAGATTGGAGTATGCCATAAACACATTAAGGGGGAGTATTAGAAGATTAATGTGTTTATTATAAATAAATATCTTAGATATTTTCTAGAGAATTGTAGAAAAAATCCTAGATATTTTTTAGCAACATTCTAGAGTGCTCAAAGCTTCTTGAGCAAACTTCTAATTATAGCCACAAATGCAATTTCAAGAAGCTTCTATGAGCTACTATAAATAGGCATATAGTATGAGGATTTGTAGAGTGAGATAGAAAGCATTGCAACAAACTACAAACTATCATTTTCTAAGTTCTAGCTCTCTTGCTCTTCTTTTGTTGATTTAGCTAACTACTCTCATTCTAGCCTTATTCTCCAAATCTCAAACCAACATTCCTCCAACCATCAATCCTTTTTTCAAAAGCTAAAATACTAACACCATTAAACCCGGTGAACCGCCAACACTGGGAGCTATCATCCGATTTGACGTGGCATCTATATGATGAAACAAGTAAGATTGGAGGCACACATCAATATCCTTACACCACAATAATAACAAACCACCACTTTTTCTCACCGAGTCTACACCAATACCATTGTAGTTAAACTTTTCCTTCATTATGTCATGTCTCCGTGTTTTGCACTTGGTTTCGGAGAGAAAAACCAAGCCCGGGCGATGGAGATCCTTCAACCTTTGTGTTTGCTTGTAGCTGAATAATCCCAGTTTCAACAAGTAATGGATCCTCTTCCTGCTGAATCATTGCTGGGTCCAAGTCGCCTCTTTGTTGCTCTGCAGACAGTTGCGCATCTCCCAATTTTGAAAAGGTTTCTTTATCAACACTTCCCTCTTGAACACATGGCAATCTTCTATGCTGTTGGTACGAAACACATCCTCAAAATGCACCTTACGGTATTTGTCAATGTGCCCCAGCCTTCCACAGAGGTAGCAAAAATTCGAAAGGCGTTCATACGTGAGACACATGAAAAGTTCTTCGTACCTTGAGGTCTCGTTTCAAGGGTTGATTAATGTAGAGACCTATATGAATCCTTGTGAAGCCCCCCAGAACCGTCCTGTTACATTTGTCTACATATCTCTAAACAATCAATCCTGTTGCCAAGAAGTGTTGCGACGCCTAAATTCATCATACTCGAGGGTAAATCACGAACGTGAACAAAGAAATCGTAGTGAACTAGGTCATTTTTCGAATATTTCTATGATTTTTTATCAACTAGTAGGAAGCACGTGCGTTGCACGTGATACTTATTACCTTGACAAAATATTTATATTATTAAAAAGTCTAATTAATAAAAAATATAAAGCATTTCATAAATTAATAAATATTATTTTAAAATTTAATAAATACTTTACAAATGAAAAGATATTATTCATTAAGTTTAATGAATTTGAATTTTAAAATTATTGTAAAAGCTTTATATTCAATGAAAATTCAAAAGTTAAATAAAAGTATAACTAAATAAGTTGTTATGTACACATGGTTTCATTGTTCATTTGCTTGTTCAATTTTGTTGGCAGGAGTCAGTCTCTTGTTTGGCTTCATGAATTTATTGAGTCTTCTTGATGAAATTATTTGTTATCTAAACCACTACCTGCCATTTGCGTTTCAATTTCATCTTTCTTATTCATTATTTACTATTTTCATTGTCTCTCAAAGATATTGAATCACATTTTTTTATTAATTTGATGCATTTACTTTATCAACTTTAATAGAAATTTTTAATCAATCAAAATTAAGTGAATTAATTAATATTTTGTTTTCGATTTTCTTTTATAATAGGGAATGTATTCATTTTTTTTAGGTGCACCCTCTTGCACGTGGACAATCAACATCTATCTTAATTTTTATTAATTTTTCAAAAGATAGTTGTAAAAATTATAAACATGTTATAAAATTTGAATTATTTTAAAAAAATCATTAGTAATAATTATTTGTTGAAGTATTAACATAATAGTTGCGATATGGTGTACAATAGTTGCAGTTTATTAAGATATTTTTTAGAAATATCCTTAACGAATATATAGTTCACTGCAAGATTTGTGAAATTGTTGATTCTATTTTTTAATTTCCTTCTCTTGAACTTTGTTTATTTTCGTATTACTACGTAATTATTTTGATGCAATTACTGAGAAATATAGTTCTAACTTTGACTTTTCTATGAAAAATTCTAAGAAAAAAAGATTATTAGATTGTGTGGGTTATAGTAAATTATGCTCATTTTGCTATAAACCTTACATATTTTGTTTGGGTCTACTTACTTCTCAGAGTAGCGAAACATATTTTAAGACAATTTAATAACTTATTATACTAAAGTTGAAAGCACTAATATTTCTCTTAATTTCAACAATCTATCAAGTATTTGTCATTAAAATAAATAAATAAATTCTATTTATGTCTTTTACTCAATTTTATTTTAATTCTGACAATTAAATTCATTTATGTTAGTTCTTCATGATCAAACCAAAATATTATTTAAATTTAAACAATCAATTAACAATTCTTTTATGATTCTTATAACTTCAAAATCCAAACTCTTTTTAAAAAAAAAAAAATCTAAGATTCAAAAATACAAATTCTTTAGTAGTACTATTCTTTTTAAAAAAACATCTAATCAATTTATACAATTTGCAAAAATATATCTAATCATGCAGCTAAACCCCAAGTAAAAATTATCTTAAACATATGTTCGAAAATGCAATTATTATTTTTAGTTCAATAATTCTTGAAAAAGTGCGCTAGAGTTTTACTTAACAAAAACTTACTCTTTTCTGATACAATTTTAAGTGGTCAACTTAGTTATGTTTTAAACATAATTTTAATTTTATGACAAGATTTTTATATTGTAGTTCTTTTTATGATTTTAATATAACTAAATCTAATATGAGTTCTCATAGAATTTTTAGCAATCAAACTATCTCAAATTAAATTGAAAAACATCACAGAAATCAACTCAAAGAAAAAAAAGAATTCAAGCAAAATTTAAAAAGGATATAACTTTGAATGCAGATCTATTTGCCACATAACCTCATTCTTACGTCATTTTCAAGTCTTGCTTTAAGCTCTCCTGGAATCTTGATAACTATTATTGCCAATTATTTTATCCGTATTAAGTTAATCCAACAATTTTTTTTTATTATCTTTTTTCCTATTTTTTGTGAAATTTTGGTTTCCACAAGTACTTTTGACTATTAAATTTAGCTTCTTCTCATGTTTGGGATAGATCTGATTTTATTATCGTTCTTTGTTTATAAATATTTTTTTTTTTACCAAAAGATCTAGTAATTTAACTCTACAAATTTTATATATCTGTATAATTAAATTAGAGTGTTTTGAGCTTGTATAAGGAACTATTTTTTTTGCATGATTGAATTGATAAGTCATAAATTGATGATAAAATAAATTTAGATCATTTGAGTTTCTATAGCTAGTATTGAAGAGAAGGCAATTGAAAGTATGATTTCATAGATATTTTTGAAAAAATAAAGAGGTGAACAACAAAAAGTTATTCCCTCAAACATACATATAAATACCAGGTAAGATTTATTTTGGTGTGCGAGTTTTGTTGTTAAGGTCATTTTAGTACCCTGAGTACTACAAATGACTCAATTGATACCCGTAATTTACCATTAATATCACTTTGGTATCCCATTAATGTTTTGAATTTATTTTCTATTATTTAGACAATTTTGCCCCTAAATTTAAAAATTGAAAATAATAAATATTCTTGAAAAAATTTCATAAATACCAATGAATATATTATATTTTTGTTTTAGCCATCCTACTTTTATTTCATTTTTGGTTATCGAAACTATTACATTTTTATTGTTTTTGGTAATCTTTAGTAAATTTATTTTTTATAATATAAAAAATGTATTACTGAACAATAACTTATACAATCGTCAAGTAAGTCCACTCAAGGATCTTCTTCTAATTAATTAATATAATAAAGATATAGGCATAAGCATTCCACATCAAACACATTAAAATTTGATTGCAAAAATTTAAATTCTAAATTTAATAGCCTAAATATTATATTATAATTTTTCAAAAATTAAAATGAAAACTGAAATTTTTTTTGGAGATTGCAATACGTCTTGAATTTTGCTTTTAATAGAATTAATTATTAGATAATAAATTATTTTATAAATATTTATAAATAAAGTTAAAATAACCAAAAAAATTATTATCAAATATAATAATCAAAATATAAAACTTGGAAGTCAAATGATTCAAACAAAGAAGAAATAATTTTTTTAATTGAAATTTATGCAAAATTTTCTTTGGTGTATTAATTAATTTCATTTTTAGTATCTAAGGTAAAATGATAATTATATAAACAATGATAGACAAATAAAAAAATATTAATTGAGTATCAAAGTAATTTTAATGGTAAAACTAAACATCAATTGAGTCATTTATATTTAGTTATCAAAACGTCGTTAATGGAAAAACCTCATATATCAAGATAAATTTTACTCTATTTATAATAGACCCCTCAAAATATGAAAATTTATACTAAATTCTTTTTATGTGTTTTAAGAATACAAGTTTTCTTAGTAAATATATGTAGAAAACAAATGAATGTTTAATATTTGAACCTAGATGTTTGATATACACCATACGCAAAAGGTAAAAAACATGATAAAAGAAAGTCTCATTATAAAAAAATGGCTCAATAGCTACAAAAAAAATAATAATATTAAAAGTAAAACTTTTGATGCTAACCTATATTATTTAAAGCTAGTGTCGAATTAATTAGGAAGTAGAAATTTGATGCTAATCTATATTATTTAATATATATTTTAAATAATTCATTGCTAAATTCTTTAGCAAGTAAATTTTTTGTATTAAATAATATAGATCAACAATGAGAAGTTTTACTTGCTAATTAGCTAAACGTTAATTTTTTTTCGTTGCTATTAGCCATTTTTTGTAGTTTTCAAGCTTAACTTACATAAATCTATTATATACCTTTCACTTACTTATGCTTAATACTAATATATAATCTATAAATACTTTTTGAATAATTGGAATTACGTTCAAAATTATGAATTAGTTGATAGTCTATTTGATTATTGCTTTTTCGAAAATACAGTTTGATTATTGCTTTTTTTTTTTTTTTTAAGGTAATCTATATCTATGAAATACTTTTGAATAGTAATTTAAATTTAATTTATTACTCAAGATTTATTTAAAAATTTAACAGAAAACAAAACTTAAGAAGCTCATTATTTGTTTAATTTGTAGTTGCAACATCAAACTTATATTTTTCCGGTTGTAGCTATTAATTTTGTTCATTATTAAAATTTTCAGCTAAACCAAAATAATATTGTTGACAGAAAATTCCTAAATTAATTTATCATATTTAAATTAAATAAACATACATTAACTAAATATTACATAAATATTGTTATTAATAATCTATTTGTGCAATTCTTTAGATTAATAATTATTAATTACTTATTTGACTCGCAGAAGACCTTGGATAAATTTATGGTAACTACATAAATAATGCTAAACAAAATAATAAGAAAAGTAAAGTATGATTGGTCAACTGTGGTTCATTTAAATTTTAGGATAAATTATATTTTATCATTCGAACTATGCATGTTTTTATACTTTGCTATTGAATTTTTTTTTTTTTTTTTTTTTTTGTGTGTGTGTGTAAATTTACCATTTCAACTTTGGAAAATTTTCACTTTTCCATACATGAACCTTTTTTCTTGATTTTTCTGTCAGTAAAATATTACATGTTATGCATATGTGAAAATACCACATCACATAATCTTGAAATATACACATGCACTGCATCTGATGTTTTTTCGACAAATAACTTAATTAAAAAATTATTATAAACGACAAAGTGCAAAATTTCATAAAATTGAGATGGTAAATTGATAAAAAAAAAAAAAAATCAGATATCAAAGTGTAAAAATGATCATAGTTTGAGTGGGAATATCTAAATTAACTCTAAATTTTCATATTTGCCAAGTTGGTAATTCTTATATATATTTGTGAATAACTTATCAAACGACCTAATTAATAATTATTTTCATAATATCTATTGCAATCTTGTTAATAACTATATATTAATTAAACTATAATATGTGATAAAAAAAGTTGCAATATCCTTTAATCATTCACACTTTTTGCAATAGTATAGTCAATATTTATCTATGGTTGCATGCCTATTTTTTTTTTCTTTTTTTCAGAAATAGATGTGTGTAGAGATGGTTTAGAAGTAATATTTACTCATTTTTTATATTTTTTTTAAGGAGCTATTCCTATCTTACATTGTTAAAAAGATCAAATCTTGTGCACTAATATTTTGTTCTATTGTATTAGAGATAATTAAAAAATTATATAATATACACAATAATTATATCTCAAATGCTCAAAATTACATTTTAATCTATCTTACTACAAAAAGTGTTCAATTCACATGATAAAGGATTTAATTGATTCTCATTTTTCTTTTTGTCTTTATTAGTCTTGAAAATGCTTGCCTTACATGACAGTTCGTTTAGTTGATTTTCATTTCTCATCTGACCAATTTTAATATGTCAAGTGATCTAACTAATTCTCATTTATATTTATTCCAGAAAATTTCTTAACATTAAATCCTGTCCATTTTCATGATTTTTTGGAATTATTTCGTGTTATATCATAGGAGTATTATTTTTTGTCTAATAAGTGTATTATGTTATGAATATAAATAATAAAAAATAATGAGTAAATAAGTATAATGTGAGAAGCAATAAATAGAAATAAATATGAATAATGTGAAAAGTAGTTAATAGGAATTAATAAGTATATCATTTTACCATTTTATCCCTAAAAAAATAGTAGAAGAAGGGTAACTTAGTCCAATCAAAAAAAGAAAGAAACTATTCATACTTTTATATAGATATAGATATAGATTACTCACTATTATAGAATTTAATTAAATACCAGTACATTTAATTAAGCATTTGGTCGATAGGCCCGATCAAATTTAGAAAATTAATTATAGTAATAATTAAATCAACAAATCTAGTAATTTAATTAACCAACCATATCATTCTTAAGTTAAATGTGATATTTAATCAATTCCTAATTTAAATAATCAAACTCATAAATTTTTCGATTAAACATTACATAGGACACTCTATAAATTGCATTTGATAAACAAACTAATCAAATAATATAATTATATAGATTAATTACAATTAAAGTACAAAATCTCCGAACCTGTTTTCTTCTTGCATTAGTGCGTGTTTGTGATTTGTATGTGCTCCCACGCGGTTTTCACCCTCTTATATACATATATATACATATATATATATATATATATATATATATATATATATATATTAATTTGTTTTTTTTTTAAAATATTCATTATGTCCTTCTTAATTTCCTTAATTAATATAACATTTGCTCCTAAATTTCAAACTATAATTTTTTATACTTAAATTAATTTTTATTAATAATTATCAATTAATTTATGAATTATGTATAAAGTATTATGAACGTCACAACATCTATATTAGTTTTAAACAAGTAATCAAGTCCTAAAGATATTAGAATCCATCTCAGTCCTAAGATTCAAATGCACCACCTCTATATATTTTTCAGTTAAATGTATACTCAAATTAATTATATCTAATTTTTTAAATAAATCATTAAAATTAGATGCAGTAGTCATGCACCTGCACATAAATAAAAGTACTATGATCCTGCATCTCATCAAGAACACATAATATCATCAAAATATTTGAAAGGAAAATACCACAAAACAACCATAAATATACAAACTGCAATTACAGCAAAGGAGATACATTAGGAAGAAAGACAAACTTGAAGATCCTCATTCCCATTGCTCTGTTGCTCCTCCAGTATTTGCATTGCTGACTTCACAATAGACTCACTGCATTTACACATTAATTGAACGAAGTGTTGCTATATCTCCAATACCAGAAGGGATCTCCTCCAAATCATCCATGTAATGAAGAGAAAGTTTCTCAAGATTTGGAAAATGGATGTTTTCTGCTCTCCAACACACCAAATTGCTATTCCAAAGCGTTAAGATTTTCAATCGAGGAAATTGCCCTTCAATTGGATTCCACTCCGACCCTTCAAAGGCACAGTACATCAAGATAACCACTTCAAGATTCGGCAACGAACCAATAATTGTCATATCTTCCCAAGGAACTTTGCACTCCCACAAATCCAACTTTTTAAGTGAAGTCGGGAAGGTAATGTTCTTCAATAATAACTCTTCAGCTCTGACATGCAGTGATTCAAGCTTATGTAGATGGACGAGGTTGTAGAGACAATAAGATGACCAATCCTCCACTTTTTTGGGATAACAAATTTTCAATTTTTTCAGATTTGGGATTTTGTAAACTATCTCTTTTGTGCACTTGAAGCCAAGTATGAGGGAAAGTGTCTGCAGATTTTCTAAAATAGGGGAATCTTGGGTGTCTATGGGGTTAGGTAAAAGAGCGCATCTCACCATAATATGCCTAAGTTGTGGCATTTCCCAAATTTTAGGTGGTACAATTATTGGAAGCAGAGTCCTACTTACACTAAAAAATAAAGTCTGCAGATCCCAAAGTAAAGGAATTGTAGACGGAGATATAGACTTCACATCTTCCATAGTATTATTCTGAGGAGTATATGATTTCATTTCAATGTATCGTAATTTAGTATGCTGCAGATACTCTCTATTGGGCACACTAAATACATTCACCCATCTTAATCTGACAAGATGTGGGTCTATACTTTTACAGCCTTCACACACCAACCCATTGGCACCTGATGTTAGTTGCGAGCCAATAATGATTTCAGGAACAACTATTGTTTCTTGTAGCGAGACTCGATCACCACACAAGAAGCACAAATTTTCATTCCCTTTACGAGCATAAATCCGTTGTACTTTTGGGGTACCAATAAAATGCTCTTTATCAGCCTCTTTTAGACATAGATCTCTTAAAAGATCATGAATGCCACATACTTTAGGTTTACCCCTGACTGTCCATTCATGAATCAAAACCAAATTCCTATCAACAAGACTTTTCAAGTATTCTTTTGCAACTTCTTCCAAGGATTTACCTCTTTTTGGTTTTAGAAATCCCTCACCAATCCATAATTTGGTTAGTTTGGAAACTTCAATCGCATCATCTTCACGAAAAATTCTCATATAAAGAAAACATGGTTTAAGATGAATAGGCAAAATGTTGTAACTCAAAGCCAATATCTTTAAACAATGTTCATTATCTTCTGAATTAGCAAATGAGCTCACATTTTTTGCAACATACTTCCAATATTCTTGTTCCATGTTGGAATTTGCAAGTAGCCCACCGATCACAACAATTGCAAGAGGAAGTCCTCTACAAGTCTTTGTTATATCCATTCCAATTTCCTCCAGTTCTGGATATGGACAACCTTCTTGCTTAAAAGCTTTTTGGCAAAATAAATTCCAACTTTTATCTTCATCAAGAAAATCCATCAAATAAGGTTTTTGAGAGCCTAAAGAGTCAGCCACATTTGCCAGCCTAGTGGTAATCATAACCCGACTTCCATTCCTGTTATTAGGAAAGAATAGCTTTAAAGCATCCCAAGCTTCAACACTCCACACATCATCCAAAACGATCAGATACCGTTGACCAAATAAATTTTTGTATAACCGTTCACCTAATTTAGATGAAGTTTCCCTCTTGGTTTTTTCCATCATTAAAAAGACGAACAAGAATTTCATGCACACTATACTCTTGAGATATTGTGAGCCAAATTCGATTATCAAAGTGGTGAACAACATATGGATGATCAAAAATATTTCTAGATAAAGTGGTCTTACCAGTGCCTCCCATCCCGACAAGTGGTAGGATCTGAAGATTGGATTCATCTCTAGTGAGCTCATCCATGACCCGGAGCAAGTGTTTATCGAAACCAATCATAGTGTCCTTGCCACTGGAAGGAAGTGTTGTCGAACTGGTAGGCAAATTAGAAACTACAGGCATCTGCTCTTGGACGTTGCCCCATTCCTCTTTAATTATCACCAGCTCTTTCGTGATGGAACCTATCTTTTCTATTACTTTGTCTATATCTTGACAGAAAGATGAAAAGACTGCCAAATGATAACTTTCATCTTCAGATCCTTCACGAAGTTGATCTACCACATGGGTGTCAATGAAATCTTCTGCTTCATTAGCAGCAACAACGATTTGCCTCGCTAGATCTTCCATTTCCTGGCTCAATCTTTGTGAATGATGTTCAAGAAAGCCAACCAAGAACTGGAGTTTCTCCTGCAGGCTTTGAACTCGATCTGTATCGAAACGAAGCTGACGACGACGAAAAGGATGCTGGACATTGTCCAAAACTTGCATAAGCGAAAGCAAAGACGCATAAGCTGCTACTGCCATATGTCTCACACAAACCACTCAGAGAAGTCTTGGTTGGAGTTATTGCTCTACAAAGGAGGTCAATGCACGTACAGAATGTGGATAACTATTGTTTGTGCAAATAATTAAACCAACAACTTGCGATTACTTAGACAAGCAATTATATATTTCCAATTAAGCTTTTCATTAATGGTTAGGTGTGTGGATTCCCATGAAAAAGAATCCAAAGTTGAGTACCAACAATGATATTGAATTTCGGGATTAAACTAACGTTGTTCTTTAAGTACTGCTGGAAAAGGTGACAGCTATGCTCTTCAAGTGCGAAAATCTTTTGTTTATATTTTTGGATAAATTTATTATTAATTTAAAATTTGTCATAATTACAAATATTCTTTTATTATTTAAAAATTTGGGTTAAATGCAATTTACCCCCTGTATTAATGAAAAAGTACAAAAAAAAACCCTGTAAAAAAATAAAGTGCAATTTACCCCCTGTGATTTAAAAAATGATGCAATTTACCCCTTTTGAAATTTTACGGAGGGAGGTAATTGCATCATTTTTTAAATCACAAGGGGGTAAATTGCACTTTATTTTTTCACAGGGACTTTTTGCAATTTTTCATTAACATGGGGGTAAATTGTATTTAACCCCTTAAAAATTTATCAATACATTCCTTAAATTTAATCATCGTCTAACAACTAGTTTAATTTGTTAGTCTTTATTAAATTTTCAGCTATTGTTTCATAGTAAAGTGACAAAAATGCCTTGTGAACATTGAATTATGATTTTACTTATTTTTTTAAAAAAATTTGGACTAATGGATAAATTTGTGTTTCAGTTTATCAAAAGTTTCCATCAACCTTGTCTAATTTTTCTATAATTTTTTATTTTTAAAAGAAAAAAAATACATCAAGTGCAAAGTTGACAATCACATATCTCTATAAAGATTACATAATTTTATTAAATCAGGAGGGGTATTATTTTTTTGAACAATGTGGAGTATTCGTAATTATATTAAATTTCAAGAAAACTCGTCGTAATTAACTTTATATATATTGTCATGTATTAAGTATCTCGAGAAGAGATTCATTAGTTTTTAAGACTCTTAATTAGGATTCATTTGGTTTAAGTGAGAGGAAAAGGGTAATGAAAGAGGGAGGGAAGTGAGAAGGCAAGGGAGGAAGATATAGTAATTTTTCTTCAAATTGTTTAGTATTAAAAAAATTGAAAAATAGATGGACAAGCAAAGACTAAGTTACTGATTAGCTCTTTCTTATATTAGAAAATAAATAAATTAATATTATACTTAAATAATTTTAGTATATAAAAATTTAAAAACAAGAATAAGAATATTTTTTATTAATAAAAATATTTATCAAAATGAGTATTGTGTATTTATTCTAAATTATTCAATTTAAATAAAATAAAAACTACTATGAATGATTGATGATGTAGTAGTTTTTCGGCAATTTGATTTTTTTTTTCAAAATTTATTTATTGGTATTATCAGTAGGAAGGAAAAAAAAAGAGAATTGAAAGAAAATTATATATATGCATGATAGAGTAAATAAAAATAAAATATGTAATTTTTTGTCTTCTTGGCCTTATCACTACCAAAAAAAATGCGGAATTTGGGGCGATTTTAGGAATGTTTTTTTTGGCATTTGGCTTGGTTTGAAATTAAAGAAATTATTTTGAATCAGAGTTTGGAACGGTTTATGAACCGTCACTGCAGACGGCGTTCCTAATATTTAGGAATGGATGGTGAAGGACCATTCCAGTTTGGCACGATCACTGTAACACATTGATGGGACCGTCCCTAATATTGGATTTGAATATAATTTTTTTTTTAAATGAAACACATTGGATAGCATTTGGTACGGTTATATAAGTTGATTCGGTTATTTTTTTAACGGTTTTTATAATATTCATGCCTGATTTTGGGAACTGTATTTATTTGTATTGGTGATATATTTAGGAACGTGGTATGGTGGTGAATTTTTTAAATAGTACTAGGCACGGTCAATTTTTTGTTTGGAACAGTCGCTTGTAACTATTTTATGAACGGTCAATCATATTTAGGAACACGTGTTTAGAATTATTTAGCATTGGTATTAGGAATTGGTCTTTTTTTAGATTTGTAATATTTTTTTTATAAATAATAAAATCGTTCCTAATTTTTTATTTTATAATAAAATTTTTATAAAATAATTTAATTGATGTATTTGTAATAAATTATAATAATAATTTAATTAATATATTTTAATAAATTATAATAAATAATTAAATTAATTTAATAAAATTTTAATTAATTTTATTTATGAATTTAATTAATTGAATAAATATGAATAATAAAATATAAAAAAAATATTATGAAACTTCACGGAGATAATTTTATTTTTTGGTCCCTTAAGTAATCACTAAATTACTGTTGATATTCTATATTTCGATTGCATCAATTTTCATCATCCAAATTTATTTTAATGATTAAATTTTGTCTCAGATTAAACTAGTAGAGGGACTTTTCGGAAGAAAAAAAGGCGATACACCAACAATTGTTGCGATAAATTCACTTTTGGTTCTTTAAATTAGGCACTAAACCTCTATTGGTATCTCATATTTTGACTTCGATAATTTTAGTCCTCAAATTTTCTTAAAATGACCAAAAATTAGGCCTGAGAGTTAGCTGACGAAGAAAGTCCCCATTTAGTTTAAACGATCAACAGTCATAACTAACTTTGACCAGTTTAAAAGTTTTGAGGCCAAAATTAATAAAGTTGGAATATTGAGTATAAAAAATAATTTAATGACTAATTTAGTGACCAAAAGTGTATCCCTTTTCATGCATTTACTCTTGGCAGAAGATATTAATAGATTTCAAAGACTCTAGTTGGAATGGCTTATTCCACTTAATATATACTAGGCCAATATTTGATTGTGATTTTTAGTTATGATTAAAATATTTATTATAATTTATAATTATAATTAATATTTTGATTTTGCTTACAGAAATGGTGACTTGTAGCCATTGTATAATTATAATTAAATAGCATTCGTCATAATTTTTAATTTTTAATTGTGGTAATTTATGAAAAGTCATTTGTTCTAATGTTCTAAAAAAAATAATTTTAGTTGTATATTAACTCATTTTCTATATTAAATGAATTATTATTATCTATGATTGCAAAGACCAATAAATAATATATACTATTTTGTTAATATAATAATATGTACTCCTATGAATTTGGTTTCATATATATTTGATATTCAAGAATGAAAGACAAACTGATTATTATAAATGGTTGAACTAATTTAAAGAGATAAAACTAAAAACTATTCAAATTAATTCTAATTATAAATTAATTATACTCTTAATTGTTCTATAAAATATCATTACCTCGACAGTTATTTGAGGTGTTATTTTTCATGAGGTAATGACTTGTGCTAATATTGTAATTTTGGTTATCGAATATTTATAAATAG
This sequence comes from Sesamum angolense, assembly GCA_034509725.1. NCBI lineage: Eukaryota > Viridiplantae > Streptophyta > Magnoliopsida > Lamiales > Pedaliaceae > Sesamum > Sesamum angolense. Next base: position 3,555,201 of record JACGWL010000009.1, on the reverse strand, counting down.
GCCAATTAGTATCCAAATTTCACCAATAATATTGTTGTTATGGTATCCTGAGTACTCGTAAATGACCCTACTGGTACTCGATTTTCACAATAAAAAATTATGAAAAATACTAATTAATTTTTTTTTTAGGACCAACCATACACATATTAATTATAACTGGCAATAATTATTACTCGTTTTTTCTGCGGACGAAGCTAAAATATCTGCTATAATTTTGTATAAAGCTGCATCAAAATTTTGGAAATATATATATATATATATTTATAATGACTTTTTATCTAATTATCAGTTATATATATATATATATATATATATATATATATATTTTAAAAATTCTTATACATTAAACTATATATTCAATATTACATCAAATTTATATTCAAAATTAATTATATATTAAAATTATTAGTTAATATATCTTTTATTTTGATTTAAGATAATAATGAAATACGTTAATATTTTTATTTGTATTATTTAAAATAAGTTTGATATTTATTTGGTAAATAAGTATTTAATATAAATAATGCGTATAAATTTTATTATTATATTTCAATATTCATTACAACAAACTGAATTTGTTTCAAAATTCAACATATATTAGATTTATTAATCAGTATCTTATATTTTAATTTTAGATAATAATAAAATAGGGTATTCTTGTTTATATTGTCTAAAAACAAGACCAGTCAATAATTTAATAAGTTTTGATATTTTTTTGTAGTTAAATATTTAATATAATGCATATGAATTTTATTGTTATATTTCAATTATATTCGCTACATCAAAATGCATTTGTTTCAAAATTAATAGATTAAATTATTAGTCAATATCTCATATTTTAATTTTAAACGATAATAAAATATAATTTTTGATTTATATTATCTAAAATTAATAAGCTTAATATCGTAAGTTTTGATGATGTTTTATAGTAAATATTTAATATAATGCATATGAACTTCCTTAGAACAAGTTAAGGGATAATTTCACTTTTCGTACCCTAACTATACCCTAATTTCAGTTTTGGTACCCAATGTTTCCAAGTCATCAAAATTGATACCCAAAGTTAACGATTTTCATCCAAATGAATACCTTCCGTTAGATTGACCGTTAAATTTAACGGTCAAGCCATTTTTGGAGGAAAAAATAGGCGGTAGTTTGTCTAATTAAGGGCATTTTTTGCTACTATTTCATTCACCACACATATTATAGTTGAAAGAGTCAAATTGAGGAAAATTTTGCAAAGCAGGATGAATAGAAACAGAAACTGAAAATAAATTGATGAACGATGAACAATTACACTTGTCAACAACAACACTTCATTATGGTTGCTCTCTTGAGTACTGGGGGGTTGAGATGTCCCAATAGGCATCTCTTCAGCGTTGTATGGTTGCTCTCTTGAGTGCTGGGGGGTTGAGATGTTCCAATAGGCATCTCTTCAGCGTTGAAGTGTTGTTGTTGTTGACAAGTGTAATTGTTCATCATTCATCAATTTATTTTTAATTTCTGTTTCTATTCATCCTTCTTTGCAAAATTTTCCTCAATTTGACTCTTTCAACTCCAATTTGTGTGGTGAATGAAATAGTAGCAAAAAATGCACTTAATTAGACAAACTATCGCCTATTTTTTCCTCCAAAAATGGCTTGACCGTTAAATTTAACGGTCAATCTAACGGAAGGTATTCATTTGGATGAAAATCGTTAACTTTGGGTATCAATTTTGATGACTTGGAAACATTGGGTACTAAAACTGAAATTAGGGTATAGTTAGGGTACGAAAAGTGAAATTATCCCAACAAGTTAAATTTAATTTGTAACAACAATGTTATCACAATAAATGTTAAAAGCTTTAATTAGAAAAATAAAATTTATTGTAACATAAAAATTTATATTAGTTACCTTTATATTTATTAGACAAATAAGTAAATCAATTTAACTTATTAAAAAAAAGAAAGAGAGAAAAGGTATAGATTTCAGCTTTTCATCGCATTGCATCTTTTTGGACTTCTTGTATATATTTTCTTCTTGGTGCTCATTTTTCTGTTATTTAAATTTTTGAATAATGTATTTTAAATTGTAGAATAATCCCTGTTCATTTTAGAGCTAAATAATATAATTAGACCCTTATTAAAATGCAAAATTACACCTTCTCCAAAAAAAGTTTCAAAATTATATTGACTCCCCTCCGACAATTCTCTATATAAATTTGATCCATTCCCTTAGGTTTGGACGAAAAATATTGACGTCAATAAAAGTAATTATATAAATTTTTAATTTTGCCTCTCATTTAATATGATCGTGCATATTTTTATATTTATGAGGGCATAAATGTATAAATAGAGTGAAATTAATATTATTATATTTTTCTTAAAAGTAGAAAGTTATTACATGGGAGTGCTTTTAAATGATGGGTAAAATTAAAATTTAGAGTTCCTGTCCAAATCATAATGAAATGGGGTTAGGTATAAATAGTGAATTTTCATAGGGGTTGTACGTATAAATTTAATTTTTTTTTCGAAAAAAGTTTAATTTTATATTTTGGAGCTCGATCAAGAATGCTTGAGCTTGGATTTTTGGTCGAGCTCGGCTCGTTTGCAGTCCTACCTTCTACTACTACTGATTTACTGCAATACTTTTAGAGCTGATAACATATATTACATAAACTGAATTAATTATCATTAAATCTATTTTTAACAAGCCCCTCTAATTAGATTTATGGAGTGTTTAGGCGAGCTCAAGAAAATCACTTTTCAGCTTCTGACTTTAAAAAAGTACTTTTGAGGTGTTTGAGATGCAAATTTCTGATTCTAAAACTGCTAAAAAAAACGCTTTTAGGTCAAAAGCTACAAACACACCCCGAGGTGTTTCTAGCTGCTTTGACTTTTTTGTTAGTAAATTCAACTTCAATTTTTACTACTTTACCGTCATTATAATAACCTTACTTCAACTTTATCTTTTTTTATTTATTTTAAAATTTTCATATTTAAAGTTGATATTGAAATTCTTAAATAATTTGAATAATTAATAATCAAATATACACTTTCACATATTAAATATTTTATAATTTTTATATTTTATTTGCTATATTGTCTAATTATATTATTCATTTATCATAAAAACATAATTCAATGGCTATGATTAATTGATAAAATATATTTTTTCATTCGTGCAAGTTTAATTATTGTGTATGAATGAACAATTATATTACTTAGTAGAAGCATTACTAAGTTGAAATTTTATTTTTCTATTAATATTTTAAAAAAATAAATATAATATATACTAAGTAAAATAAAATTTATTATTTTTATAAAAAATAATTATTATTGACAAACAACAAATGCAAATATAATAAAATATAATATATTTTTGACATACAGGGACAAAATAGTTTTTAATTAATTAAGTGTGTTTTAGAAGTGATTTTTTCCCAAACTCTATCAGGTTTAGCTTTTGACTCCTTTTTTTACATTTTTTACAAATACTATCAACTTTTGATTCTATTATAACTTTTAACTTTTTCTACAAAAATCATTTTTCTAAAAGTAGAAGTTTTCACAAATACTCCTTAAACAAGTGAACACATAAACAATAATTCAATTAAAGTTATATATGAAATCAAATGGACCGTGAAGATGTTAGACACCACCTCAGTCCTAAGATATAAATTCTTCATGCACCTTTATTTTAATTAATTTTTTTTAATTACTATTTCTACTTTCTTGAAAATAGAAAGATTAATATTAAATGCAATAATGTAAAATACACACAAAGAAAGTACAATGATTCACCATCGAAATAATTCATAATATCATTTATACAATTATAGAGAAAAGAATTCTTTTATTTGCCGAGAAATCAACTAGTGAAGAAAGGGGTATAGGTAGGAAAATTCTTGTCTGAATCAAGTTCGATCGAATCAAATCAATCACACAAGTAAGTATGTCACACTTGCTATGTAATTAATCATCTTCAATAAACTATACACCAATCACACCACAAATTTATTGTACTTATCACATAATTGGTTCAGATTCACCCAAATTGGATCCGGGATAAAATTTTCCGTAAAGGTGGAGGATTATCCTTATGAAAATACATTTGGAACCATATCAAAGCCAAGTAAAATGTCCTCATTCCCGTTGCTTTGTTGTTCCTCCAGTATTTGCTTTGCTGAATTGATGACAGAGACATTGCATTCGAACATATTAATGTAGTTGAGTGTCGCTATATTCCCAATGTCAGAAGGGATCTCCTCCAAATTATTCATGCCATCAAGTCTCTCAAGATTTGGAAAATGGATACTTTCTGCTATCCATCGTACCAGATAACGTCCTTGTATTGACAGTTGTTTCAAACGAAGAAATTGGCCTTCAACCGGACTCCACTCGTACCCTTTGAACGCATTATTCCACAAATTAAGTATTTCAAGATTGGGCAACGAACCAATAAGTGTCATATCTTTCCAAGGAATTCCACCAAAGTTCAAACTCAACTTCTTAAGTGAAGTCGGGAGCACAAGTCTCCAACAACAATTTTTTAGCGCATAAAGACAGTGATTCAAGTTTACGCAAATGGACAAGGTTGTGGAGACAATAGTACGACCAATCCTTTGCGTAGTTGTAATACCGAAGACTCAATATTTTCAGATTTGGGATTCTTTCTAAAACTTCTTTCGTGCATTTGAATTCGTACACGAAAGAAAGCTCGTCCAAATTTTCTAGAACAATGGAATCTTGAATATCTACAGGGTTAGGGAAGATAACATTTCTCACATCGATACATCTAAGTTGTGGCATCTCCCAAATTTTAGACGGCAAAACTATTGGCTCCCCATTGTTTATTAAAAGAATGAATAAATATCGTAGATTCCATAGTAAATCCAATGTAGAGGGAGACACAAATTCATACTCATTAGGAGTATGGTCGGAGTCGGGGAATGCTAGGATATAAATGTCTTGCAATTTAGTGTGTTGTAGAAACTTTTCACTAGGCTGACCAATAACCTTAATCCACCTCAGTTCGGTAAGATCCGAGTACATACTTTCACAAATTTGACATACCAAACCAGTGTCATTTGATGCCGACGAGTGTTTCCCTCGGCACCGGCCATGACATACGATGCACATTTCTGAGTTCCAACGAACATTATTAATGTACTGTCTTTTAGGAACACGAATAAAATGTTGTTTCTCAAATTCTATGACGCATAGGTCCCTTAAGAGATCATGGATCCCACATGTTATGAAACTTCCATTACGTCTCCATTCACGAACCAAAATCAAATTTCTATCCACAAGAATTTTCAAGTATTCTTCTGCAATTTTTTCTAAGGTTTTACCTCTTGCTGGTTTTACAAATCCCTCAATGATCCATAACTTGATTAGCTCAGAGACTGAGATCTTAGCATCTTCCGGAAAAACTCTCATGTAGAGAAAACACGATTTAAGATTAAAAGGCAAGTTGTTGTAACTCAAAGATAATATCTTTAAGCAACCATTATTATCATCAGAATTAGCAAATGTTTTCACATTTTTGGCAATAGACTCCCAATATCCTGGTCTCATGTTGGAATTTGCGAGGAGCCCACCGATTACTATAATGGCAAGAGGTAATCCTCCACACCTTTTACATTATCCTTCCCTATTCTTTCTAATTCCGAATTCGGGCAACCTTCTTCACCAAAAATTCTTTCACAAAGTAAATTCCAACTTTTATCCTCATCCAGAAAATTCATCAAATAAGGTTGAAGACGGCCTAAAGAACCAACCAGATCTTTAAGCCTAGTAGTCATGATAATCCGACTTCCATTCCTATTATTAGGAAAGAACCTATTTAGATCATTCCAAGCCTTGATACTCCAAACATCATCCATTACAATCAGATATTTTCGACCAAATAATTTTTTGTACAACCGTTCTCCTAATTCAGCAATAGTTTTGCTACTCCATTGGTCCATTTTATTATTTAGAAGGCCTAGAAGTATTTCTTGGACGTTGTATTCTTGAGATATTGTAAACCAAATACGCACATCAAAATAGTTGACAATATATGGATGATCAAAAGCATTTTGGGCTAAAGTCGTCTTACCAATGCCTCCCATCCCGACTATAGGGAGGATATGGAGATTAGATTCACCTTTGGTAAGCTCATCCATGACACGTAGCAAGTGTTGATCAAATCCCACCATCGTATTCTTCTTGCCATTGCAAGGAAGTGTTGTTGAATTGGCAGGCGCAGAAACTACAGGCATCTGCTCTTGGACGTCATCATCCCCCCATTCCTCCTTAATCATCATCAACTCTTTGGTGATGGTCTCAATCTTTCCAATTACAGTGTCAAGATCTCGACAGAAAGATGATATATAGGGCGGTCATATGATGTCTTTTATCCTGAGACTCCTCGCGAAGTTGGTCCACTACGTGCAAGTCAAATGACATCGTCCGCTTCATGGACAGCAACAGTGATTTGCCTAGCCAGATCTTCCATCTCTTGACTTTTCCTTTGGGAATGAACTTCAAGGAACTCTTGCAAGAACATAACTTTTTCATGCAAACTCTGGATCTGCTCCTTGTCCGTATGAAGCCGATGACGACGAGCAGGATGCTGGACATTGTCCAGAACTTGCATAAGAGAAACCAAGGATGCGTAAGCTGCTACTGCCATCTCTATGGATCTTTCTGTGTGTTTGGTGGATTAGTTGAAAACTTGAAGAAAGAGATGCATAGTATTGAGATGATAAGTGGTCTGGATCGATTAAGAATTGTATATTCCAAAATAAACTTTTGAATAATCTTCAACTAATTATCATTTATCTATATATGTCAGAAGATTACCACAAAATTAATCAAACTCTTGGTATAAGTGCACCATTAAATTAATTATGGGATTAAGCTAATCTTGTATTGTTAATTTTCCAATGTGAAGTTGAAAAGCTAACTGCTAATTAAGATGTTGAACATTAAATAATTTACTTACATTGTACTAATTTTATGTGTAATTGGCGAATCTTAGCTGCAACGGCTAACTTGAAAGGCATTAATAATTGTTAATTGCTGAGTAACAATTGCATAAGACAAAAGTGATTATGGTACTTACATTCATCATTTTATAATTGATTATATAAATATTATTTTAATCAAATTTCAAAGGTAACAGTATTCTTAATTTAATGAGAGTGATAATAAAATATTTAATGAGTATATTTGATAATTAGATAAAAACTAATTGTTTTGGAGATTTAAGTTACATTCGTAATTTATTGATTTGAAAATGTGACTTTAATAAAATTTAATCCCAAAATTACTTATTGATTGATCAATCTATATGTTATTCAATTTATTAAAATATTAATGTAATTATCTAATTATCGCTTAAAAAGAAAACTTTGGCAGGAGAGGTACACTTATTCAAGAATCATCGTTGTAACGGCTACTTTAGAAAAAAACATTGATAATTGATGAGCAACAAAATTGCAGAGTAACGGCTAATCTAAGTTTATTTTTTTGCTACCCAAAAATGTGTGTAATCGTACCGAAACATATCGTTCCTAATGATGTACTGATTATTTACTTATTCCCATGTTGGTTATAGGAATTTAATATAGTTTTAAAACTATATTTTGAGTTACATCTTCTACCATAAAAATGAGAGAAAAAGCTTCTGACCTTGTCTTTTTTTCCCTCACATCCTTAAATTTTATGGTCTCTTCTCTTAATCTTGTTAGAGTCATGGTTTTGTCTTACATACACATTATAGTTATTGGGAAAATACAAAATCTGAAATATGCATGTAATAATTAAGATTCTTAAAGGAAAAAATCTTGATGCATGTGAATGATGAAAACAAAGCCCCTTTCTCGCATCATTTTCTGCAAAATGCTTCCATTGACTACATGTCCTTCGAAAATCTCAAAGCATTTTAAGACCCATATGTTAAAATTTAGGGTTCCTTTGGATTTCTTGAATGCTTTATGTTTTCATTTGTAAATTTTTGACAAAAATGCTTTTCTTCATTGGATTTTTTTGTATTTAGTTGGATGTTGGAAGTTTTTGCCGGGTCTTGTTGGAGGGTTAGAGTCAAAAGATTGGTTGAAGGTGTATGAAAAATTGGAGAAAGATTTACGATGGTAGAGGTAAGATGGAGATGGGCGACGAAGGCGATGGGTTGGGCGGCAATGGCTAATGAAGAAGAAGCCTTTTCATTTTTGGATATTTTTCTCTATTTCTTGTATTGTTGAAATTGGAGTATGAAATTATAATTTTATCATGCACTAAATTGTATTTGGACACAATTTAATATACCACCTCAAAGTGAAAAAAAAGAATAAAGTGCAACAAAAATTAAAGGTTGGGTAGTCGAATATTGAAAAACTACGATTGGAGGCAAAGTGAAATGCCTCAAACGAACCTTTATTTTTTAACTATATGTGAGTTTTAATATTACGATAAAATTTATAGGGTTGTGATTAATGGAATAATTTTTTATTTATATACTTTTCCTGTAATACTAATTTTTATAATTTTTTAATATTTTGGTAGCCTAGATAAAGAAAATTAATTATTCAGTTTACTCAAATATAATTTTATTATATATTGGTGGTTTAGTTTTTTGTCTTGATTGACTAATATTATTAGTTTGATTAAGAAATATATTACTATTACGAATAGTTGAAAGAAATTGTATGTAACAAAGTTGTCACACTCCAAGAGTAGGACACCTTCTTTAGGCCCTATACTTGGCATGCGACCAAATTAAAATCATAACATCTATATGTTCACCAAATAATAACATGATAATTGAAAGAAATACAAGCCCTAATCATTTGACCTCTTTCTTAACCACCTCGTCTCTTTCCTAGGCAAACTAAATCCTGAGTTGTTCGTTGTATCTCCGCACCTGGAGGAAGAAATTTAAAATACATAAGTAAAGGCTTAGTGAAGCCATGAGCGGGTGCACGTTGAAGAAAATAGTCAATAATAGAAAATTCAATTAAAATACTTAAAATATGCCATATTGACTAACAACAATAGAAACCGAGCCTGTGAAAATCATATCAGGCAAGGAACGAATGTTATGATCACCACCTTGTGTCTCCCGAAAGACCGTTTGCTACCTTATCCTCCATGTAAGGAGTGACCCCACGACCGCATAGAATTTATCATGCCTAGGTATATGGCGGCACCAATCACATACAGGCAACCTTCAGTCTGATTGTGAAGAACACCCAAGTGGGAACTGAACGACGAAGTCTCAACTGACAGCTCAATGCTACCTCAGTGCTCCCCGTGAACCGTCTAGCCCCGGGCCCATTCACGGCTTAGCAAGAACTGCATGATCAAGTTCATGAAGTCAGTCAAACAATCATATAGAAAATAGACCATTTAAATACCACATGCATATTCAATATTACTACGAACTTAACAATATCCAGATAAATGGGACCTTTTGGATACTCATATGGACTCTAGAGGTGGCTCTCAATGGATGTTCATAATGAATATCAGAATACCACATACAATAATAATAATCACACTGTAGCACTTAGCTCCACAGAGTTCCAAAAGCCAATTTAAATCCAAGTAGATAGCCAAATATCATATTTATTTTTGTTTGTCAATGAACAATTTCAAAAATATTTACGCAAGTTCATCGCATGAAAAAACACTTTTGTACTTGTATAGTAGACAAGCACGATATACATTTAATATTCCTCAAAATTTTCAAATACTTATATAATTTTAAGTGGCACTTATAGTGAAGTCTATACAATTAGCTCTGGTTTACAACGGAATCAATTCGAAGGGACCACCTTTCATGTAATTAAATATCTAAACAATTAAATTTTAGCAAGGATAAGATAAATAAATTTAATTCATCAATTAAATATTATTTTGAAACTTAATTACTTATATTCTTTTAAATAGATAATTATTGATGTTTTATCTACTTGAAAGAAATTAGACAATTAACAACGTTCTTGAGTATTTCACTGAATAACTAATAATATTAACAATTTTTTTATTAACTAAAAATTATTTAATAAATCAAGATTTGTCCAGTAAGCAAGTTAGTATTAGTTAGTATTAAACAAATAATTAATTTGTCCATGTACACAATATATAAATCTTGTTCAAAAGAAAGTTTAAATCTAATTTAATAAATTTTTTTAATAATTTTTACTTATTTATAATATTATATTTCAACAAACATCCTGTTAATGATGAATCTGGTTTTCATTTAATATGTTTTATAAATTATAATTAATACAACACATACTTAATTAAAACATTAAATATATTCGCAAAATAAAATATTGAAATTTAAAATAAACTTGAGATGATTTTCTTTTATAACCTTCACACAAAAGTATAAATTATTGTATTTGTTCTCCTAATAAGTAACTTAATTAGTATTTTATTCGGTGTTAAACCCATCGAAAGTTAATTTAGATTATTAGATGAGATTATATATACACAATAAGAAAATGATTCAATAGTTATGAAAAATTTTGATGCTAAAATTTGCATCAAGCTAATTAGATAGTAAAATTATCGTTGCTAGTCAACAGTACTATTTAATATATATATTTCAAATAATTCATTATTTTAAATTGTTAGCAAGTAAATTTTCATTGTTAAATTCATTAGCAAGTAAATTCCGTTGTTAAATTCATTAACAAGAAGATTATTATATTAAATAATATATATATAAGCAATGAGAATTTTAATTTTTAATTAGCTCAATATTGATATTTTTCGGAGCTATTGGGTCATTTAATTTCTTATAGTGGTATGTGCCATATAAACTTAATCCAATAAATTTTAAAATTTTAAAAAAGTTCATATAAACATGAGTGAAATTGAAATGTTTTTAGTTTTTTGAAATTTTTTATGACTAAAATACACTTAATAAAATCCATATAATAGATAAAACTATATATTGCAATACAATAATATCATAAATGTCTAATTAATAGTTAAAAAAACTTTGTTTTAGAATCTCTTTGGACAACATGATGATTGATGAATAACATGAATTTTTTATAATGAGTGTATTAGCAGAAAATTATGCTGTAAATAACTTTTAAAGATTGTTAATATAAGAAGTAAAAAAGTAAATGAAATGATTCATTAATATATATTTTTTTTTCAAAATTTGCACAACTAAAAAAAAATTAAAATATTATTTCATAAGTAAAACAAGTTAAGAATAACCTCAAGTTCAACGAAAATAAAGTTGAATTAGAAACAAGGATTTTTATATTAACAAAATATTTATATTTTGTGTGCTTGATTTTAATTAGAGATAATAAATAAGATGAAAGATTTAAAAGTAAAAAGTGAAAAGCAAAAATCTATTTTTATTGTTTCTTCATGCAATGTATTTATCAAAGTAAAGTAATACTTATTGAAAATATAACTGATCAAAAGTCTTACTAATTAAGCAAATATTTGACAACAAACATTTAACTACAAATTAAAAGCACCAAGTCAAACTAAATAAATAAAGAAGTCTATTGTATTGTAATATATTTTTATATTGTAAATTATATGATGCAAATACTTCAATTTTTATTTGCATTACTTTTCTATACAAAAAAATCAACCACTACATATTTTTTAGGGTAAATGCTACATTTGGTCCCTTAAACTTTTGTTTAGAATTATTTTAGTCCTTAAAGTTTATTTCTTGACTTTAGCTTTAAATTTTAGCATAGTTTAGTTCCTCTGGTTATTTTTCGGCAAAAATATGACCGAATTTTGCCTTTTCGGAGGATAAAATGGTCAATAAGTTTGATTATATAACTTTAGTCCCTAAAGTTTAGAAACTTATCAAATTAGTCATCTTTTTAAACAAAAATATAACTACTTTATACTTTTTAAACAAATTAGTCCCTACTTCTTCTTCATCTTTCCAGCACCGACGCCCACCTCCAGCAGTCGCACCAGCATTTTTCACAGTCGCCCGCTCTCCATTCTCCTTTGCTTTCCATTTCATCATTTCTTATATATTTTCTTTGCCTCACTAATTTTCTCCTTTTCTATTTATGATTTTTCTTTTTTTTCGGACAAAAATGGAAAATATGGGGGAGGGAGGAGGTTGCAAGAAAGAACAAAGAGAGGGTAAGAAGAACAATAAAAGAGAAAGGGAACAATGGGGAGCAAAAATCTGGTGAGAGTGATGACACAAGAAGAGAAATTAAGGTTTGAGGCAATAGAAAGATGAAGAAAATGATCCACTTCACGTTTCTGTTTCTTTTTTTAATTTTTTAAATTAATGAGTGAAATTATAAATTTATCTCATCCATAACTCACTCAGATGTGCGTGTATCACATACAATAGAATATTCCAATTAGATTCTCAGGCAAGTGGAAAAAAGGGCAAAGTACTACAAAAAACAAAGGTTGAGAGGTGACTTGTAAAAAAAAAAAAAAACTGTTGGGAAACAAAGTGCAAAACGACCCAAAGGTTGGGGGGTGTCTGCTTTTAACCCCTTAAAAATAAACTAAAATTATGATTGAGTTTATTAAAACTTATCTAATCTGAAAATATAACTTAAAAAATTAAGTCTGTAATTTTTTTGTTTAAGAGCTAAAGATAAGTTTAAAAAAGTTAAAACTTAACAATATTTATTAAATATTTGAATTTTCGAATAAAAAGTTGGTAGATTATAAATATATGTATAATTCATTTTTAGAGGTTTTATAAATATATAGCTCCATTTTATATAAAAAGTTCAATAAAAACCTCTTAAAATAAATTTTTATATAGATTTGAAATTCGCCAAGTAATTTAGTTAAAAGTATATTCTACCAACTTTTTCTTCAAAATCGTAGCCATTAATATTTAATAAATATTGTTAAAATTTAATTTTATTACCTTATCTTTAACTCTTAAGATTAAAAATATATTTAGATTTTTTAATTATATTTTTATATTAGATCATTTTATAAAATCTATTCATAATTTTGATTTTTTTATCACTTTTGAAAATGTAAAAATGAGAGAGAGAGAGAGAGAGAGGGGGGGGGGACTATTTCATTTTATCTTAAGCAATTAATATGTTATTATGTCATTTTTCATACTAGATAATTATATTATATTCACCATATAAAAAAATAAAAAAATAGTTTTATTTTTAAAAAGGACTAATTTGATAATTTTACAAATTTAAGGGACTAAAGTGATAAAATTGAACTTAAATTGACCATTTTATCTTCCAAAAAGTCAAACTCCGGCCATATTATCGCCGAAAAATTGTCAAAGGGATCAAATTGAGATAAAAATTAAAGTTTAGAGATGTTAAAGTTAAGAAATTAAGTTGAGGAGCTAAAGTGACTATAAATGAAAATTTAAGAAATCAAATATAATATTTACCCTATTTTTTATTTATTAACCTTAGTCATCGTATATCCTACACATACATATATATGTAGTGTGTGTGTGTGTGCGCGCGCCTTTTTATTTGTTTGTTGTGTGTATATGTATAATTATCTTGACCTAAATTTACTTTTATAAATTGGGATTTAATTACTTATACTAAAAAAAATCCCTATATTGCAAATAGAAAATTATAATTTATCATATAAAATAATAATTAAAGTTGAGAAAAAAATATTTTAAAAATTAGTAAAAAATTAAATTAGAAAACTTATAAAATTGAATAGGGTGGATGGAAAATTTTAAAAATTATTAAAAAAAGGCTAAATTCCATTTTACTCCCCCGTGTTATCCTTAAATAGCTAAAAAAAATCCTGTATTTTAGAAATAAGCTAAAACCCCCACCTATTTTAATAAACTCAGCAAAAAACTCCCCTTCCGTTAGAAATTAATGGAAGGTGGGATGCATGTGCCTAAAGTCCGTTTGGGTTTTTTTTTTGCGAATTTTGATATATTTTTTGGTCTTTAATTGAGTAAAATACTGCTATATTGTATCTAAAATTACTATGGTTAATTTGACTTTTTAAATTAAAAATATAAATTCTTTTAATTTTAAAAATATTTTATATTAAATATCAAAATATCAAAAAATAAAATAAAAAAATGACATTACAAAGACTAGTATACTAAATTTTATTTTTTAAAATTTAGATATGTACATGATTATACATATTAAGCAATTATAATAATTATCAGTTATAACTAATTTAAAAACAAAATTATTATAATTATCTAAAACTATCCTTAATTAACTAAACTATATATTTAAACTAATTTAAGTACAATATAAAATTATTCTTAAATAACTACATATTTAAATTAATGTAAGTATAATAATTATTATAATTATCTAAAATTATTGTTAATTAATAAAAACAAGTATAATTAAATTAAATAAAAATAAAAAAATTGGGGGTGACGGTCGTTAAACCATGGGCGATTGGGGGTGACGGCCGTTAAACATGGGCGACGACGACGCCATCGCCCTCTTTCATTATCTAGGCGACAACGACATCGCCCGTTGCCCCCATCTGCAGGAGACGCCATCCCCCGCTCCAATGGGGGCGGCGCCACCATTCCCACATTTGTTGGGGACGGCGGGGACGGCGGGTGGCACTGTGTAACGAGCGGACTCTTTTCTCTTGCAGCGGAATGTATTTTTCGCCCGTGCAACATCTCAGGTCAACCTTCAACCAGCCTTCGCACATCTTGGTCTTACCTTCCGTCCGTCATGTATCTTCGACATTGAAGCTCGCTAGCACGACATCTGAACGCATCCCTATTCGGCACCTCGTGCCCGTGCACTCACCTATCCAAAATGCCCATGTTCGTTGAGGTTCTCAGCTCGCACGCCTTTGCGTGTTCTTGCAGTCGGACCTAACTAGCTAGTCTGTCGCCATGCGTCTCGCCCACAATCTCGGAACTTGCTAACGCATCCCTCGATGGTCATCTTATAAAACAAGTTAACGTCGTGAGTTAGACTTCACGGAGAGGGAGGATTGAGCTACGTTCAAGAAAATAGAGAGGGTTTTTGCCTATTTTTAAAACATAGAGGGATTTTTAACAGACTTTTTAAAATACAGGGGTGTTTTATGCATTTTAGTCTAAAAAAAATTATCCACTTAGTTCATAAAATGTAAAAAAATTTACAAAAATAAATATAATTATAATTTTTAAACCACAATAGCATTTTGGTTAGTTCACCGCAAAAAAAAATGATGAAAACCTAACAGATTGGGCTAATTGTTAGACGGCCATTAAAATTAGAGGATATTAGTAATTTTTCGAACATGATGGCATATTTATAATTATGACAAATTTTAGAAAAGATGGTTGTAATTTATCCTAATTACAAATACCCCTTATTATTTAAAAAATTAATGATATCCTAGTAAATCAAAATTATCTACCACAGTCAGATGAAATAGATGTGAAAACCTATGTTTTCACTACAATTGATCAATATATGTACGCAATAGTTTTACCTATGACCAAAACATTTGCTATAGTTTTTAATTTAAACAAATATTTTGGCCTCTCTTATAGAATTAACAACTAATAATCATTGTGTCACTACAATTAATTAATATCCATCATAAATTTTTATTTTTAATCATAATAATTAACTATTATTAAAAATCATATTTTTTTCTTTTGCATTCAAATATATAGTGAATAGAGCATCCAACGTAGCATGATTATTATTTACATATGTGTTAGGAGATTCCAGGAAAACGAATCCAAAATTGTAGTTTTTAAAAACTAACCTTAGTCTTCATTAATTTCCAAGCTGGTAATTTAGTGGAAAACTGTGATGGCTATGCTACTGAAATACGGAAAAAGAGATATAAGATTTCGAGAATTCCACTATAATTGTATTAGAAACCCTGACTTTTTATATATAAAAGTGATTAGAAGCTCTTACATCTTATTTCTTAATCTTATAAGTTCAACGTCTAAAGTTTTACCAAGCATTTTTTAATATCTAGTAAGTTTTCCAATATTTTATAAGATATCTCGAAAAATTTATAAGCTCACCCAAAACAATCACAAATATACAATTACAGCAAAGGAGCAGGAATTTTTCTTTGGAAATACGTTAGGAATCATACCTAAAAGATTATTAATCAACACGAACTACAAAATCCTCATTCCCATTGCTCTGTTGCTCCAACAGACTCACTGCATTTATACACAATAATTAAACCAAGTGTTGCTATATCTCCCATACCAGAAGGGGTCTCTTTCAAATCATGCATGAAACAAAGAACAAGTTTCTCAAGATTTGAAAAATGGATATTTTCTGCTCTCCAAAACACCAAGTCGCCTTTCCAAAGCTTCAAGATTTGATTAGTGTGGAGACTTTGATCTCATCATCTTCAAGAAAAATTCTCATGTAAAGAAAATATGGTTTAAGATGAATAGGCAAGCTGTTGTAACTCAAAGCCAATATCTTTAAGTAATGTTCATTATCTTCTGAATTAGCAAATGACCCCACATTCTTCGACATACTTCCAATATTCTTGTTCCATGTTCGAATTTTCAAGCAACCCACCAATCACAACAATTGTAAGAGGAAGTCCTCTACAAGCCTTTGTTATATCCTTTCCAATTTCTTCCAATTCTGGATATGGACAATCTTTTTGTTTAAAAACGTTTTGGCAAAATAAATAAGTAAATTACCCTTCTAAGATAAAAAAAAAAAAAAAAACAATTTATCTTCCTATATTTGTTAAAATACAACAATTTATTCCTACGTGTTTTTTAAAATAAAGCAATTTACCTCCTTAGACAGGGAGGTAAATTCTTTTATTTTGAAAAGTATAGAGAGGTAAATTACTATTTTTATTATCAAAATGAAACAATTTGTTCATTTGCAATAGCACAAGGATAAATTGCATCAAGCCGTATCATCAAAATTTTTAAAAGGAAAATACACACACAACAATCATAATATACAATTTGTACTGACAATACACACACTGCAATTACAGCAAAGGAGAGCAAATTCATACCAAAAGTTGTTTCTTGTTTTATTTTGCTGACAAGCAATCAAGCACAAGTAGTAAAGGAATTTTTGTTTGGAAATACATTAGGAGAAAAGACGAAGTTGAAGATCCTCATTCCCATTGCTCTGTTGCTCCTCCAGTATTTGCTTTGCTGAGTTTTCAATAGACTCACTGCATTGATACACCTCAATTAAACGAAGTGTTGCTATATCTCCAATACTCGAAGGGATCTCTTCCAAATCATCCATGAGATGAAGATAAAGTTTTCTCAAGATTTGGAAAATGGATATTTCTGCTCTCCATCTTATTGAAAGCGTCAAGACTCACATTGCCCTTTGCACCCGACCCTTCAATGCTGCCATTTAATGATATCTGACATTTCACTCATACAAATCGTAAGTAATTCCTAAAGCTTCAATTGTTTTCGTTATGACCGACTTCGAATGCAATTCTTTCATACTCTTGAAGATTTATTGGCAGTACACCTCCTGAGAAGAAAGTGTCTGCAAGAAAAGAGAGCTTATTATAAGGTAGATAATATTGCATCAAGGTAATATTACAATTATTAAAGGTAAATAATAAATTATCATTCAGAGTAAAGGCGTTGTAAACGGAGAATCGGTTGAAGAAGAATATTAAATGTTTCTTAATTATTAAAGCTTCACCCATCATTATTCACAGTTGACTAACAAAGGTTATACCTTTACAGGCCATCACACAATAATACTGCCACCTGATGTTAATTGAGAGTCCAACAACGATTGGAGGGGACTTTTCTTGTAGTGAGACACGATCACTACACAAAAGAAGCACCATTCCACTCCAACTATCAGCACTAATTCGTTGTACTCTTGGGATACGAATAAATGTTCTTTATCGGGCCTCTTATTAGAACTTAGATCTCTTAAAAGAAGAAGCCATACACATACTTTATGGTTACCCAATTTTTTGCACTCCATTCAACTTAGATCAAAAGATCCAAATACTCATCAGCAAAACCAAATTCCTATCAGAAGATTTTTCAAGTATTCTATTGCAACTTCTTCCAAGGTTTCACCTTACCGGTTTTTAGAAATCCTCACCAATCCATAACTTAGTTAGTTTGGAGACTTTAATCTCTTCATCTTCACGAAAAGCTCTCATATAAAGGAAACATGATTTAAGATGAATAGGCAAATTCTCGTAACTCAAAGCCAATATCTTTAAGCAATATTCATTATCTTCGGAATTAGCAAATGAGTTCACATTCTTCGCAACATACTTCCAATATTCTTGTTCCGTGTTAGAATTTGCAAGCAACCACCAATCACAACAATTGTAAGGAAGTCCTCTAAAGTTTGCTATAACTTTTTCCAATTTCCTCTAGTTCTGGATATGCTAATAACTTTGTAAAATTTCTCTTCCATAGTTCTCATCAAATGGGTTCTGAGAGCCTAATGAATCCAAGCCACATTTCCAGCCTAGTGGAATGTTGGCCACCTAAATTTGAAAAGACAATCTTTAAAGCAAACCTTTTAACATTCACACATCATCCGTAAAATCAGATTTATTTCTCTAAGCCTAAAGCCACATTTCCCTAGAAGTGTCATTGATCAATCATTAAATTCACAAGTACTAAGTCTTGAGAGATTGTGAACCAACTTTAAGTTCATCAAAACTTCCAACATAATATGAATCAAAAATAATTTCTAGCTAAAAAGTCTTCACCAGTAGCCCACCATTTCACACTACCTCTTTATCACGGATGATCAAAAATATTTCTAGCTAAAGTAGTCTTACCAGTGCCTCCCATCCCAACAAGTGGTAGGATCTGAAGATTGGGCTCATCTCTAGTAAGCTCATCCATGATCCGGAGCAAGTGTTCATCGAATCCAATCATAGTATTCTTGCCACTTGTTGGAAGTGTTGTCGAACTGGTAGGCAACTTAGAAACTACAGGCTTCTGCTCTTGGGCGTTAACCCATTCCTCTTCAATCATCATCAACTCTTTGGTGATGGAATCAATCTTTCCAGTTACTCTTTCTATATCTTGACAGAAAGATGATGCGACAGCCAAATGATAACTTTGACCTTCAGATCCTTCACGAAGTTGATCCACGACATGGGTGCCAATGAAATCTTCTGCTTCATCGGCAGCAGCAACGATTTGCCCAGCCAAATCTTCCATTTGTTGGCTCAATCTTTGTGAATGAAGTTCAAGAAAGTCAACCAAGAACTGGAGTTTTTCCTGCAGGCTTTGAACTCGATCTGCATCGAAACGAAGCTGACGACGACGAAAAGGATGCTGGACATTATCCAAAACTTTCATAAGCGAAAGCAAAGATGCATAAGGTGCTACTGCCATATTTCTCAAACAAACCCCTCTCCTGATGTCTTTGTTTGATTTGTCGCTCTTCGTAACAATGAGAATGCTGATTGTTTGTGCAAGTAATAATTGAAAAAACCCACTTCTTGCGATTACTTAAAGGCACATAGTTAGGTGGCGGGTAAAATACATATTACCCCCTTGTGATACCTCAAATGTTCAAATAAGTCCCTGTGATAAAAAAAATACCATATAACCCCCTGTAAAATTTAAAAAGGTACATATTACCCCCAGTAAAATTTTATGTTCCCAAAACTGCAACTAAATATGTATATTTTGCCCCTAAATTATCAAATCACCCCTATATTTAAATTATACATATTTAAAATATAATATAAAAATATATTAGTTATATGTATATATATATAAAAAAACCTAAAAATATAAAACAAAAAATAGAGATTACTCACCAACGAACGAGCGATTGGTGGTGGGTGGGATGTCAAAATGATCGTTGTTGGAAAGACTTTCTAACGGTGGAAAGCACACGTCGAGAGATCGTCGGATGTAGGAGAAAAAAACGATAGAAAATGGGGGGAGCGGGTTAGGGGCAAATATGCACATTTTTAAATTTTACAGGGGGTTATATGGTATTTTTTTTATCACAGGGACTTATTTGAACATTTTGTATATCACAAGGGGGTAATATGTATTTTACCCGTTAGGTGGCCTGGATAAGAATTATTGTATATTTCCACTAAATTGATTAGGTGATATGTGAAACAAATAAGTAATGTTCGGGTGATAAGTGTAATATACTTATTGTATTCTTAATAATTAAACGAAAATTTTTAATTTAGATCAAGTTTGACAGATCAGAATTAATTATATGATATATATTATAATGAAAGTAATCAATTATCTGAAAAGTATAAAAACACTTATCTTATAATTTGTTTTGTTC
Organism: Sesamum angolense; assembly: GCA_034509725.1. Classification (NCBI taxonomy): domain Eukaryota; kingdom Viridiplantae; phylum Streptophyta; class Magnoliopsida; order Lamiales; family Pedaliaceae; genus Sesamum; species Sesamum angolense. The sequence goes on along the minus strand of JACGWL010000009.1, from coordinate 3,534,987 downwards.
AACCAAATTTAATTTCATTAAGAATTTTCCCCATTAATTAAACCAACGTTATTCTCATTTTCCAGCATAATTTAATTAGTACTATAAATGGTAACAGCTATGCTCTTTAATTTTTTTTTTTTTTATATTTTTCATGTACTTACCGTTGGGTGCCAATTAGTTTAACTTGTATTAAAAAAAATGGTTTAGTTGTCAATTAATTATAGAGATAATTATACTCTCTGAGATTTGGTGTAATTACATATAAATTTTTTGTGGTTTGAAAATTTACATTTAGCACTTTTAAAGTTTACTTCCTTCTAATAAATAAGTCTCTCTTTAGTTAAAATTCACCAAATTTACTGATATTAAAAAAAATAAAAAATAAAAATTACCTCTGGTTGGCTTATTATTGATTTTGCAGGTCAAATAAATATTTTTATGATAAAATTACCTTCAAACGTTTTCACGTGTTAGTACATGAGAATGTATATTCTCAAACTACAGAAAATTTATTTGTAATTACATCAAATCTTAGGAGAAAAGAGTATAATTATCTCTTAGTTATAATTCTTCTATGAGGCGTCTCTTTCCAATTCATAAATATTGATTAGATAAAATGTGAAAGAGAAAGCCAGATGTTTCCACTAACATGGATATATATGTTTATTTTATCTCTTTTAAACATATTCGTTTATTTAAATTATTGATATTTTAATTTTATTTGTTAATACGAATACATTGAATGATATAATGGATATCATATTATTAAATAAAAAATGTAAGAACATTCCCACAAAATTTGACAAACTCTTGGGACAAGTGCACCATTAAATTTTGGGATTAAACCTAATATTATTCTTCATTTTCCAACAACATCAAGTTGTCAATTAAGCTGACAGCTAATTAAGTTATTGAATATTAAATCATTTCGTTTAACTTATCTACACGCAGTCCGCTACTGAGGATCATTGACTTAATGAAATAGAAATAAATTTACTATTATGAGATTTGATGTAATTACAAATAATTTTTTTATTTTAAAAAATTATATTTAATACATTTAAGATTTGTTTCAGTCAAATAAATAAGTCCCCTAAATTAGTCAAAGTTAGGGGTGCAAGATGAGCCGAGCTCGAGCTCGACAGCCGGCTCGCATTGGAGCTCGAGTCGAGCTCGAGCTCTTGGCGGCTCGAACTCAAGCTTTATTTTTTATGTTCGTAGCTTGCGAGCTCACTCCTTATATATATATATATATATATATATATATATATATATATATATATATATATTTATTTATTTATATATGTGTGTGTGTGTGTGTGTTATATTTTATTTATAAGTATTATTAGAATTATTAGTCAATGTATCATATTTTATTAGTTTTAGATGATACTAAAATTTGGTACTTTGATTTATATTGTCTAAAAATAAGCTTAATCAATAATTTAATTCTTTTTATAATTTTTTTGTAAATAAATATTTAACATAATGCATATGAATTTTATCGTAATAGTTTCAATCAATCACAATAAAAAAACATTTATTCACTAAATACTAGAATTACTAGTACATATAAAATATGATATTTTAGTTTATGTTATTTTAGAACACGCTTAATCAAATAATTTAGTACATTTTAATATTTTTTTGTAAATAAATATTTAATATAATTTGCATGAATCTTATCATGTTATGATTTCAATATCCACTACAATAAAATACATGTGTTTAAAATGACCATAAATTAGAATTGTTAGTCAATTCGTCATGTTTTAGATTATATTAAATTATGATATTTTAGTTTATACTATCTAAAAATAACTTTAGTCAATAATTTAGTACGTTTGATAATTTTTTTATAAATAAATATTTAATATAATATATATGAATTTAACTCTTTTCTTCTTGTTTCATATTTAAAATTTTGAATAATTATTTTAGATGGTATAATATTTCATATTTTTTAAAATCTAGATATTTTATAAAAAAAAAATAATTGAGCTCAAGCTCGAGCTCGACTCATGACAATCAAGCTCGAGCTCGAGCCTAATATTCTGAGCTCGCCGAGCTCGAGCTTAGAATTTTGGCCAAGCTCGGCCCGTTTGCACCCCTAATTAAAATTTATCGAATTTATTAATATTAACCAAAATAAAAATTATATTTACCCACAATCGACTTATTACTAACTTATAGTAGCTTAATGGGTTGAATCCACCCAAAAATTTTTATGCTACAACTCATGAAAATAGTGAGTATGGTCGAATTTACAGAAATTGATTTTAAATTAATTTTTTCAAATAAAAACAAAATAAGGGGATTTTTGTTTAAAGTTTAAATCTAAAAAATAAAATAAAAAAAAAATAAATATGAGAAGAAAGATTATTAGTTAAAGACATGATCATGCTTGATTCAACTATTGATCATAGATGCAAAGATGACGATTATTCATGATAGATAAATTGGTTATGGTCATTGATACGACCTAACAACCTCACATTTCCTTACCTTGTTGTTAGTCAAGAAATGTCCGCTGATTAATTCTCTAATTAGTAAACAACTTTGGTATACCAACGGCATTAAGAACTAGAAATACCTAATTCCAACCAATAAATTCCTACGAGTATTTATTTAAGTTAGATTGTACATTCCCCACAATATAATCAACCACTACAATATGATAAACTATGTTATGTTACCACTAGTTATTGAACTAAACAAACAATTACGGATTTGCAAATTCAATTGGCTAGGCAAAATTCTTAACAATGAATAGTAGTGCCTATCATTCATAAATCAAATTATTTATGGTAAAAGCACATAGAAAACAAAAATACCATTATACCCATATGTATGACGTAGAAAGCACAAATTAAATCTCACAACATATTGAAATCAAGCATTCACCATATCTTTAACTAGAAATAAAAGAACTAACCTAGCATGCTAATGAAAGAACACATAAAAGAAAAAGAAAGAATTTTATAAAAACGCAAAGAATAAAAGATCCAAAGATCAAAAGTTATTCATATGGTGAATTACATCATTTATTTATACTAACTAGTTACCTAATCCTATTAGAATTAAAAATGGTAGATTCTTAATAAAATTAAAAGACCTAAGGAATTGAAACTATTATCCTAAAGACTTTCCTTCAGTAAAGAGAGTTTCCAATCAACCATAGATCTCCCAATCAACCAAAAATCGTATTTTGGACTTTTCCTTTTTTGTTGGTGGCACGCCTACCTAGTCATTCCAATTTGTCAAAATATTGATTGTGGCTCTTTTCTTCCTTTTTCATTCCACCAATCTCTCATAAACAAATTCTGCAATGTAGCATTTGGTTATGAGCATTTTAACCTCAGAAGATAGCAATATATACTGAAATTATAATAAAAATGCACTCCTATCATAGGTCAAATAAAATTTTTCATGACCAAATTATTTTCATACGTCTTTATGCGTTGATGCATGTGAGAAGGTATATCTTCACCGTTTTAAGAATAGTTTAGTCTGAAAAAAAATATTTGACTTGCAATAAGTCAGTAATAAGTCAATTGATGATAAATATCAATTTTCATTCAATGTTTTCTGTTAATATCAGCTAATTCAGTGAATTTTGACTAATAGAGTGACTTATTTGTTAGATGAAAGTAAACTTTAGGGTGCTAGATGTAATTTCTCAAACCACAGGAGTTGACATGTAATTACATTAAATCTCAAGGAAGAGAAGTGTAGTTATATAGCCTTAATGAATAATTATATTTATGCTCTTTAATATATCATTTCTATTTTTACATATAAAAAATTATTTCTTAATAGTCAAAAAATAAAGATAATTTGTCTAATGATGTTGACGTTTTTAGAAGATCTATGGTGTAATTTTAAAAAAAAAAATATGAATGATTTGTATAAATAATATTTATAATTATTGTGTGTGTACGTATAATTATCAAAAGAATAGAAATAATTTATATAAACAGACCATAAGTCAGATGCAATTATCCCTTAACTTAATTAAGACCTTAGATGCGGAAACTAATTTGAAAGCATTGTTAATCGTTAATTATTAAATACTTGAGGGGATTTTTAATATCATAAGATGTTATTATTTTCCAAATTAAAAATTAATTTTTAAAAAATAAGAAGAAGAAATGGAACAAGTGGGGCCCATGTGTTGGGGACAGAGACTTTAGAGTTATGGCAAAATCCTTTTCTGATCCCATTAAAAAGGATCAGTTTTGTTTTTTATACCACAATTTTTGGAAGTTCGGCTTTTGATATCATTAAACTCGAAAATAAGTTTTTCTGGTCCCAACTTAACGGCAGACGGTACATGGACTTTAACGGGCGTTAAACGTGACTTTAACTCATATTTAATGGTACCAAAATAACAAAAAATCGTGCTTTTTTGGTAACATTAAAAGAAAAAATATATTTTGACCAATTTTAACACAAACTATAATAAACTTTTTTTTTCAAAAATAAAAATATTAGAAAATTTTATTTTATTATATATATAAAAATAGCTCTAAAATTATAATTATTTATATTTCAGATATTTTTAAGACCTTTTTTACTATTTTTGAAATTAAATTATTATTTGGTATAAAAATATATTAATATTTGAGCACAAAAACTACAAAAAGTAAAATTTATTTTTTTGAGTTAAAGTATTAGATAAATTTTTTATTAAATAATAAATTAATTTTTAAATTAAAATTATTTACACTCGAGATATATCATAGCAACTATTATTTTTTTTAAACTGAATTTTGATTTTGTTTGAAAATATTTTAATAAAATTTGGCCATAAATTATAAGTGATGTGTGTTGACCGAGATCTAGTATCTAAGTCCAAGACTGTTGGACCGGTGCTAAAATCGCATGCATCAATAAGAAATAAAATTTTATTTTTTTAAAAATTAAAAAAAAAGAAAAATTTATTTTAATATAACTAATAAAATAGTTTATAATTTATAATTATATTTATTTCAAATAAATTCTAGGATATTTTAGTTATTTTTAAAATTAAATTATTAGTTTAAAAATATTTTAATAAACTTTGACCGAGAAAAGTAAGAAATAAATTTTAATTTTATTTCTTCAATTATCTCAAATGTAAATAATTTAATTTAAAAATTAATTATTATTTAATAAAATAAAATTTATCTAATAATTTTACTCAAAAAATAAATTTATTTTTTATAGTTTATGCTCAAATATTAATACATTTTGAGATCAAATAATAATTTAATTTTAGAAATAGTAAAAAAGATCTTAAAAAGTATCTGAAATACAAACAATTATAATTTTAGAGCTATTTTATTATATATATTAAAATAAAAAATTTCTAATATTTTCATTTCTGAAAAAAAAAATCTTATAGTTTGTGTTAAAATTAGTCAAAATATATATGTTTTTAATGGTACCAAAAAAGCACATTTTTTTTTTTTTTTGTTATTTTAGTACCATTAAACATGAGTCAAAGTCATGTGTAACGGCCGTTAAGGTCCATGTGCCGTCTGCCGTTAAATTGGGACCAAAAAAGCTTATTTTCGGGTTTAATGGTACAAAAAGGCGAACTCCCAAGAATTGTGGTACCAAAAATAAAACTGATCTTTTTTAATGGGACCAAAACCTTAGAGTTAATTATCTAAATTTATATTAAAATTACGAAATTTTAATTTGTTGCATTCTTAATATCAATAATTTTAATTCAATTCAAGTACAAATAAAATTCCCAATCTATTTATTTACTACCTAAAACATACCAATAGTAAGTATTGTCAAGATTACACCCCACAAGATGAGCCCAAATCAAACGAAGAAACATATAAATTATTATAATGCAATCGTGGGTTACGAAAACCCAAAAAAAATACAACCCAATAGTTACATAAATAGATGAACAAAGGATTAACAAATCTAAGAATAACAATAACAAAATTAGAGGAAACCGAAGTAGGTTCAGGGAGCCACGATCCGTGAACATAACCCACGGCCACTTCAGGCCGGCAACCCCACACGCTGGTTGCGAACCACCACAAACCACCAAGGCACCGTTACCACTTAACTACAGCCAACGAGGCACCTTCCCACAATAGGATTTTCTCACAAAGGACTACTCACAAAAGACTTACCACTTAGGTTTTACACAAAGAGATTTCACAAAGAACTCAAGAAGAAGATGATTGTTTATTAGTTTTTCTATCTTGAACCAAAGGCGAGGCCCATAATTTATAGTGAAGAAAATATAGGAGATCGATGGAGAAGGCGGTGGGAATGAATTTCAAGGCCATCAGAATCTTGTCAGGCGAAGAAGACGAGGGAGTGAGAGAGAGAATGCGGAGAAGAACGATTGAACAAGAGAGAGAGAGAGAGAGAGACAGAGAGAGAGAGAGAGAGAGAGAGGGGATATTAGGGTTAGGGTTAACACCTTTGTTTATAAATGTAAGTGAATCGGGTTGGATGGGTCGGGTAAAGGAGGTGAGCTGGAGCACTTAGTGGGTCGGGTTGTGGTGAGATGGGCTGTCATCCAAGTATGTGGGTTTGTGTTGCCCCATGAGTTTGGGCCTACCAATAAAAATTGGTCTTGGGCCAAAATTCTAACCAGTATGAAAGATGAAAAAAAGTTTGAGACAAAAATTGCTTTATATACATGCATTAACTTTAGTAAATATCGAGTAATAAATAAATCAAATCAAAGATATTTATTTACTTGATAATCGACCTCATTTTCTTAAAATCGAGTTCGGATAATTTAAACTTAAAAACTTTTAAATATCACCTGACTTTTAAATATTTTTATCGATTGGCTCAATTCAAATTATATCGTAATTAGCGAGTTAAAGATGGATTGGGTTGATCTTGAACTAATAAAAAAAAAAGATCGACTTGTAGTAATTGGGTTTGATTTTATGTTTATGTAAACCACATAAATCATGTTCAACCGCAATAATACTAATAAGAAGAAAAAGAAAGAAGAAGAATAGTAACAACAATAATATATTATAATTCTTCGTATGTTTAAATAAACGTTTGGAAAATACATAAATTAATATTTAAGATAATAATAATAATTACGATATTTTTTTATTGGTGTATATATACATATATATAAATACGTAAATGAGATCAATTAGTTAATGGGTAAATTGCATAACACCCCCTGTATTTTGATGAAATAGTGTGAAACCCCCTGTGTTAATGTTATAGTCGAGAAACCCCCTGTGTTATTCAAAATATAGAAAAAAAACCCCTCTCCGTTAGAAACTAATGGGGAGTGGCTGACACTCGCCTATTTCGCAAGTTGGCTTCATTTTTTCCTTTTCTAGGGTTTTTCTATGTGTGCAATGTCCATTTTACCCCCCCCCCATATGTAAATATATTTTAATAAATAATAACATTATTGATTAATTTAAAATGTTATTGAATCCAAATATATTTTAATAAATTATATTTATTTATAAAATATATTAATTAAATATTAAAATATCTAAAAAGTATACAAACTTTTAAAAGGTTAAAATATTAAATTGAAAATTACCAAACAAAAATAAATATACATTTTAAGTTTAGAATTGATATAAAATAAATATCAATCAATTATAAATTATTTATTATTAACTAAATTAAATTATTATTTAATTTAAATATACTTAAATAAATTATATTTATCCAAATTAACTAAACATAAAAACAATATATTAATTTTTTTGATTGATATTATTTAATATAAATAATTACTAATTAAAATATTCATTATAAGTATTTTAATAAGTTTTTTATTATTTTTTAAAGTTAGAAAATTTATTATTTTTACTTATCTTAAAAAAAATTAAAAATTCACCTCTCACCCTCACCGCCTCCTCGCCGCCTCGCACGTGCTGCCGCCGCCCACACTGCGCCGCCACTGCCATCTACTGGATCTGTGAGATGATGATGGCCCAACCAAGTGGGTGATCGCCATCGCCCTAAATCTGGGCGGCGTTCGCTCCCTTCTGCAGCGCCGATACAACTCTCTAGATATATATATTTATATATTGTATTATATATATTACATATATAATTATATATACAATTGTGTGTATATATAAATAAAAATATTTTTAGGTTATTTTTTAATCTAGATTGTTGATTATTTAACTATTAAAGATCAAGAGCTATTATAACAAGGGTAAAAAAGGAAATTCAGCAAAAAACTTAACACCGTTAAACCTAACTAACGGAAGGGGAGAATGTGCATAATTTTAAAAAATACAGGGATTTTTTGCTTATTTTTTTAATACAGAGAGTTTTAACTAAATTTTTAAAAGGCAAGGGGGTTTTAAGCAATTTACCCTTAGTTAATTAATTCTTAGTTGTTGGTTATCTTCTATATTTTTATACCATTGATAAATGCAAGAACTTGAAATATATTATATCATTATTTTGTTATAATTTATTTTTATAATATTCTTATTTTATTTTAAATAATGTCTGTTCAATATTTATATATTATTATAATTAGTTTCTAATATAATTTACTTTGAAATAAGGGATTTTTTCACAATCTCATTCATAAAAAGAATGATAAGTTTTTTTATATTTATTTGTATTCTTCTATAATAAGTATAGTATTTGTGGCACACATTATGTATGTGCAATTTTTACAATATTATTTAAAAATAAAAAAATTGATAAAAAAAAAGAAAGACACAAAAAGGTTCTCTCCTTAATAATAAGGTACATATATAACCATGTACAAGTTTATATTCTTTATGCATTGTAATTGGTATCTCGTAATGTTATATTTTTTGTTAATTAATGCATTTATTATAGCAAAATAATCGTAATAAAAACATATGTTGTCACAAAATAGATTTTCTAAGGTAATTGACTCTATACTAAAAATCGCCTCAATCCGCTCCAACCCAATTAGATAGCAAAGTGTTGTTTTAATAATTGTCAATTTGTGCTTGGCTAAGTTTTTCTTAAAATCACAAATATTAGATTGAGTAAAAAAAATACCTAAATTGATCCAACTCATACTGATTCGATCCGAGCTCTCTTATACACCTATTATTCAGTAAAAATAACTTCCCACGTATAAGACATAGTTCAAACCCATAACCTTAACGTCATACTTTTTTGAGATAAGAGCGATGAACTTTTATTAATTGAAACAAATCGATTACAAGTACAATGATTCCTGTCGACATCAATGCAACAAAAACTATTACAATAATCATATCCTATTCAATAGCACCTGCTATTACAGTAGAAACAATATGCAACAAAAACTATTATAATAATTATATCATGCTCAATAGTACCTACTATTACAGTAGAGATCAACCCCTATTATACAGTAAACCAACTCTTACTATATAACAAACAACATTCCACACACACAGTGGGATTTGAATCCATAATCTCTAAAATTGTGGGGCGTCAATTTTGTCAACTGAGTTAGGCCTCTTTGGCTCTAACGTCATATCTATTAATGGCAAATGGGTCGAATATCTGGTCCAATTTGAAATAATAACTTGTGTTACATAAAAACTGGTGTGACAAATGTCCGATAATTCCCTCTTTAACCTCTAATTTCAGCTTTGCCAAGATGTCTGCAATTTTGGTGGGGGTGCAAAGTGCCAAGATGTCTGGAATTAAAGGGTGCAGTCTGTAATTTTCATCATTATGGGGTGCAATATGCCAATAAACTATAGTTAAGGGTGCGAAGTGTCAATTACCCTAAAATATTAAAAAAAAAAAAGAAGAGTCCCTGGAAAAGCCGTAATTTAACAATTTGGTCCCTGGACCAGGACCTTCCTGTTTTTCTCTATCCAAATCTTCCTTTCTTCTCTGTTTCTCCAAATTCTATCTCAAGGATAAAACTTTTCCCCAATAAACCTTTTTTTCCTCTCAATTTCATACACAAAATTCTCCAGTTCGCCACGCCACATTCGGAGTTCATGGTAATCCCTTTCTCTGTCTCTCTACATGTCTATATATATATATATATATATATATATATTATATATATATATTATATATTTGTGTGTATGTGTGTGTGTGTATTGGTGTATGTTTGTATGAATTCTGTTATGCAGGTGTGCATATGGATGTTCGAAGAATTTTCTAGAATTTGGAAAAAGTATAAAGTAATTCGAATTCTTTATCTGTAGTTTCGTCTGTGGTGATTGGAGTGGTAGTTTAGGAAATTTCGGGAATTGTTGTTTCTGGTTTCCGATTGTTTGCTGAGTAGTTCAGGGAAGGATGGGTTGGTTTTGTATTTTTCTTCTCTTTTGAGTTTTAACGTTGTGTTTATGAAGCATAAGCTTGGGTCTTAGGGTTAGTTTTTATGAGTTAATTCTTGGATTGGATAATTTATAATCTCGGGGAGACAAGTTTCAATTTATTCTTTTGGGAATCACAGTTCATGCCAATATGAATTGAGTGGGGACTGCTCGTGTGCGTGTGGTGTAGATGATGGCATTCGCAACACATCAGTTGCAGGTATTGACTGTTCGTGTATTTATTGATTTGAATGCTAACGATATGGAGATCTTTCTTTAACTGTCTAATGAGAAAATATATATGGATCTGTAAACCGCAACTGAAGGATGCAACTTACTACCAAATCAATAACAATGTTTCTGTCTAATTATATTCCTTTTTGGAATATATGCAACTTCTGACATTTGGTAATTACCAAACATTTTAATTGAGTTTTCAGATATTGAAATTTGAGAGCTTAGGTTTGCCTTATATTTATATATATATAGATAGATAGATAGATATATGGGTTTGAGTCTGCTTCTGGAGTCTGAGCACAGGCTGCTACATCCTTTATTGTTCAATTGCGAGAGTTGCATTTCTGTATCAGTGGGTGATGTGTTGATGGAGTTACTTAAAAGGAAGTAAGAGATACCATAACCCTACTGCCTAGATAGGGTGGGTGTTTAGTGCATGGTAGCATCTCCTAGTCCATAGTCACGATAATATGGTTTAAAGATGCTGAGCTCAAACGGAGATAGGGAATCGGTATCAAATGTGAGTGCAGGAGATCCTTTATCTACCTACGTTTTACTTATTAAGGAACACATGTAGTTGAAATTTGGACGTCATAACTCTAGAAAATGCCTTCTTAACTGCTCATAATAAAAAGTGCATATGCTATCTATCCACGGGCCAAGCCTGAGGCATGGGGATTTATTGATACAATATCATGATAGTAAACATGAGCAGAAGAGATAAGTAATAGGTGATGACTTGATTTATTCCCCAGGATCTGCCACCAATGTAGGTTGGTAGGAAAGAGTTTGCATGTGCGCAATAACAAGTGTGGCCAACCTTCTACATAACACAAAGAGCTGCTGTTGTAATCGAGTTTTCAGCTTTCTGGTTTCCTGCTGGTGTTCTTTTATGTGTATATGGTTAATGCTTAAGATATCCTTTTATTTTCTCTAGTGGACTTCTATGAAATTGCAAGTAATGCATATATGATCTGTATCATTTGACTTTTTGGTCCTCCTACCATGATTTACATACTCATTAATATCCAATTCATGTTTAAGTAATTACTGATATTCTATACCGGTACCTCACACTGCTTTATCAGCTTCCTTCTCATTATTTTTATTTCTGAAGCACCAGTTCCATGGAGTTTCGTTTCTGCCAATTTTATATGAAACAAATAATCTTCTTGACAGGGTTCTTGTAGCGCTTTTCCTTCTGTGCCTTCATCATGGAGCAGAGGGAGCAAGGTAAAACATTTTTTGCCTACATTCCAAGTTGGCAGAAAAGATAGATTAATCTCTTTGAAATGCAGATCGTATTCGAGGTGAGAGACTGTATGCGTACAACTCTTAAGTTTATGTTGTTCATATATAGATTGAAAATTCATATCACTGTTTAAACATCGACACCACAATTTCTATTGTTTCGCAAGTAGAGGACCTTAGAGGAAGACCAGCTTTGGTTGGTTGGTTAAGCTCTGAGTATGAATTGGATTGCTTTCTTTAACGTTACTTATATCTCAACATCATTGGCTGGGCAAAGACATTGTGTTTTCCTGATGTGCTCCTGTATAGTGGATTCTTTTTCATTTCATATATATGAGTTAAAGGGTACCCATGCCATTAGCAATTCCCATAATGGTTATGATGGTTGTAGTGCATACTTGAAGGGATTTAATTTTGTGGTGTGCTACTCTGGTCAAATTCTCTTGAAGCTTCTATTGTGCAACTATGGTTGGATCCAGGCACAATCTGCCTTAGACAACATATGAAAAATGGTGGTGTCAATGTTCTCAGTTATCAAGTGGATCTCCTTCATATTAACTTCAACTCTCTATGCACGTCACATGCATTAAGCTTCTACTAGACTTTCAATTTCTTTACAGTTTACAGAATGATTTCTGGAATGCTGAATTCATTCTATTCATTATGTTTTACTGCTTTCTTAATTATGTGTTTGTTTCGTAGTCAACATTTGACATTCCGGATGCTATTTTATTATGAAACTGATCAAATATCCTCCGTTCCAGTGTAGGATCTTCTCTTGTCCTTGGACCAAAGTCAAAATCATTTAAAATATCGGCTTTCAAAGGTAGCAGCCAACATGATGATTCAGGTGGCAGAGCTAATGGGTCAAAGTCCCTAAAGAATCCTGTTAAAGTTTCTTATTTGCAACAAGAGGGTGAAGAATCCCCATTGGAATCTTCGAAGGTACAGAATGTTGTTCCCGCTTCTTACACAGCAGCAGATGGGACGACAACCAGGTCGCTGGCCATACAAAACTTATTTAAGAAATGGTTGATTTTACTGCGTACACCATCACAATCTCAATCTGTGGGGGGAGCTCTGGATGAAGCTTGTTCCACTGAAACATCAGAAATGCCAAACTCTATGCAAAAGCAAGAAAGAGGTGAAATTTTGAAATCTGTTTGGTGCTACTTTCTGGGTTTGGACGCAACAATAAAGATACCCTTCCTAATGTTGTAAGTTTTGTGGTTCTCTTCTCCCTGTTTCTCTTTGTCTGAGTGGTGTGGGTTATTGGGTAGCTGGGTGTACTACTTATGGTTTTGTGTGGTTATGTACTTACCTTCTTTGCTTTGATAAAACAAAAACTGACTGAGAGCTGGGGTAAGGTCATGAAGTATTTTCTTTTTACTGAATAGCACTCTTAACATGCCAGGCCTGCTTTTTCTCCATATGATGACACTTTCAGTGGCTATCTGCATCGGACCTGCAACAACATATTATTGATGACTTTATCTATGTTGTGTTTGCAGCACCCCTCTATACCTCGGAGTTAACCTTGTGTATGGGTCGGAAGTGTCAAAAGAGTTAACCCCCCTATGGATTCTTGGGCCACTAATTGTGGTTCTCTACATCAAAATGTTTCGGGCAATATGCAGCCTCTACATATTCAGCTTCAAGCAGACTGTCAAAGTAGTCAAGAACCTGCCTGCCTACTACTTACTGCTGCATGAGTACATTTTTCGAGGGAAGCTAAAAGAAGTGATACAAAGACATCTGTGGCAACCTATCGCAGATTTAAAAAACATGGACTACAACGAGCTCACCAGGAGAAAAATGAAGGATTTCCAGGTGTGGTTAGTGGAGAGATACCTGGATTTTATTGAATTAATATGGCCTTACTACTGCAGAACGATCAGGTTTTTAAAGAGGGCAAATCTAATATAACATTAAGTCTTTTCTCCCAAGAGATCTGATCAAATGGCATGAACAACTCGAGAACCTTCTTGTTTTTCGGATTTACTTCATTCATTCAGGGTGAAAACATTAACAGGTGCACAATTATGATCCCGTTTTTGAACTGGGTTTCTTCCCTTGATCATTTAGAGATGACTGCAACTGAAAAGACGTGTAGGGCTGATGGATGCACATCATCTCCATTTAAGTTCCAGGTGCTTCTATGTCGTCACATTCTTATCTCTGTGGGTACATTACAATAGTGATCATTTTGGCTGTTTGTAATGTCTTCCATATGAAAGCACACCCTGATCTGTTTTACTGGACGTCCTCCAATTTTCTGTTAGCTGTTCCATTTCTGTATGAAACAGTGTCGATTGTCTGAAAGTTATATTGCATCAGGCACTCTTATTCTTCTTGCACAAGTGTTTGTTTTTCAGTATGGAACAACATTCTGAAGTTTTGCCCTATATTTCCTCATCATAAAGAATTCTTGATAGGATCAGTTATTAAAGATCAGTACTGTGATGTAAGAATGAAGTTGAATTTTTAATTATGAGCAACATCACAAACTTATACTATCATATTGTAGCCTCCAACCACAATAATAGGGTCAGGGGTAGATTTGGCCCAACTCGATGCTCGACTCGTCAAGGGTTTGATGGACTAAAATCCAAATGGAATTCATTGTATTGGATTCGATAGGCTTTTTAGATGGATTTGAAATTTTAAAAATATTAAAAAGAATGAAGTATTCCTTTTTGCAAAAAGTGACAACATAATTTTCTTAAATATGAAATGACTACTTTAATAGGTAATCAATGTCAATAAGGCCTAATCTAATTGGTGAGCTGAGGCCCATGACTTTAAAGGTGACGGGTTCGAATTTCGCTGTGTAGGGTGTTATTTTTATTGAATAGTAGGTGATGTTTCAACTATAATAGTAGACGTTTGTTTGATTCAGTGCATTTGATATTATTGATCATGATATGACTGTTGTAATAGTTTGGTAGCTATTGATATCATATAGGAATGATTGTAATCAATTTATTTTAATTATTAATAATTAATCGCTTTTACTTTTTTTTTTAAAAAAAGGTAACTAATTATTTGTAAATAGATGATTTAATTAAAAATCATGAATATATTTAAATTTTAACTAGTTATTTTTTAAATTGTAAATTAAATTATGATATTTAAACCATTCACCATAATCACATTGCAAGTATCGTATAATTAATTCAGCTTTTGCTAAACTCAATTTAAGTTATAATATGCACAAAAGATCATATCTTTATATGCCTTAATCTTTAATCTTAATATTCAAATATAAGAGAAGAATCTGAAAATAATCTGGAAAGATATGAAAAAGAAAGAGAATTTAATTGGGGATGGACTGTGAATTCTCCAATTTCTGTAAAATTATTACTATTCAATTACATAAACGACAAAGTTTTCTCCAGAAAAATATATGAGCCCTTAAATCTAATTTTCAACTTCATTTTCTCTCTTTACAAATTCCCTCCTCCCAAAATTACAGCTTCAGAACAGTGGAAGGGGAAAAAAATCCCAGAAAGCAACAAAAGCAGCCGCTTTCTCTGCTTCTCCCTACCAAAACTCGGACCTTAGATTCTCCGAATTCTAGCATTTCTCGCGACCACTTCTCAAGTGGGTACCCATAATCTTCCTCGAATTGAAATGGGTTTTTCTTAATATCGTAAAAATTTCTGTCTTTTTACTTTTGAGTGGCAGTAGCTGTTCATACTGTTTTCTCCGTTGCTGTGGAGCTGAGAAGAATGGCGGCCAAGATGAATTCCTCATTTTCCTGTGTTTCTACGTATCTTTCGTCGCCTTTTCAGGGAAAGGCAAAACTGAAGGTACATTTTGTGTTTTTTGGATTGTTTTAACTTATGGACTTTGTCGAGTGGAAGTCATAGGTTTAGTCTTCTTATGTTCTTGGAATGATTGGACGTTTTTCAGTGAATTTTTCGATCATGTCATGTTTATGCCTTTAAATTCTGCAATTTAAATGGAAAAGAAATGATTTTGGAAATTGTTATGCTTGGCAATGTGTTGACTGTACAGTGAAGTTTGTGGTGATGGTTTTCATAAGGAACCAAATTATCTTTTAGGCAAATCTTGTGGTTTTACAGCATAGAATCATCAATCTTGACTCTAGTTTATGGGTAAAAGCTTTTACATGTGGGCAGCTTGTAGATGTTTGATATATAGTATGTTGTGCCAATCCGTATTTTAATTGTTCTAATTTTGTAGAGTTGTTGATTTATGTTTATGTGTGTTTCTTTAATTTAATTACTCCAGTAAACTTTTTCAACAGTAATTATGGATGGTTCCCTATAAAAATTGCACGTTCTAATTGTTGTGCATTGGTTTCCAGTTGAGATCAAGGCTAGGACTGTTTGAGAGGCACTATCTCAGTACAGAAAGTTTGAGTGATAATAAAGGTAGCTTTTGAATTTGTTACAATTGATGATGATGCATATATCGAGTAATTATAAAGATGGCTTTCAATTTCTTAAAGTTGTTTCAATTCATAATGTCGTATGAGTTGCAATAAAGATATAACTTTTCTCCATTTCTTTGGGCAGCGTCAATGCTGTAGTTAGCTTGCCCAAAATCTTATCCTTTTTGGACAAATCTGAAGTGGCCTAAGTATTATGGTGTTTTAGAAGGTATTTCGTTGGCTCCAAGCTCTCTTGGAGCTTGCTTATTCAAGAGAACTTTGTTGAATCGATTCAGTTTCCTAACCTTTATATCTGACTATACATATTGGATTATAAGCCTTGCTCCATAGTCCAGATTCTTATTCCTTTCTTTTTTGATGCAAGTTGTTAAGTCATGCAAGCTCATACATGGAAAGCTTACAGTAAAAGGAATCTTATCAAAGAGGAAATGCGTTCTCCTTGCCACCTCTGAAGATCAACAATATTTGAGTGAGCTTGAACAAGATGATTTTGAACAAGAAAGGCAGGACCCTCCAGCTGAAGATAGCACCTCCGGGAATATTTCCTATGATCGAGCTGGTGGAAGACCAGGATTTATTTCATTTTATGGAGCTACACCGAGAAGAGAAGATACGATTCTGGTTCCTAGCCAGACAAATAATCAAAATAACCTATTGTGGCTCTTCGGTCCCACAGTCCTTGTTGCATCATTTGTCTTTCCTTCACTTTACTTGCGCAGAATACTCTCTTCAATATTTGAGGATTCTTTATTAACTGGTAGGAAAAACTAATTCTGTTTAAGTAACTCCTTTGAAGTTTGTCTATTTGTTATTTGTTTCTTTCCTGCTCCTGATGGCTGACATCATTTCTTGAATTTCTGCTTCTGAACCCGAAAACCAAAATGGCAGGATAATTAGTACTTCTAGTAATGTTAGCATTAACAACTTGCAATTGCAATATTTAATTAGGCTTGTGATGTTCCTTTTCGTGTAGTATTTTGTTACCTATTATTCATGATACATGAAATAGTTTCACCAGAGTGTGAGGGAAGCAACTGAATGCTCTAAATGGACCTGTTACTGCTGTCACTTGCCTGATAGTTGATGATCTGTTTGTCCTTTTCAATATCATGGCAGATGCAACATGGAAACTTTTCTAAAAATTAACCCTCACAGAGTTGCTGTTCGTCAAAGAACTTCACATACACTCCAAAGTACATGAGCTTGTCGTGTTTCTGTTATGGGTTCTGATTTATTTTGGCTTCTGTGGAGTATTTATTCATTCTTGTATGTGCAGATTTTCTGATATTATTCTTTACGGAAGCCCTTTTCTACTGTGGAGTTGCTGTTTTTCTTCTCCTGATAGACTATCTGAGGAGGCCTAAGGATCTCACATATGCTGCGACAAGCCGAAACCTTGTCCCTCATTTGGGACACCGTATATCTTCCGTTGCTGTCTTGGTTCTTAGTCTTATAATCCCAATGGTGACTATGGGATTTGTCTGGCCATGGACTGGGCCAGCAGCTTCTGCTACCCTGGCTCCCTACCTGGTTGGCATTGTTGTCCAATTTGCATTTGAGCAATATGCAAGATATATTGGGTCGCCTTCATGGCCTGCCATCCCAATAGTCTTCCAAGTAAGCTTAGTGAACTTTTAATTTGCTGAATTATTACTGAATGTTGATGCATTGCAGGAACGAGAAGTGATCATTTAGTTACTGACATTATTATTAAGGACAAAGCATAATTCTGGGATAGGATCCACATAGTTTCATGACATCCATCATTCATTTATAGTTTTCTAAAAAATATTTTATTAATAGTTATGAAGAACTCTCGAGTTGGTAAAATCATACTATTTTTATCATCCTCCTGTTTAAGACATCATGTTGTGAGGTCCATTAATGTTCCCTGTTTCTCATGGATAAAACGCTTGATTTGTCTTATATGCTTAATCATTGTACAAACTTCCATTTCATCTCATACTTATTTTAGGACTGAGATTTCACCTCAGTGTTCAAAACGCTTTTATTGCCTGTGCAATGGTACAACTTTGATGGCTAATTCCTTATGCATGTTCTTTTCCTTTCGATGCTGTGAAGGTTTATAGGTTGCACCAACTGAATAGGGCGGCACAACTGGTAACTGCTCTCTCTTTCACGTTGAAAGGAGCTGAGATGACACCACACAACCTGGCTATAAATGGTTCCTTAAGTACACTTCTGAATGTCCTTCAGTTTCTCGGCATCATCTGTATTTGGTCACTTTCGAGTTTCATCATGAGATATTTTCCATCTGCCACCACTCAGCAATAAGACATGAGGGGAAGTTGGAACTTACTGCATATTCATCTTTTTGGAATTGACTGATAGTACTTGTAGTCGTCATAATTCATAGTTGGATATATCTTGTGGTTGTTGAACAAATTTGAAGGTAAATCAATAATAAAGAGTACACCACCCACCAGCGAGTATATTAATCACTGTCTCTTAAAGATGAAGATACCTAATGATAAGGCGATGAAAGTTTCTGTGTTCTTTTGTCTGTATGGGGCTTGTCTTTTATGTTCATTCGAGAATTCTCAGCTTCACATGAATACTACTTGTGAAATGATTCTAATTTTTATTTTGCAACCAACAGTACTACCTTAAGTGTCTCCAGAAGATAACACTTTGCAACAAAACTGCTATTTTTTTTTTTTGTTTTTTTGTGAGACACCAAATTGGTACTTTCCCATTGTGTTCTTTATCTGGACGGAAACTTGTCACTCCGATTGTATTGTTTGGGAAAAATATGAACAAACGTAGCTCAATAGCTCTATAACTCTAGCATCTAACTTTGACCCCCCAACTACAAGTACTAGTTCATAATTCAGAGAGGATAGAAAAGGTAAACCTGCTCTGTTCCTTCCTCGGGTTGGAATAGGCAGGTCGTCTAGCTCTCTTGGCTTACAACCTTACAGGGTTGCAGCCATGTCTCCAGTGCTAGCTCAGAACTCAGATGGAAGCAGTAGCGCCTTACCCTATTCCTCTCTTTGATTGGAAGGCCGGCCCAAGATTGAGTATCTGGATGTTATTGCTAATTTGCAAAGTTTCTGAGTAGCACATGCCAGCTTCCAGTAGCTAGATGTCCATGAATGTTGAAGGTGGCATTAAGAAGTAATTGATTCTTGATAACAGTTAAGAATAGCAAATGTGAACGTCGGTGGCTCTTTTGAGCCCTGAACGATATCACTTACTCACTGATCTTTCACTGGAAGTGATTTGTCTTCTGAATGTTGGTATACAACATCTTTTGGTATACATTCGATATAAAGATGATATTATTGTATAGTTCGAAGAATACACTCTCGTTTAGTCTTTCAGATTATGCTGTTGTTACTTTGAGATCATGACAGCTTGTGGATATATGCATTGATAGTGTCTTTCTTTATGCCCCTCCCTTACATGAAGTGCTGGTCTGCCGGTTTCTGCTTTTGATGCTTGATTACACTGTCCCTTTTCTGTTTCTACCAACGAATTTGAACAGCTTGCAGCTAGTCGATGAGCGGTAGGTGGAAAGATACTGTTTTGCAGAATACTCTTACGTCCATAATTGCTCCTGTCTAGGATGAAATTTCGTAGACAATAACTTTTCTACTATTATATTAGGACTCCTCTAAAATAGTATAATTTACATATTTACTCTATAAGTGTAACGTTAGGGAAGACTTCATGCTCCTTAACAAGAGCACCGGTTACTGACTTTGATGTTGACTACCAAAGCTAAATGTGTTTAAACAAACTACCAACAATACAATGTCAACTTCTTACGAAAACCATAGTAAAATATACACAAATGCTAATGACTACATTAATAGAGCACTGCTTTTTCTTCTAGAGTGTTACAAGGTCTTTATTCTTGTTCTTTGCTAACAACTCAGAATCATTCTTACAACTCTCTATGGAAAATCAAATCTTGCAAGGTAAATTATATGGACATTTCCGACAATTAGGTTTAATTATCCAAATACTCCATGCATTTTTTCAAATTGATGTAATTTGCTCAGGAAGTATCTGTGTAAGTTTTTTTACCTAATGAGTCTGTCGATGTAAATTACAATTATAATTTAAGGAGATGTGCTCGTAATTTTGTAAAGGGTTGGAAGTGCTTGTGTCATTAAACTTAACTTCAAGAGGTGTCTGTATAATTTACTCTAAATCATTAGCGATAATTACATCTACACCTCCTGACCTATGGTCTATTTACATAAATCACCTACATTTTTTGAAAAATTACACATACACCCACTAGAGACGTTAATATCATTTACACAAATCACTAATTCTTTTTTAAAGTTATATATACCCTCTACAAACTTTAACATCATTATACAAATTATCCCTATTTTTTTACTGTCATATGTGATTTCTGTAATTACACAAAAGACATAAACAATTTGTGCAATTATCCTAATTATTATTGACTCAATTTGAAATTATATGCAACCTAATTTGGTCAAAGAGTACACTTATGTAACAATAAACAAATTAGAACAAGATCTTGAAGGATAATAGATGAAAGGTGTATTTGTTCTTCTCCCCACATGATAATGCTTTAATTATGTATATGTTTCACATTCATTGCATCAATAATGCTACCTTCTCCTTTGGATTTTATGCCATATCTAACATTCCATGGTTTATTTGGTAGTGTGATAAGTCAAATCTCAATTATGCTCTTTCATTACATTCTTAATTGGAGAGTTGGTGTCTTCCTGTGTCTGCATTCTGTTTGTTTTACTACAGAATGGAACATTAGATAAAAAGGGTAGGATTAGGTGGTGACATGAAATTATTCTTCACATGAATGTACACATGTCCTTGACTTGTTGCATCAAAGAATTCATGTTTATTTGATTTGTTTGAGACCTTTTTGCACTCTTTTGCTTAAGTAACAAACAAAGAGTTGTATAATTTACATGAACCTTAAAGTCTGTGTTACTCATCACGATTCAATTCATCAAGGGAACACGTTACATGATTTTTTTTTCTTTTAATCAAAATAATTAACAAAATCATATTTCTTCTTGTTCCATCAACACGATCAAATTTTTCTATAAATCATTCTTCTATAGTTTTTAAATTACTTTATTTTATAATAAACCAAAGCAACATCCACCATAAGAAAATAGCTTAATAGTTACAAAAAAAACTTGCTGGTAAAGTTAGCATCTAGCTAGCTACTTATCAAGTAAAATTTTAGTGGCTAATCTACATTGTTTAATATGTATTGTAAATAATTCGATGTTAGATTCTTTGGCAAGTAAATTTTCGTTGCTAAATATTAGCAAATAAATTCTTGTATTAAATAATATTTAGAAACGAGAATTTAATTGCTAATTAACTCGACGCTAATATTTTTTTGTTGCTATCAAGCTATTTTCTTGTAGTGATCTTTTTGGTTGAAAACATACATACGTTGACCTTATACAATGACCGTCAGCATCAAACATTCTCTTTATAATTTTCAAACAAAAATATGCAAAAAAATCTCAAGAACAATATTATAAATATCACAATTAATTTTTGGATGCTAAATATAAATACCAAAATGTAAACATAAATGAAGTGCAAATTAACACATTGATTTCTTGTAAAAGTGGATCTTCTTTCCCTTTTTTTTTTTTTTTTTTTTTTTTGTGGGTGATGGGACAAACTCTAATGGATCCTTTTCCAATCACAAGTGGTTGCTTCTACTTAGAGCCTGGACTACAAAGCAACTCAAAAAAGCTTAAAGGGCACACAAAAAATGAAAGCTAAGTAAGCAAACTGCTGCATGTATGTTCACTGTCAATGGAAAATTTGCACTCTTGAAGCTGACTTCTTTGTTTGTATTCACATATCTGTACTGTCTTAGCATCAGTCCCAGCCATAAACCCATTGGTTTTTTCCTCCTTGGTGGGCTAAATGGGACAAAGGGTACCTCTCTGATTGCCCAAAAGTACAACTCCACATGGGGTTTGGTTTTGGTTTTATGTTTAGGGTTTTTGCATGCTTTGATGGAAAGACCATAGCTAGTGAAGTGGAGTGGTTCTTGGCTTTGTGTTTTCTTCTTGTATTGAAATAGGTATTAGGTGGGATTTGGTTAGAGAAGAGTAAAGAGAAGATTATTTATCAAATACCAAATGAAAAAAGAGGAGGAATTCAACCAAACTTATAAGGGTATTTGACAATCTTGAATAAAACAAGAGCAGGTTGAAGTTGTAGGTATAGCTAAATGCACAAGTATTTTTAGTTTTGGGGCAGAGGTTGAGGTCTTAAAGGCTGTGAGTTCGAGTTTTACAGATATAGGTATTTAACTTAATTCTAATAGTACTATGTTCTTTTTAACCCACTCACACACGCTGTCCATAGATTTTGAACTCAACATCTCCACAAATGAAATGTTGATTCCGCTAAAGACTTTTTAATAGTAGTATGTTGGTTATTTAGAACTATTAATGTAACTTTTTTAAGAAAAAGAAAAGGGGTCAAGGTAGATCGATTTGTAATTTGATATGAAGCAACTTTGAATTTTATTTAATATATATATATATATATATATATATGTATAATATATAAAATAGAAACATAGATGATCCAGGTAAGCATCATGCATTTGCATTTGCATAATTGAATAGTCTGTTTGACTTTCTTATTTTGCCATGTAAGAATATATCTTTTGTTTTTATTTAAATTTAGATAAGCATATGATTATTTATCTTTAATTATCCAAAAGAACCATAAATTTTCTTAGATGAGGGTTAGTTAGTAATATAATTTGAAATTATTTTTTATGTCAAATAATACTTTCTATATATCAATTATTTACATTTTAAATTTTGAATTATTTGTCAACTACTCAATTTGCTTTCAAGTATGAATTACTTATAATTTTTATTTATTTCTTAAACACATAACTCTGCTTGCTTTGGTTGCCTATTTTGTGTAGCCTTCTAAATTTTATTTTGCCACTTAAAAAACATTTTTTTTATTTTAGATAAATCTGTCATTATTTATCTTTATTAAAAAAAATCACTCATTTTTTAGGTAAAGAGTTTAAATGCATTCTTATATTCAATATACTTTTGTATTTCTATATTATTGGTTACTTTTAATTTCAAAATTTTAAATTGTTTATGATTTTTTAAAAACAATACTAACTTACACCCACTTAAGGAAATCAAAAGGGCAAAAATTCAATAAGTTAAGAATTTTCCCCGAAAATATATGCAAGTAAAAAAAGTCTAAAGCTGTATCAAGATAGAAGGATTTGAATTTTAGGGGAGGATTTTAAGTAAAATTTTTAAATGACTTCATATATATTAATGAATTTAAAATGGAAAAAATGCAATTTACCCCCTTATGATATAAGAAATAGGCAAAAAAAATCCTGTAAAAAATAAAATAAAAATTATCTCCTATATTTTGGAAAAAAGAAGCAAATTACCCTCCTATATAAACCATTGATAGGGGATAATTTGCTAATTCTTTTTTTACAGGAGTATTTGCTCATTTTACATAACATTGGGGTAAATTGCATTTAACCCATTTAAAATCCATCAAAATGCCATAAAATACAGTTCAAGACAAAAGTTTAAGGAATTGAAATCTTTTAGGACAGGATATATGAATGTACATGGTCCTTATGGTACATTGTACCCTGAAAATCTCACAGGATTTTCTTGTCCATAATTTCTTGATGGTGGATTTCTTGATTGTTAGCACTCTAATTACTTGGATCAATTGATGTACAAAAGCTAAGGGGTGTTTGGGAAAAAGATTATCCACTGAGCAAGGATTTTGCAATCCTAGGAAGACATTGACATCATGGATTCATACCAATCAAAGTTGACAATTGCTGAAGTTCATTTGACCTCATCCCTTAATACAAGAAGTCAAATTCAAATAAATCTATTCCTCTGTATTCCTTTTCAAATCTCCTTCAACTTCAACTCTCTCTACTATAATATATATTGGAATTTTGCTTATATCCAACCATGACATAGACTTGGGGATATCCCCCACCTAATTTTCTTGAATTTTCCCAAACATGGCCTAGTGGCCTCTCTCTCTTTACTTCTTTTCTATCTTATCTTCTCTTGTTTCTTCACCTCAAAAGCAACTAAAACATGTTCCATACTTCCATGATTAAATTGAGAGACAACCTATAAAAATATCCCAACCTTTTAGCAAAATCTCCAAAAAGGTAAAAGGTGACAAACAATCTTAAAGAATTTTGTCTAAGTCCATAAACAATGCTGCCATCAACTTTCTTGTGAAGGGATTAGGCAGCAGACAGACTATTCCCATGAAACTTTACATATAAATCTCCAAGCTTTTTTGTTGTCTTGAAATCAATCTTTAGCCCTTCTCCAATTTTCTTCCTTTGAATTTCTTTGTTTCTGGCTTGAAGTTCATCTATATGTAATAAATACTAACCTCAGACTGTGACAAAGTTTGTAATGGGAACTCTTCACTTCTGTCATCTCATGCTTTTTCTTACACTACTTACTACATTTTTTGATCCCATTCTTGGAGATAACTCCTCTGATTCATACTGGCTACTGAGAATAAAGACGGAATTCGTCGATCCCTTTGGAGCTCTCAACAACTGGTTGCAAGAAACCAGCATGTGTACCTGGTATGGAGTCACATGTACAGATGACAAAAATCATGTTTTGTCTCTAAACCTGTCTGGTTCTGGTCTGAATGGAGTCATCTCCCCAGAGTTCTCAAAGCTCACTTTTCTTGAAAGAGTGGACTTATCTCAAAACTACCTCACTGGCCCTATCCCTCCTGCTATTGGGAAGCTTCAAAATCTGAAAGAACTTCAGCTTTTCTCGAATTCACTCACCGGTGAGATCCCGCCGGAGATTGGCCTTTTGAAGAAGCTGCAAGTGCTCAGAATTGGAGATAACCTGCTGACAGGCCGAATTGTACCGGCCATCGGTAACTTGACGGAGCTGACGGTTTTAGGCCTTGCATATTGTCAGTTCAGTGGAAGTGTACCAAAAGAGATTGGAAACTTGAAGAATCTAATGTTTTTGGACTTGCAGCAGAATAGTATTGATGGGGTTATACCAGAAGAGATTGGTGGCTGTAGGAAGCTGCAAAACTTTGCAGCATCAAACAATAGGATTGAAGGGAAAATCCCTGGATCAGTAGGTGATCTTGAGTCACTTGAAATAATGAATTTAGCCAACAACAGCCTTTCTGGATCGATCCCGGTGGAGTTAGGCCGTCTGTCGAATTTGAAGTATCTGAACTTGCAGGGAAATGAATTAGGAGGTGAAATTCCATTGGAACTCAACAACTTGGCTGAGCTGGAGACTCTTGACCTGTCCAGGAACAATCTTTCAGGGCCCATAAACCTGTCCAACACTAAGCTCAAGAATCTTGAAGTTTTAGTCCTGTCTGAGAACTTCTTCACAGGAAGCATTCCAGAAAATCTTTGCATCAGAAACTCAAATCTAAGCCAACTTTTTCTGGCTGAGAATGATCTCTCTGGTGACTTTCTAGTGGATATATTGAATTGCTCGTCCCTCCAGCAACTAGACCTGTCTGGTAACAACATCGGCGGGTCTCTACCGGCCGACCTCGGCAAGCTGGAAGCCCTCACTGATCTCTTGCTCAACAACAACAGCTTCACAGGAATTATACCTCCTGAGATTGGAAATGTGAGTAACTTGGAGAGCTTGTTTCTCTTTGGTAACATGATCACAGGAGGGATTCCGGCAGAAATCGGAAAACTGCAGAAGTTAAGCACTTTATATCTCTACGACAACCAAATGTCGGGGACGATCCCAAGAGAGTTAACAAACTGCTCAAGTTTGGCAGAGGTTGATTTCTTTGGAAACCATTTTTCAGGAGCTATTCCACCAACAATTGGGAAGCTCAAGAATTTGGTTCTCCTTCAGCTGAGGCAGAACGAACTGTCTGGTCCTATTCCATCGAGCCTCGGCTACAGCAGAAAGCTTCAAAGACTGGTCTTGGCTGATAACAAGCTCTCTGGATCAGTGCCATCGACATTCGGATTCCTTTCAGACCTGTTTCTTATCACTCTTTACAACAATTCGCTATCAGGGCCACTACCAGAATCCCTTTTCCATCTTAAAAACCTTAGCATCGTCAACTTTTCTCACAACCGGTTAAGTGGTAGCATTGCTCCCCTTACCGGTTCTAATTCGTTAACCGTTGTAGACTTAACCAACAATAGTTTCTCAAATAACATCCCATCTCAGCTAGCCATGTCTAGAAACCTGATACGTGTCCGCCTCGCGCAACTTTCTCACCGGCAACATTCCTTCTGAGTTCAGCCAACTTAAGGATCTTCAATTTCTTGATTTATCATTCAACAACCTGACAGGGGAGCTACAAACCGAGCTTTCAGGCCTGACGAAGCTTGGCCACCTTATGCTTAGCAATAATCGTTTCTCCGGGACAATTCCCACGTGGTTAGGTAGCATACAAGAACTTGGTGAACTAGATCTTTCATCCAATACCTTCAGTGGAAGTATACCATCAGAACTTGGGAACTGTTCAAGATTGCTCAAGCTCTCTCTACATAGCAACAGACTATCAGGTCCCATCCCACCAGAGATTGGAAATCTCAACTTCTTAAACGTCTTAAACCTTCAGAAAAACAATCTCTCCGGTTCCATCCCCTCCACAATTCAGCAGTGCAAGAAGCTCTATGAACTCAGACTTTCAGAAAACGGCCTAACCGGTCCCATACCGCCCGCGATAGGCACACTCAGCGAGCTACAAGTCATTTTAGACCTGAGTTTCAACCACCTTTCAGGCGAAATCCCATCATCAATAGGAAACCTTGTGAAGCTAGAAAGACTGAATCTTTCCTTCAATCAACTACAAGGAAAAGTTCCAGCTTCACTAGGGAAGCTATCCAGCCTCCACAGGCTTAATCTGTCGAGCAATCATCTCCAGGGCCAGCTCCCACCTACTTTTTCAGTATTCACACTAAGCTCTTTCCTCGGCAATGATAAGCTATGCGGCCCACCACTAGTTTCTTGTTCGGAATCATCGGGACACACGAGAAAATGGCTGTCAGAATCTCAAGTTGCTGGAATCATAGTGGCCATTGTGTTCACCTCCACTTTGATATGCTTGTTTCTGCTGTACATCATGCTGAGGATATGGTGGAATTGGCGAAAAGTTGCCATTTCTTGCTCCGAAAACGGTGGATCAGATCACAAAAATGAAGAGGAAGAATGGGTTTACAGAGAAGAGATCATCAAGACATGTGATCATCACTTCTGGAGCTCCAACTCCATGGCATTGATGCCTCCACAAGCCAAGCAAATGTCTGATGCAACATGCATTTTTCACTTCAAGTTGAGCTCACCTAGCACTAAGAAATACAATGGTTTGAGTTTGAGCCTTTTTCTACTGCATCTAAATCTTTGTAGTTGTTCATGTTTTTGCAAGATTTGTTCTCCACTCTTTGATGATCACAGATTTTTATTTTTTATTTTTATTTTTTGTAATTGTTGATGCATAGCAAAGAATCTAGACACTGATTTTTCAACTGCATTTATAGAATAATAGGATGTTGTCTGATCAGAAGAAAAGCTGCTAAATTTGCTGCATAAGTGTTCTACTTAAGGCAACGGTATCTGTAATAAAACAGCCATGCTTTAATTCTAACTTTAAAGTGTATTTTGGTAGAAACATTATTTGTAATAATACAGTAATTAGATTTTAATTTTTTTTTTTTTTTTTTTGGTTTCTTTTGCATGATTTTGATTTTTCGTTGAATTGATCATATTGTTATGAAAAAGAATACCAAAAATACTAATTTTTAGTGAAAATTAAGTTAACAATAAAATATCTAGGAGTGAAGAATTTTTTGATGTAAAATATAATAACTTACTATGTAAAGCCAAGTCCCTTTAAAATACACACTAAAAGAAAATATGATATTAATAACAAGTGACTATAAATATCTAATTGTATTTAGTGACAACTACTACTTTGTACATATTTTTATAATGAATTAATTCATGTTAATAATAACTTTTATAAAAATAATAATGATTATTAAAATCATGAAATTTCTTATTGTATCAAAATAAACAATTTTAAAATTATCACTTGATGTTTTTTGTCACTAATTTTTTATTCCTTGCAGTGACATAATTTCAAATTGTAATTACAGTTTGTAATATACATAAAATACTCTTTTTTTTCCTTAATTGTATCAAAAAATGGATGTAAAAAATTTGTCTTTGTCCAAGATAAATTCGATCTTGCAAGGCCGTTTACAAGGTCTGATAAGGATGAATTGAAGACCAAATTTATTATCATGGTATACTATAAGAAATGATGATATGCTAATAATATATCGAGTCTTGGATATAAAATTTGATAATTTATTCGATTTTGGAGGTGTGATATAATAATTCATAGATAAACAATAATGGAAATTATTAATTTATTTTATCAATTTTATATTTTATTTAATCGGGCCTTATTAATCATTTGCCCCGCATATAAGAGTAAACGATCTTTTTTTTTTTTTTTAACATATAATGAAATTATAAATTTAAAAGTATGCCCAAATAAAAACAAAGTTGTGACTCTTTTCACCCTAAGTCCTGCAATTATATTATTTTTATATTTTATTTCAAATAAAAAATATGACCTTTTATTATAGTTGATTACTACTATTAAAAGTGAATAATCGTGGCAGATACTAATTAATTATGATTGTGTAGCAACCATTTAGTTATCGTTTCAGCAAATAAGATCAAATCATAGCCACCAATGAAGTATATTTTAGTTGGCGAAGTAGAGACCTCATGATTTTAGAAGTTTTGGGTTCAAACCCGCCCTTATACGTGGGAGGTCGTTTCTACTTAATAGTAGGGAATATATTGATATCTGATAGAAATGATTGTAATCCATTTATTTTAATTAATAATAATTCATCGTTCTTATTTAAAAAAAAAAAAGATCAAATCATAGCCAAAATTAGAAATCATGATAAATAATTCGACTATAACTAAATCATGACAAATATTTATCCACTATTATCATTTTTATATCATAAAAAGGTAAATTATACTTTATTTTTTCACAGGACTCTTTTACATTTTTTTATTAACAAGGAATAAATTGTATTTAACCCAACTTTCTTACATCATAGTCAATTATTTAATTAAAGTTACCTTGTCAACATCCCTTTCCTATTCTTTACTACCTAATTGTCTTTACACCAAATTTTTGTAATGAAAATAGGGGCCAACTCTACGCTTTCATTCACATGGGATAAGGAATTCATTATTTTAACTTTCTATTTTAGGAAATTAAAATGGTCTAAAAATCGATAAAAGGCGTCATATTTAACTCCCACAAAATTAAAAATAATTAGACATTTTTAATCCAACTTTAAGTTTTTGTCAAAAAAAAAAAAAAAAAAAAAGAAACAGCAAGAACACATGCAGTATGCGTGTTCATTTGCTTGATTGCTTACAGAACATATTACACGTGTTTTTGTAATTATAGGACTAAATGTGTCAAGTCTTTTTAATTTTGCAATCATAATAAAAATCTAATAAAATAGAAGATTAAAAGTATTGAACTCGTATTTGATGAGACTAAAAATATAATTTGCTTAATATATATATATATATATATATATATATATATATATATATATTGTTACTTCATGAATAGATGTTTGCTGCCAAATCCAAGAAAAATCAAGTGTATGAAATAAAAACACTAACCTCTCAGAAAACAGCGAATTAAGGACACTCACACAAAAAAGAGGAGTGCCTTAATTACTACAACTTAGTTTGTGCAAAATATGGCCGTATTGCTCACAACATTATCGCAACCGGATGGAAGTTTTTGCACGTTACATCAGACTCCACACTCCAAACAAAAACCACGTCCCTTCACAACTATGTAATAAAAACACAAATTTCTTACACTTAAACACGCATTAAACACAGCAAAACACGACATACAATACCTCGTAAAACATACGTGAAATCAAAAATTCAAGTCATATGATAAGAGTTTTTGCACATTTCTTGCAACTTAAAAGGTAAGAAGATTGAAACATGAGATATTGCTAAATGGAGGAAGAGAGATGAGGAGGCAATGGAATGGAGGCTCCTTATTGGAAGTAGGGTTTCTTTCTTGTGCCTTTTCATAGGGAGTTGCATTAATAATATGTCCAGTTGCTGGAACATACATATGTTTAATGATGCTGAGGTTTATGGGCAAACGGGCAAGTGTTTCTTTCTCATTGGGCAGCCAAGTTGGCTTGCCCGTGCTGCATCAACTGTCTCTATTTTTTATGTTTTATCTTGTCTTCCTTCAAGGACGTTCTCTCCTATTCCGTGTGTGTACACTTTTGCTCGGGTCAAATCAATTGATGGGTCGGATCTGATTTTTCGTTTTTTTTTTAACCCTAAACTCAAATTTTCTCATCCATCTTGTCCCTTTTTTTTATAATTTTTTCTCTTTTAAGAAAAAGAACAGTAAATTTTATTTTTATGACTATTATGATGTGTTCATAATTTTACAATTTTTCTGCACAGTTTTCAAGATTTTGCAATTTTTTTAATATTTATTAACTTCAACATATTCTAGAAATAAAACTTTCATATTGTAAATAACTGCTATATACAATAAATCAACAAATTATTATTAAAATAAATTAATGCCCACATTAGTGGAGCTGGAGCTCATGATCTTAATTTCGACAACTAAAATAAGGCTCATTGGTTGAATGTTTCGATCTGGTTTGATTCATGATCGTATATGCAAATCTTATCCCATCGGCTTTAACGGATGTTTTTCATTCTTCACCCAGTCCAGGCCGACAACGAAAGTCTAGCACTAAGTTCAATCTCCCGCGACAACTACATGAATGATGAATTTACCCGCCAACTATAAACGGTATAGAAGATTCACTTCGCGCATACACCGAAAACACAGCATAGTCACACCCCAACTAAATATCAAGGCATACATAATTAAATGAATTAAATATTATTTTGGCCGAAATAAATACTTTAAATTGTATTTTTATGACTATCATGTATTTTTTTTTTTTTTTTTACAATTTTTCTACTTCCTTCCTGAGATGTTTGTGAATTTCTTTTTATATTTATTAACTCAAAACATGCGCTAAAAATAAAATTTTAAGATATGCCAATAACTATTATTGCAATAGAACCAACAAAAAATTATTAAAGTAGATTAATGTCCACGTATTAGTGGAGTTGTAACTCATGACATCAATTCCGACAATTAAACTACGCCTTACTGGTGATGAAACATGATTACTTTTTTTTTTATTAATTACTGTAAATAAATCAAAATACTCATATCAATGCATGAAACAATACATCTGTTTAATCAATACATCAATATAACTAACAAAGTATAACTAACAACGATAAATAAATTATAATTCATGTAAAATGAGAAAAATACACATATTTTATGGGATATGAGTAGGGCTAGCAATTAGATCCGGACCCGACAAGATCCGCCTGGACCCGCTCCTAATGGGGCAGGTCCGGGTCCAAAAAATTAAGAGTTGAGCACGTAATGGGACCTAAGAACTACGACTAGGCCGGGTTTGGGGCAGGATCTGCCCCGAAATAATTAATTAATATGTATATATATATATATATATATATATTATTTTTATTTTATTTTGATAGAATGAATACTAACAAAATATTATATCAATTTATTTGTTTATACTTAGGTACTTGTTCAACAATTGATGAAATAAAAAATTGTTCTAAAATACTTAACGAAGAAGAAGTTGTTAATAATGTATAATTATAATAAATTGTTTGGATTGTTTTGTTATAATTTCATTTGTGTTATAAACTTAGAAAATTTTAAGTTTATTAGCCTATCACTCATAATACAATAGAAGAAACAATATATGAATTCTTTCCAAATCTCTTTTCTTATTCTTGCAAAAGCTTACTTACAATTACAAATAAATTACATAGTGGAATTTAATTATAGACCACCAAAATTATGGTTATACATTGTACAAATAAATATTATAATTACAATACATTATCGAGGATACAAAAGGATATTAGGCATCATGAGGGAATACCAAGAGGTGTATGCATTCATATATACATGTATTTATAATAATTTGTACTTGAGAATTTATTTTTTAAACTTGAATATTTGAGTTAGACCGTAAATAATTTTTATTTGTAATTAATATGTTAAATTTTTTTCATATATATATATATATGTATATGTTTGTAAAATAAATAAAAAAATATAAATAATCGAATCTAGAGAGTTGGACCCATCCCGATGAATTTTGTACCGGAACAGGGCAGGGAGGGGCGCGGCTTTAAAATAATCGGGGCAGGGCGGGGCCCAAATCCTTCGCAGAGTTGGCGGGGCAAGCCCCGGGTCCACCCAAACTTATTTTTGAAAAATATTACTTAAAAATAAAGATTTGAGATATAGGAAATGTAGGGAAAAAAACTTTATATTTGCAAAGGATTGATTCGGTCTTTTCGTTTACGGTTAGTAGATTTAGTAGATGATATAGAAGCATATATAGATTTATGCTTTAAGGGTTTTTTTTTTTTTTTTTTCCTCAATCTACAAATCTGGTTTTCTGAAGTTGACAGGTTCTCTCTCTGTTTATCTATATCAAGGTATGTATAGGTGAATCTATGTGTTTTGCATGATCAAATTTTGTTTTTGTGTATGCTGTGGTGGCTTCTGGTTCTGTACTATGAATCTTGCAAGTGGAATCAGGCATTGGAATTTCTGGTTTTCAGGATTGCGAGCTGTTGTAGGATTAGATTTTTGTTTATGTTTTTGAGAAGGGACAGGTTTCAGTTGAATTTTATTGTTGCAATGTCAGTCCTTTGCAGGTTTGTTCCTTAGGAGATTACTGAGGAATTAGTTCTCACATTGTCAGATACAATGGCATCGAGATTTTGGACTCAGGTCAGTTTTAGTTTTGTATCACATTGGATTGGATTATAGTTTTCTATTTCCTCATTCAATTTTTATATTAGACTTGTTAATGCATTATTGTTGTCATATTTATTTTTGAATTCTGCACTTTGATTTGGGAATTGTTTGTATTCTGGCATTAACTTTGATTTGGTAGCTGGAACCTGAAATGTGGTCGTGATTTTTAGTCGTATAAGGGATTATGCAATGATTCTATTTCTACACCTGTGCTGACACTGATGCTTGCAATGAGTTTAGAGCTGGAAAGGGGATTATGGTGCAAAATTTGTGTGTTTCCGGGTTGAAGGTCTATCTTTCTACTTATCACTATATAAATTTTTAATTCTTTGGTCTATAGGGTGATAGTGATTCAGAGGAGGAAGACAGTGACTATGACGAGCAAGAAGACAGTGTCCCAGTGGAGACAACCACGGCTACGGCTGCTAGCAGATACTATTCGGGCAATGCTAGTGACAGTGATGACTCTGAGGGGCAGAAGCGTGTTGTCCGTCGTGTCAAGGACAAGCGGTTTGATGAGATGTCTGCTACTGTTGATCAGATGAAAAATGCCATGAAGATCAATGACTGGGTCAGTCTGCAGGAGAGCTTTGAGAAGATTAACAAGCAATTGGGGAAGGTCATGAGGGTTATAGAATCTGACAGAGCTCCAAACCTTTATATTAAGGCTCTTGTAATGTTGGAGGATTTCTTGAATCAGGCCTTGGCCAATAAGGAGGCAAAAAAGAAAATGAGTAGTAGTAATGCCAAGGCGTTGAATTCAATGAAGCAGAAATTGAAGAAGAACAATAAACAATATGAGGATTTGATTAACCAATACAGAGAGAAGCCTGAACTCTTTGAGGAAAAGGTTGAGGATGAGCAAGAAGCCGAGGACGAGGATGAGGATGAAGATGGGGATGATTTTGACGAGGACCCCGCGACTTTGGAATCTGAGGAGAGTGAGGATGACGAAGAAACAGGAAAGGAGGGTGCTGGGGGTGGCTCTGGATGGAGAAGATGTTGAGCAAGAAAGATAAGATGATAGATAAGCAATTCAAGGACCCTAGCCAAATTACATGGGACATTGTAAATAAGAAGTTTAAGGAAATTGTTGCTGCTAGGGGTAGGAAGGGGACAGGCAGACTAGAGTTGGTTGAGCAGCTCACTTTCTTGACGAGGGTGGCCAAGACCCCTGCTCAGAAGCTTGAAATTCTTTTCAGTGTTGTCTCAGCACAGTTTGACGTTAATCCTAGTCTGAGCGGTCACATGCCGATCAATGTGTGGAAACAGTGTGTTTATAATTTGCTTGCCATACTTGACATATTAACACAGTACTCAAATATTGTTGTTGATGATATGGTGGAGCCTGATGAGAAGGAGACCCAAAAAGGAGCTGATTTCAATGGTACAATTAGGATATGGGGTAATTTGGTAGCCTTGTTGAAAGAGTAGATGTGGAATTTTTTAAGAGCCTTCAAGTTATTGATCCACATACCCGTGATTATGTTGAGAGGCTTAGGGATGAGCCCATGCTTTCAGTTCTTGCTCAGAATGTCCAGGAATATTTGGAAAAGATTGGGGATTACAAGGGTGCTTCAAAGGTGGCTTTAAACGTGTTGAACTCATATATTATAAGCCACAGGAGGTGTATGATGCTATGAGGAAATTAGCTGAGCAGGAGAATGGAGGAAGAGAACTGGAGTCTGGAGAAGAAACAAAAGCTGTGGAAGAAAGTAGGCGCCGCCTGCATTTGTTGCAATTCCCGAGTTGGTACCACGCAAACCTACATTTCCAGAGAATAGCAGGACATTGATAGACATCCTTGTTTCACTCATTTACAAGTCTGGTGATGAACGGACAAAGGCTCGTGCAATGCTTTGTGATATATACCACCATGCAATCTTGGATGAGTTTTCAACATCCCGTGACTTATTGCTTATGAGCCATCTTCAGGACAGTATTCAGCACATGGATATTTCTACCCAAATACTTTTCAACAGATCTATGGCACAGCTTGGTTTATGTTCATTCAGGGTGGGCCTTGTTGCTGAAGCCCAAAGTTGCCTGTCAGAACTATATTCTGCTGGCAGGGTGAAGGAATTGCTGGCACAAGGTGTCTCCCAAAGCAGATATCATGAGAAGACTCCGGAACAGGTATTGCTGTTTATTCATGACTCAGCACATTGCATACTTTTTATGAAATTACTATGTCAAAATCAACTACATTTACTAGTTTATCAGCTTTTTGCTGCATGATATCTGATTTGGAAGCCACCTCAATTTCATAAACATGCAAAATGTAAATGCTATTCTAAAATGTTTTGAATCATCTATAGCTATTTCTTTACATATCTATGAATGGAAAAAAGAAAAGAGAAAAGGAGATTGTACAAGCAACTTTTTTACAAGGTTGTGGTTGTTATCTTAGCTGCTCATCACCGTTGTTGAGATCTATCTGGCTCTAAGAGTTCCTTCTTTTAGTTTTAATAGCATTATAATAACAAATTATTCAAATGTGCAGGAACGACTGGAGAGAAGGCGACAGATGCCTTACCACATGCATATAAATCTTGAGCTTCTTGAAGCTGTACATTTGATTTGTGCTATGTTACTGGAGGTCCCTAACATGGCAGCCAATGTACATGATGCAAAACGCAGGGTCATAAGCAAAACATTCCGAAGGTTGCTTGAAGTGAGTGACCGCCAAACGTTCACCGGTCCTCCTGAAAATGTCAGGGACCATGTAATGGCTGCCACAAGGGCACTCAAACAGGGTGATTTTGAGAAGGTCTTCAATGTTATCAAATCTCTTGACGTCTGGAGGTTGCTTCGCAACAAAAATAACGTTCTTGAGATGCTGAAAGCTAAAATCAAGGAAGAGGCTTTGAGGACCTACCTTTTTACATATTCCTCTTCATATGAATCCCTCAGCCTTGAACACCTGGCCAAGATGTTTGACCTCTCAGATAGTCAGACTCATAGCATCTTGAGTAGGATGATGATCAATGAGGAGCTCCACGCAAGTTGGGATCAACCAACCCGCTGCATTGTCTTCCATGATGTAAAGCACACTAGATTGCAAGCTCTGGCTTTCCAGCTGACGGAGAAAGTCACAATCCTTGCAGAAACAAACGAGAGAGCAATTGAGGCACGCATTGGTGGCGGTGGATTGGAGGGTCTCCCTCCTAGGCGTAAAGATGGGCAAGATTACGCCGCAGCAGCTGCTTCTGGTGGAGGTAACAGGTGGCAGGAGTTCTCATTTTCACAAGGCCGGCAAGGCGGCGGTGGTGGTAGAACTGGATATAATGCGGGTGGTGGCCGAGCATTGAAGGACAGAACGGCTCGATATGGTGGTCACCATGGCTCACGACATCAAGAGGGGCCGGGCCGAACCTACCAGTCGGCTTCAGCAGGCAGGAGTGGTCAGGTGGATGCTTCAACCCGAATGGTTAACCTCAACAGGGGAGTTCGGGCTTAGTTGAGGAAAACGAATTTAGCATTTAGTTTCTTTATTTAAATTCTTTCTGTTCTATGAAATTTGTCCGCAGTACAGCAGAAAGGGTGTTGTATTGCTGAAATTTTGATCGCGAGTAATAATTATTGTTATGTTTGCGCCACTAAAACTGAATTTTTAGTGCTCTTGTTTTTTTTAGATTTTATGAGATATCTTATTTTATAAATAAACTTTTAGTAATGACAATTTTGTAGTTCAAAGATGTTTGTTAAAATTTTAACAGAATAAGTTCGGAGCTTTTTTTTTTCCTCCCTAAAAGAGCTTATAATTTTTAACATATTATCTTTTGATTTTATTAACTCATTCTTTTGAAAAAAAACTATAAAATATTTTGTAAAATTTTTATCTTACCAGCCTTTATGACACACTGTTTCTATGTGTATATTATAAATAATTTTTTATATTTTATAATATATTATAATTAAAAACAAAATATATAAACTAACAAATTACATTTCGAAGAAAAAATAAAGAAATGAAAATTAATTTAAGATATTATTGACACAACAAAATTGATGTAGCGATGTTAAATAAGGTGGAGTCATTTTTGTAAATTACAATATTGTAACAAATTACAATAAATTTGATGGGTGTCGAGACCACTAAAAAAAATTTCTACTGGCAGTCTTGTAGGAGTGGCGAATAGGGTCAAATCCTCATGGACTGGGGTTAAGTCTTTTTCTTCGAAAATGAAATTAAAGAAGGGGGGAGTTTTGGTTATATTAAGTAAAAGAATAAAGAAACACATAATTAGATAGAATGAACTAATATAAGAGAAAGCTTTTCGATTAAAGTTTAGTTCATGCTTAATTCCCTTTAGTCGATCATTGATGCAAATGTAACAATCGTTAAAATAAATAGATCAGTTATGGTCATTGGTACGACCTAACAATCTTACCTTTCATTACTTGTCGTCAGCCAAGGAACGTCCGTTGGCTAATTCCCTAATCAATAAATAGCCCTAGGAACATCCATAGGATTTAATTTATCAACAGTATTAGAATTTAAAAAGGTCTGACCCTAACCAACAAATTCCTACGAGGATTATTAGATCATGCATTCCCCATAATAATAACCACTTCCACATGATTAATCATACTATATTGCTATTAGTTATCGAACTAAACAAACAATTACGGATTTATAAAGTTCAATTAGCTAAGCAAACCTTCTTGATAATGAACAATTGACCATGTAATTCATAAATCAGATGTTTGTAATAAAAGTACAAAGATAACATGAATACCGGTTTTAACGAAAGTATTAAGCACAAGTTAGATCTCACAACAAATTAGGAATCAAGCAATCACATAACTTTAACTGAAAAATAAAAACTTAGCCTAACATGCTAATGGAAGAACACACTAAAAAGTGGAATTCCATTAGCAAAATAGAATAGAACTAAAATAGATTAAAAGATGAACATAAAACATAAGATAAAATGAGATAAGAAATAAGATGTGAGATGCCTCCTATTTATACTAATAGCACCTCATGAACCTAGACACAAAAGAGGGTAGGTTCAAGGTCATTCCTAAAAAGTTAACATTTTGATAAATCCCTTACATTCATGCTAACTTTCCACTCTAGAATTCTATTAAGATCAATCAGCAAATGTCCTTTCCTTCTAGCAAAATCCGAGTTTCTTTAAGGCAAGGTTGACCGCGGCACTAAGCATGCCCACACTAAGCATAGGCACGCATAGTCGTGTCACAATTTATCTTCCTTTCTTCAAATGTCTTCAAATACTCTTTTTAGCTTCAAGTAGCCATCTTTACTTCTAATTATGCCTTATATACTGAAAATGTAATAAAGTCATAAGATTTAAAAGTATTTTTAGTCCAAAAAAAGACATTATTACCATAAAAACATGATAAATTGTGCACTAATCAAATTACACAACAATATTGTAACAAATTATAATATGAAGATGGATAAAAATAGTTTGACCAAAAATGAATTATTCGACCTGAATTCAGTAACAAGTCAATTGAAACTAAATATGAATTTTTATATATTTACTTGTTGATACCAACAAATTTGATAAATTTTAATTAATAATGAATTTGTATTTTCGACAAAAAAACTTTAAAAATACTAAATATAATTTTTTAAACTATAATAAATTTACGTGTGATCACACCAAACATAAAGCAATGACTGATGATCCCCAAGTCATTTAGTTCAAAAACCCTGAATTTTTTCTTTATAAAAGCCATTTTTTACGTTGGGTACTACGTTGTTTATTTATTTCTTCGAAATAGCTTTACTCTTTTTCTTTGAGCACCTAATGAGCTTTTTAATTGCAAAAAGCTGAGATAGATCAAGCTTAAACTCAGGTTCAGTCAAATCTTCAGGAAAAAATTGCTAACAGTTTCACTAGATTGGTTTTCTAACTAAATTTAATTAATACAAAAATAAAATAATAAAATATATTAAAAATATCAAATGCCTTGAACTTGATTCAGCTAATTACGTTCATGTCAGCTCAATTAGATTAATAATCAAAGTAAATTCAAACATGACATTTAGGCTAGATAATAATTCAAACCTGAACAATGATGTGCTCGACTCAAGTTGAATCGTTTACAACCCTAATGAACATGTGTTCTTGAATCCAAGGGAGTGAAGAAAAATTCTATCTTTGACAAGTTAAAGAAGGCATGCTTCATGAAATTTCCTGCGTCCGTCCATCGTTGCATTCCTATGATCAGCCTTTGCATAAGATACAAATACACAGATCATCTAGAAGTCAGATATTTCACAAAATTGCAAGTGGTAATCGAATAAAGCTACTTTCTTTCGGTACAAAGGACATAAATTTAATTACATACAAGAAAATAACAGCAGACTGTAATTGTTAGAGCGCAAGAAGAAAGCGGATAAACAAGACAATTAGACGGGTTTGATTTGTCTATGTTCCTGTTTAACTTTCTCCAATAGTTTCGATTCCAGCAGCAAACGAGCATGTTCACGATGTGCTTCTCGTACTTCTGTCATAAGACGTGTTATCTGCAGAACAAGCGCCAAATATTTGTCACTTATAGGACGGAAGAGAAACACGAACTGAAACGATCTTTCACATACAACAATTCTTGACTGGAAACTTTATACGGTGCCAACTACATGAGAAAATCCGCACAAGTCTTAAGATTCACTCTGGCAGTTTGTGCAATTATTATCTAATAACTATTCTTAGACAATAGTATATTATGCTCTCGAAGACACTCGGGTAGTGCATTTTCAAATTCAAAATTCAAACAAAAACAAAAATGTCAAAAGCACCGACAGTAATAATTTCAAGTACCTTGGCATTGAGTTCTTCATCCATCTTCTCATACTCCTGGCATCTAAATTTCAAAAGAGATGATACACGAGCGTCTAAGTAACAGTATTTAGATCAAGAACAGACAAAAGGCCGAAAATATTAAGCTTTTGTTTTTGTAATTACTGAGGCAATAAGTCTATGATATAAGACTTACCGAGCACGGAGCTTTTGGTTTTCTTGAATTATGTGAGCAGCCTCTTGGCATTCCAACTGTTTTGCAGGATCAACAGCATGCTATATGAAAGGAAAATCGATATCAGCAACAGATTCTTCATGTCAAGGATGACTTCCATAAGAAAAAATAAAAACTAATAATGATATGATGGAGTCGACAGAAATGGTCCAAAGAGGGGATTATTTAAGTGTTTAGAATGACATATTGATGGGTCTTTGTAGATTTCATTGAGATTGACAAGCATCTCTTTGCTTTATCTAGTTTGGAATTACAACTTTTGACCTGTTGAATTTCAGATAGTACAAGGACTATGCTACTTGGGAAAAAAAAAAGGCTTTTAGATCCAATGTGTGTTGGGTGAACCAAGTTTGGAGTTTCCTACCGA
This sequence comes from Sesamum angolense, assembly GCA_034509725.1. Lineage (NCBI taxonomy): Eukaryota > Viridiplantae > Streptophyta > Magnoliopsida > Lamiales > Pedaliaceae > Sesamum > Sesamum angolense. The sequence continues at coordinate 3,494,423 of JACGWL010000009.1, read as the reverse complement.
ATGCCAATATTTTAGATGGATTTATGCAAAACAAGAAGGATCAAGGTATTCTTATTAGAATACCAATTTTGATGTGTAATCAGCATAATAAATGACAAAAAGCACCTGAACTTCTCCACCATGAGCCCCATCAACTGTTCTGGACTCAGTGGCTACCATCTTCTTCACTCTTTCAGGCCCTACGCCATCATTTGCTTTCCTTTTGAGAGGTGCTCCTGTGAAATATAGGCGCAGTATATTTAAAGTCAAACAACAAGCTTCAAGACTCAAGTCATTCATACCCTTCACAGACTCACTTAAGAAATTAAAAGATTGACGAAAGCTGAGGCATGAACGATTTCAACTTCTTACCTTGGGAATTTCGATGAGAGGAAGTTACAGGGATTCCAGGTGTCGCTGCCACATGATTCAGTGAAATACTTGCTTCACAGTGACTAGCTGGAGCAGCAGAAGATGCTTTTTGCAGCAGTCACACCTGAGGAATCTCTACCCAGCAAAACAGGCTGATACACACCATGAACTTGTCTAGAATCCTTAGCCAAATGTGGCATCATGGTTGGTTGAGGTTTTTTCTTAACTTGATAACCAATGAGTCCACAATGATAATCCCTGCCAAACTTCAAAAACGCACATAAGCATATTTTAATCGCATCCCTTGCATGAGCCACAAATACAGCATATCCACTGTAAATGATACAACAGTAGAAATTAGACAAACTAGAAAGCTCTAGTCCCTAGCTTACAAGGAGTTCAAACTGGGGGGAAAACAGAAAAATGTCATCTCAAGTCACATTTTTTCCTGTTGAAAGCCAGATAGATAGGATGGAAGTAACTTTTTATCTCCTTTTTCTTCCCAAGTAAATCACTAACCAGTATTCTTGTGTCATTTTTTCAAGCGGGTTTCAAGCTTTTGGAAAACTGGGGTTTTCTCAAAGTCTTGTTTGTTGTGGGAAGGCTCAATAAAATTTGCTTCCAAAACCCCTGCAATGCCCAGTAGCAAGTGATCAACACTAAGTTGATGCCATTCAGGACAAAGATGCAAAGACACGGCAATGTACCGAATTCTTACCCACAACCCCTCTGCCTCTGCTGTCAGAGTACGTTACGACATGCCAAAATGGCTGCAAAGAGATGGGGAAAAAGATGAGATGTAGGGATGTAAAAAACACAAGTGATGCAACATGTTTTTCATTTATTCTGTGAGGTAAATTTTTCTCCTGTATGGGAGGCCTGAGGACCTGGACCAATCTTTTGCCATCAGTTCACAACAAAACTTAACTACGTCATCATTATCTCATGGGCTCCATTATCTTTGATACACCAAAGACCCACGGGCTAGGGGCTCACATGGTCACGATGGCCTCCACTAGCAACTACTTAACATGTGTTCTTATGATGCGAAAATTATGAACCAATTAGCAGGAGGAGCCAATTATACCCACTTATAAACAATGGACAATTTCCTTCCACAACATATGTGGAATGTGACAATCACCTCCCATTGGAGGAGTGACATCCTCATCACATCCCAGTACACATTAGTGGGGCATGTCACCAGGTCAGCTCTTATATCATTTTATTCTGCTCCAAGCCCACAGGGTGTGGCCCCAAAAGATCTACTATAATAGGCTTGCGAGCAACTACTCATTTGTATTCGCTTAACGAAAATGGTTAGTTGCTTGATGAGTTTGTCATTCCAGAGTCTTGCTTATGGATTCCCGTCGTCTGGCCAAGAGCAGGACAAACTAGTACTGCTGGCATTTAAGGTCCAGACAGATGTGAACTGGGCATAGTTGTTAGCCTAGAGCCATGGCACACGGCGCGATGCACGCCTTTCTAAAGCATGGCACATAGTTATAATAATGAATTATATGTTCATAAGTCTAACTATTTTCACATGCACAAATAATTAAATAAACACTAAATCATTTTAATCAATCATACATACCTGTTAAGAGTTATGGATTTTTGTGTTCTTCTCAATCTAGTAAGGATAAATACGTTGTGGTGGTCTTGGAGCAGCAAGGAATGTGACAAGAACGTCACATGTTCAGTGGGGGTAACTAGCATGAGGAAACTGGAATGGTTGATAAGTAGGTATAATGGACTCATCTAGCAAGTCGGGTTAATCATTTTGGAAAAGCGAGGCAACGACAAAGTAATTGCTACGGGTTTGGAATCTCGCCCCTTCATGTTCCTTCTACACTCCAACATCACCACTAATACAAGTTCATGTCCTAGGCGCAAGGGATGGCAGCCCACAAAGGGGACTCCAACATGAGGGACTCTGCTATCACTATTATGCACTCGTCCCGCTTTGCAAAATGGCTAAATTCCTAAAGAAATCTATTTACTCTTATTTTCCTCCCCAACAATTGTGAATTTCAAAATCTTTATTTTCAGTAAAATATCAGCGTATACAAATAAACAGAGTGATATTGCAACATGATTCAATTGGCAGCTAATGTAAAGCAACGACAGATGGCTTTTAAACATGCAAAAATTACTCTTCAAGCTATTCATTGCCCAAAATCAGTAACATTTTAAACTAATCAAGCTAAGGAAAATATCATCATTCAAATATATAAATAGAGTATACTTGCTGTATGAAGGAAAAATTAACTTAAAGATCATCATTAAATGCACCAAAAGACCGAAAAAGTGATTGACCAATGCAAAACCAACATCAGGTAAACAGAATTAACTCAAGATACATGCCCAATAGAAAGAGATAAGCAGCAAGAGTTAGTTTGAGTGGTTGGTTGGAGTACATGTTGAGCATGTTTTGGGCAATTAGTTATTAAAAATTTAAAATTAGTCATGACAAATGGTGTTATCATCTAGAAGTGATTGTTTTCACTTGGGAAGACCAAGAACTTCTCTTGCTTGTGAAACCATATTGAAATGGTCTGTAGAGATAATATGAAAAGAGTAATGAATTAAGTAAAAGCACTCACCAGTATCAATCTATTCTTGTGGTAGACATTAAAACCATGTATATTCACTGCTGGAGCTTCCTTAAGGAACCCAATTGTCGTGATGACTGAACCCTGCAACGGCAAAGCCAGATGACAAATATCCAAAATAAGTTCCCCATCATAATCTAACAGCTACCACCGAAAGCCAATTATTGAACTTAAAGGTACTGTGCAAAAGTATATGGATATATGTGCAATGGTCAAAACTTCTCTCCAAGTTCAGAAAAAGGCAGTCAAAAGTGATTGTAAGTCTCTATCATTTCTCCACCTAATTGATATTAGTTGATGCAGAAAGACTACTTCATACCTGCTTCTTGGCATAGCACCATGTAGCAATTAAGTTAAAAGTTCAAAGGTCAAGGCATTCCAAAATTATAGTTCTCAAGCTCTCATCTTTGTGTATGCCCACATACTTTCTAAAGTCAGCATAAACACGCTGGTACTTATGTAGCATTCATGTATATGCATCTATACCTACAAGCATTTGTAATATCTGTACCCATTTCATGTTTCTCCATAAGACACTGCCGAAACAAACCCCTACCTCCACGTTTTGAGGTTTGTACAAGATGAATTCCGGAAATTTAAGATCATTTGCAATGTTATGATACTCAACGACTCTTCCACGCAATAATATGATGAAGTTCTGGAACTCGCAAGTATAAAATAGATAAATATGCCTGCAGAGAAGACCAAGTATTATCAAGCGTGAATTTTTGTGTTCAAACTTATGCAAAGATAACTGAATGCAGCAGACACTAACACGGAGTGAATAGTGAAGACGGTTAGCAAGATGTTGTTCACTTGCTTCCATCCGAGAAGAAAGTTTTGCAGATTTGTTGCCCTTCCCCGATATGCATATATCCTATAACAAAGAATTAAGAGAACCTGATCATCAAAATCTAATGCAATATGATGACCCAGTAAGAAAGAAACACATAACCAAACAACAGAAATAAATCTTATGATGGCAGTAATTTAGCAGACATCACAAACCTCCGGATCTGAGTCAAAATCGAGCTCCATTTTCCCTTCATCGTTATGCCATAAATTGTAGACTATTATCTTGGTACCATGACGGCCAATGTCATCACACTGCAACATGGGATGACAACATTACTTGAAAGGAAACGTGTGAATCCAGACAAAACCTAGCAGGTGTCATAGATATAATGGAAACAAACTCCTTATAATATCTTCTTTTCAAGGAAAAAAGTTATACTCCTTATAATGGAAACAAACTCCTTATAAAATAAAAGAGGAAACTAGCTCCCTGTAAGTTATACACACTTGCTTCAGAAGTTCAGCTTCTGTGGTAAATGGAGACCACTGCAACAAGATAGATAGATTACTCTGAAGTTGTTGGTCACTGTGTAATGTCTTCCATGTGCGACTATGTTTGTCGAACTCATAATCAACCTGCATAAATGCAAAGAGGACGGAGCTTTAAATGCTCAACACATAATACAATCCCAAATACACTTCATAAGACATGATAAGATAAAAGCATTCTTAGACTTGGGAAAGGAGAAAAATTGAAATAAAAAGGAATGCAATCATTCAATGAAATTGTAATGAGGTAAGAAGGCCTAGAATGGTAACAAACAAAAGTTTTACTTAAGGATATCATGAAATCCTGAAAAGAGAACTATATTAATACAGCCAAACAAATCCTGGCCATAATGCGTTAATCACTCAAGAGATAAGCAGGATCACACACAGCGGGAATTTTCAAATTCTGTGCCAAGTCCAAAATTGGGCATTGGCAAATGCATGGGTTATCTTTGAGGCCTAAGAATGCAAGGTATAAACTTCATACATGTCTACCAACATTACTGAAATGTTTCCTTCTAGAAAATACTAAGATGACCAGCAAGAACACAACTGAAACCCTCAGATTTCAAACAAGTTGATACTGAATGTTATGTTTCAGAAGAAAATAATGATTAATGATGATTATTTCATTATCCATTCATTAATTAACAAGCAAACAATCAAATTAGGATTCAAATTTAGTTATCCAGTTCATATTACACAAGTTTCCAATCCTCTCAACCACATTCCATAACTTCCAACTCTTTAAACGTTATTAGACTGAACTTGCCACCTAAATATTAAACCACCTAACAGGCGGACCTGAACATGACATGCTTGTCACCAAATTCTTGTTATGCACTTTAAAAACAAAGACAGACCCGAAACATCTTCTATCTACTATCAACTAAACTCCAATAGTTTTCTGCCAAGGAAATCACACTAAATGAACCAAAACCATGTAATTATTTAGAACTAAAAGAACCAAAACCTATGTTATCATTTAGAACTAAAAGAGCCAAACCTATGTAATCATTTACAACAAATTACAACCTTAGACTATGTGTGTGTGTGTGGGGGTGGGGTTGGGGGGGGGTCTCACCATTGGAACTACTATTCTGTCTTGTCTTGTTTGCATTAAAAACGTATAAGATAGCAAACCCACGCTTTGCGTCAATTTCCTGACCAAGACAAAAGTAATAGGCAAGATAAGGTCAAAATAGGAATACATGACCAAAAGATGAAGAATTAGTATGTACAGGAATGAGTATATTGGAGTTTCCAGGATAATTTTTTGTTCAACTGTTTACCCATTGAAATTTAAACACAAGTTAATAATAAAGCAATACAAATAATGGTAACAGTTTATGCTCAATCGTAACAGTTTAAGATGGACATCTCGACCTACGAAATGCAAAAGAAAATTTAGCTTTGACAGAACACTCCAATCTTTTTCCTAACTGTTAAATATAAAGCTGACTTTGATACCTTTCAGCAGTAACTGTCCAAAGTACTTGAGCATATATGGACACGGAGAGCGGAGAAGAGGGATTAAAAGATACAAACTATCTGGTCTTCAGAAGATAAATGCATTATTCTATTCGCTGTAATAAGGTTATACAAAATTTAATGAGCTTTCCCTCACTTGGGCTTCTGAGCATGATATAATGACATAAAAAGACTGTTTCTCTATCTAGAACTTCAAAGATTTCAGTGTTTCTCAAATGGAAACATATGCTCCTCCACCTTTCAAGGTCAGGCGACGACTCTAAACCTCAGTTTTACAACATGGGAACATAACTGGTCTATATGTTCAGCAGCTATGTTTTGACACCCCATAATTTCATGATATTCTTTAGCAGGAATCTGGAACAAGTTAAAAGAGCAACACTATATTCCATGCCAGCCATTAGAGGAAATTTGACCAGCCTTTATGATTTTTATTTTGGACTTCCCTGCAATAGCAAATGCTGCAAAACTCTTATTACCACTCTATCCTATACCCCTCTTGCTTTATGAAAACAAACTCAATTAGCAACAATGTTTTGACCTTGTCATATCTCTAAAGTATTCCTTCAGATATGTCGTAATGGAACATAAGTAGCTGCACAAAAATGTAAAGCCACAAGCAAGAGGGTACTGAAAGGTTCCTAGACGAATAAGGATATCATAACAGCTCCGTCAAAACAAAAATTAATAAAACAGATAAATGAAAGGTGGCTAAATAAAGATTTTAATGCATCTTAAAACGAAGAAAGCATGAACCTGTCCCTTGTGCAGCGGCTGAAGACAACAACATCAGCCCCGAGTCTCATCGAACTGGTCTTAAACCCATTTCCATCTGAAATCTTATAAATCATCTTACTGTGATGCATAAGAAAAAAAAAGAATAATTAAAAAAAATTCATACTCACACTGTCCGATGGCAGTTTTTGACTTCTTATCTGAAAACCCAAAACTAAGACAACGACGCATTGCTTCAGGATCCATTCCACCACATCATCTGATAGAAGATAATCACAATTAGAATATACATTTCAACTTATATCGAGAATAAAAGGTAAACAGGACGATATCGAGCAAAGAATCGCCCAATCAAAATTGTAAGTTGGAAAATGGAATACCTTGAATTAACAAAGCTGAAGTTCCGTCCCTGGGATTTGAGGTTTTATCCACAATGACGACGGTGGCCCCATTTTGAATCTATCAATAAACCAGACATGGAATACTAAAGATTAACATCAGCATAAATTAACATGGTATCTAATGGGAAGATGATGGCTGCAGATTACCCTCAAATTACCCCTAAAAGTTATTCTATTTTTGCAATTCAAACTCAATTCACAACATAGATCGATACAATGCACAGTTTACCTTTGACACTGACAAGCAAATGCCTGCAGATAAAGCGCATAGTTCCCTCAAGATGTCTAATGTCGTCACATTCTTAATATAAGGCCAAATGAATGAGAGTGAAGAATATGCACTAATGAACACCAAGCTCACTTATTTAACTGAAGATTGTGAACAGAGGCAATGTTGGTGGAAAGCAAGGAGAAAAGCTAGTTAAGCTGGAGTTAGAAAGACGAGCAAGACCAAAGCTACATATCAAAACTTTATTGAATCAGTAAAACCAACAACTTGGAGCTAGAAAAAGTTGCAGAGAAGTCAGAGCTTTTAGGCTATCAACTACATTCCTAACCGGAAAAAGAAAGAGAAAATTAAAGACAAGAACAGAGAATAATAAGCTTCACAGAAATTACCTCATCAACCGAATTATCAAGCAGTTCTGCCACAGCTGTAAAAATGCAACACATAGAGTGCATGAGAAGATATAAAACAGCAATATCTGATATGAAATATTCAAGCTGAACCAGGCAACAAGTAAGCAGCATATACCACCAAAGGCCCATTTATGTGAAGTGGCATTAGAATGAAGAAATTTGGGGTGAATCCGTAGATAACCTGTGCCATCTGCCAACCAAACAGAGTTACAGATTATAAGAGGTTACATAAACACTATATTATGGTACTGCAGCTTATAAAGTTGATTAGCCCAAAAAATGTAAAAGACAACTGATAGAAAAGTTAATAATTCTGAAATTAATATTTCGGTAAAGCATTAAATTTTGGATAAATTACATTCACACCCTGATCGGCTCAAAGTACAATACATTCCTGTTAGAATGAAAATTACAATTACCGTGCTCTGAGGTTTGCTCCATCTTAAATATAACTCTACTAGTAGGATTTCGACGAATTTAACAAGTGATAATCCAAAAAATTCCCCATAAAATTGACTATAATTTGACAAATTCTTCGAACCAAAATGCCCTTTGAACAAAATTATGGTGTCTTAAATTTTGATGAGGTTAAATGTCATGATTTATTATACTTCGTGATTAAATGTTAAAGTTTAATTTTTTTGCTAAACCAGCTGCTAGAATTGCATATATATAGACATATAATGATCCAAAAAGTCTTTTTCCTTATGATTTGTACATAACTTTTCAATGGAGTACTTTATATCTAGTGAAAGTAAGTTGAGATATTGAAAAATCAGATGTAAGAAACCTGGATGTTTTAAGAAAACCATTATTATGATTTTTTAAACTAGTACTAATCCTTGTAAATTGCCTGGAACATGGTTTCTCGTATTGTTATCAACCAATTGGTGAAAAGGCACTTGAAGGTTTTCATATCACTAGCAGGATCATTGAAACATTCAAACATTCAAGTGTGTCTACTCCAATTGATAACCACCATTGCGAGAAATATTTTAGGCACATGTAGTTTAGTTTACCAGGATTACTACTTGTTTTATAAACCATAATAATGGTTTACTCAAACATCCATTTTTTTTGCATATCTTTTTCCAATATCTCAAAATATTTTCTCTAACATGAACTGCACTATTGAGAGGTCACTTGAAAAATTGTAAGAAAAGTCATAGGTCAAAATATGTATATATATAGATGCATTCTCAATAGCCATAAACGGTAAAAGACGGCTACTTTAGCAAAAAAATTAAAAAACTTTAACATTTAACCACAAAGTATAATAATAACTCATGACATTCACCCTCTGCTTTTCTCCGCAATATTACAATTTCATCCATAAGGCATTTTGGTCACGAAAATGATCAAATTACACTTAAAATCTTCTAAGGAGCAATTTGGAAATCACAAGTTAAATACCTCGTAACCCTACTAGTGGAGTTATATATAAAATAAAACAAACCTCAGGTGGGGTAATTGTGATTTTCAATCTAACAAGGATGTATTTGAAATTAGGGTTAAACCTCAGAGGTATGTAAATGTAATTTACCTTTAAATTTTTTTTAATCGACTGTGTTGAAATTCATATTTTGAATGTTGAGATCTTTATAAATAAAAGGGCTAATTACACTTAGACTCCTTCTAAAAATACTAAACTACACTTTCCCAAAAAAGTTTTGAAATTACACTTAAACCACCTCAAAAAATTCTCAATTTACACCTAACCCCTTTCCGTTAGTTTTGAACGAAAAATGTTGACATAAGCAAAACAAATCACAGAAAGTTCTAATTTTGCCCCTCATTTAACACTCCATGTATATTTTTGTATTTATAAAGGGATAAATGTAATATATATATATATATATGAACATCATTACATTTTTCACATCATAAATACAAACTTATTATATGAAAATATTAAATGAGGGGTAAAATTGAGACTTTATGCAATTTTTTTTGGCCAACGTCAGAATGTTTCGTCCAAATCCTAACAAAAGGAGTTCAAGTGTAAATAATGAATTTTTGGAGGGCATGTAACTATAATTTCAAAAACTTTTTGAGGGAAAGTGTAATTTCGTATTCTCAAAGGGGATCTAAGTGTAATTAACCCTAAATAAAACCTCTTCAGTGTAATTAACCCTAAATAAAATCAACTTTAGTTATTAGAAAGCAAAATACTTTGATAGGTTGGCTTAGAATTAAGCCGGTCATCATAATATCCAGCTTTCCAGAACTGACGACAAATTGGGGCTGGACTTATTGATGATGTCGAGCAATAGCTTGAATCATCAACTAGAGGCCACTCTTGATCCAAAACCCTTGCGCCGCTATTTGGAGTATTTAACATGGTTGACCTTCTACTTTTTTCAGTTTCATGCCTTCTAATAAAGGAATTGGATTCTTCTCGAGAGGTTAATTCAAATTTGGGACACTCATATTGTTGCAAAGATCTTCCGATGATGCCTTGCTCCAACTTAACAGCTTTCACACCAAGCTCGCCAAGACCATGTTTGCTACTTAAGTTGGTAGAACTCATCTTAAGGACTGGAAAATAGAACATAGGCCGATTAGTTACCAAATATACCAGAAAATATTGAAGGTCTACTTTAAGGGTGAAATATGAAATATGAAATTAGAAGGGGCCAAAAGAGGATGTAAAAGGCATAGATAGGTGGACCACAAAATAACCAATAGAAAAGTTTAGATTAGAAGATGGAAAATGTTATCATATTATAGAAGCAAAAATAACATTAAAACATGTTTCTTAATCTAATGTGAAATAGGGAATAGAACAATTACGACTAGACGACAAGTTCCTATTCATAGCTTGGAAAGAGGAACAAAAGTGACTAAGGACGGACCTTTAAGAAATCACACCATGTAAGTGTGGATGTTCCTGAATCGAAAATCTCTTTTTCTTGAATGTCAAGATTCAAAGCTAATCTACAATGAAACTAAAGAAAAATGGTAGATTACAACAAACTCTTCTGAGATTGCTTGAAAACTTAGTGATACCCCTGATGTTAACGGTCATCCAACAACTAGCCCAATACGTTAGTCTCTATTAAATTTTCATCGATTTTTTTGGATGACCTGACCAAAATACCCTTTGTGGACTATGAATTATAATTTTAATTATCTTTTAAAATTTTTGAAAACTTTTAATAGCTTAAGTAGACATTTTCTTTTACAATTTTTCCAACCATCTTGTTAGCTTCTTTTACAAGTTTCAATTTTTTTTTTAAAAAAATACAAGGGCAAAGTTAACCATTTCAACCCTCAATCCAAGGATTACATAATTTCATAAAATATGTAATTTTCCAAATAATGAGGAAAATTCGTAATTATGTCAAACCTCAGGGGAGTTCATTCTAATTTATACCCAAAGAAGAAGTATGTTTGGAGAGTTCACAAAAACTTTTCGTTCCATTGATCCATCAGACAAGAGCACACAATTGTGCTATTCAGGATTTCGAGATCATTGGTCCACCCATAATATCTTTTATACTACCCAAGCACCTCAAGCTCGAGCTTTGCAACCCAAGTAGGGCAAAAGCAGAGTTGTCAATAGCGCAAGGCGCACCATGACGCAAGGTCCCCTGGAGTCATGGCGCACGGCGCGGAGCGCGCATTTTTATAGTACGGCGCACATGCACAGAAATAAATTATATATTTCATATATTCATATATATTCACATCAATAATGCACAAATAAGTAAATATAAACACTAGAAATAATTTTAATCATCATACCATAAAAGAAATTTGCAAAATAATAAGTTTTAGAGAAAACAAAAGAGTTCAATTGAAATATAAACCCTAATTTTTTACGTTATTTGACAAATTTTTTTTTTTTTATAAATCAACTGAAATGCCCAGCCTTTATTTCCACTAGGAAAAGCCCATCGTTTGAAAGCCCCAACCTAAAAGGGTTGGGGTTTCAAAAAGGTACGCATGCTATGGACAATGGCGCAGAATGGCGCACCATGCGTCGCCAAAAAAATCTCAAAAAATGGCGCTAAGCCAGCGCCTTGCACCATGGTGCGCCATTTACAACTATGCAAAAGTGCCACTCAAATCTTTCACTCTCCACATGTATAGCCTAGTGCTTATTGTTGGTCAAAACTATACTTAACGGCGAAAATGCTACTTAATTCTTTCAATCTTCACATCAGCATAAACTGCTATGTTTCAACCTCAAATGAGGAAAACATTTCTCCGCTAGCTAAAAACTCGGACTAGAAATTGCTCGTATTGGGTGTCTAGGCCAAAAATTAGTTCAAATACTAGTTTCTATAACCCAACACCATCCTTCCATTGGGTCAGACTTGCCAAGATATTCGAAGCGTCACCACACCACATTAGACCCATAAAACATGGAAGCATTCTCACAAATTATCGTTACCTATAAGTTGCATGCTATAATACATCACCTTGCAACTCAATATCGTGAAGTCATAAATCATCGTGACTGAATAGGAATCATTGCAGTGCACTGCACACAAATTATCTTGCTCGATCAAACCACTTGCATCCTTGATCTGCACCCATTGCCCATGGTTGGTGTAACTTACAAGGAATATTGGTTGCCAATACTCTAGCGTCCATCTAAAGTAGTCACCCAATAGGTCCTTAAGCTACCATACGACTAGAAGGATAGCCAACCCAAACAAAGCGTCCAAGCCTATCAAAGCTCTATCCGAAGTCTGACACCCCTATGATTCTCAGTGCTAAAAGTTTATGGGCCTAAGAGAGGTTGATTGACACTTACAAGCATGTCACAAAGTTCGCAAGAAACCTCAAAATGAAGTGATGTAAGTGGAATTAGAAAACCAATAATTTGAATCCAACAAGTTCTTAACCTACAAATTTTCTCACGCATGACTATGAACAAGCAATTAGCATGTTTATAAAAAATTTTATCACTTACACAAATCCCAAACTGCATGGAACTTGGTTAAAGGACTAACCATTTGGACTAGAGTAATGGTTAACAAAACACAAATCTTTATGCTAAAAATCATATGGTAAGTTTTCCGCCATCATGAAAAGGGAAATGGGTAAAGCCATTTTTCTCAAAAACTAAATGGCAAAAGATTCCTTAAACTTTTCCCTAGATGCAAATAACACCTTTATCATTCTCGCATCAGACCTATATTTCCAATCGCTATCAACTACTACAACCGTTGTTCTCAACATTACCACCTCAATATTCTATTCCTAACTTGGATTCATGTAAAAAGAAAATCATGAAAAATCCAAAAAATCACAAACTAGATCCACTATCCCATATTCTAATTGACACCTTGCATTTCCCTAATATAGGCGGTTTATCCTTCATCAAAGGTTCAAGGAGGATCCTTGTTGGTCATGATAGCATGTGCAGAGGAGACAAAGTTGTTAATATCGATTTTTAACTTGAGTCATCCAATTTGATATCGAAGGCATTAGGAGAAGGTGTTGGCAAAAGAAAGATATAGATAGATTTGGATTTTTTAACCACAATTTACGCAATGATGTGATAGCAAGCAAAAATAAACTACAAAGCTATTTTAGATGAAAAATATGCCCTGCTCTTATTGTGATCATGTCAATGGCTATGTTGGTTGTTAAGTGGCAAAATATGCATGCATTGTTGTTCTTGACATTGATAATAACCATAGTGGTAAGATTTAGTCATAATGGCAGTTAGGCATATGGAAAACAATAGCTCAATGGATAGAGAGTGGCAAATGTAATAACAATTAATTACAATACAACACCAGTTATAGTTTTAGCTTCTTTAGAGTATATTAGTTGGTGTGAAAAGTGAGGTATAAGAGAAGTGGAAGTAAAAAGGAATATACAAGAATAGTTTGGTGTTTGGTTAGAAGGAAGAGTTTAAGGTTAGTAAAAATCGATATATGAAAGGTGAAACTATAAGGTCAAAAAGAAAAAAAAAATTATATTTGTTTGTATTTACTCTATTGCCCATATATAAATAATTTCCCTCCAATTCCTTTTTCCTTCCCGCTAATAATACTATATTTAATCGCGAGAGAAAAGATAACAAATCATTGAAAAACTACTACATCGAAGTCAAAGATGAATATCTTTACTCTATTCTTGTTTGGTAAATATTTTTATTAATAAAGTTTCTAAATTTTTTATATACTAAAATTATATTAGCATAATTAATTTGTTTATTTTCTAATAAAAATGAAGAGAATGGTTATTCAGTAAAATTACAAAAAATAATTTTTTCTTCTCAATTAGTTTTCTCGTACCAAACAAGTGGTTATTATGCTAAACAACTTTCCTTTTTCCTCTCACTTGAACCAAATGAACCCTAAGGGTATTAAACAATTGTAATGCGTGATTATACTATGCATAATGTGCTCATAGTTGAAAAGTTTAGAGTTACCTTTGCCTGTAGATTTTCTAAAGGGGCATTTCTACCCATTTCACATGGTGGGAAGAGTGAGAGTATAAGAGATGTGGGAGTAAAAGGGAATGTATAAAAATAATTTGTGTTTGGTTAGAGGGAAGAAATGGAGGAGAAGTAAAACTTGATGTATAAGAAACCCCCCAAAGTCCAGTTTTGTTTTCATCCAAAATTAGACGGAAAAGTGAAATTATAAGGCGAAAAAAAACAAAAAAGATATAAATTTTATTTAATTTACTCTATTGCTTATATTTATATAATTCTCTTCCAGTTTTTTTCTCTTTTCCATTGATAAATATCGTACCTAATGGCCAGAGAAAAAAAAACAAAACCGTTGAATAACTAGTGCATTGAAGTCAACAATAATATTTTATTAATAAAAAATATTCTTTTTCTTATTTGATAAATATTTTTATTAATTAGTTTTTCAAATTTTTGATATACTAAAGATATATAGTATGATATTAATTTGTATATTCTTTCTAATACAAAATGAAGAGAAGAATTATTGAGTAAAATTATAAAAAAATAGTCTTTCTACTAATCTATTTTACTCGTACCAATTTGAAGGAAAACTATTATTCTTCCCGACCCCCTCTCACTTACTTTTTCCTCTGACTTAAACCAAACGAACCCTTAAATATACAATAAAACATGTATAGTTAAAGTAAATATAAAATACATAAAAATAATAAATTCGGATTCGATATTATTTGATAAACTAGACCAAGCCAAATACTAAGATTGAGCTTGCTTGTGTGATACATCTCATCTCCCTCCATCCCTCCATCCTCCAACCAAGTCAGGTGATATTTGGTTGTGGAATAATATTTTCATCCTAAAAATTTCAAAAAAAAATTCAAACACATTTCACTACTCTCAACAAAAACATATCCCTAGCACCTATAATCATTACCTTTCTTTCTTATCTAACTTAATTACCTTTACACATCACATCAACTATCATCATTTCACTTTTATATTACATCCAATTGCAATAAAAAAATCTCATCCCAACCAAACTCCTTCCATATCATTTTTTCTCATTGAGAGGAGATGAGATAAACAAAAGCAACCAACCTAAGTTTCTGCTTCGATCGGATGGATTTATCAAATTCTACTCTTATCCAACAATTCACAAACTACCACTTATCCACCAAAGCAGGTAGAACGAAATCATCCACCACTTGAAACTCAAGATTGTAAACCCTAGATCTGCAGCGCCAAATACTGTCTTACCTGGCAATCGTCGGCGTTCATACACGTCCGCCAAGAAACGGCTCCGCCGTTTTCTATTCTTCCCGAACCTTCTTCTTTAACGTTTTATGGCAGCCAGTATATATTTTACAAAAGGGAAATCGATGAACATAAACCCTAATTGAAATTGATGAAAAGGGAAGAAGGAATTGGGTTCCACTTCCTCTAAAAGACAACTTTACCCAAGAACAAGATGCAAGGGACAAAAAAATTGGTGAATACCAACAAGGGCAGAGGGGAAAAGAAGCAAAGAAATTGAAAACTGTGCACCTATGCCTAGAAGATGGAGATTTTTGGTTCCCAATTAAGGGTAAGGAAAAGTCACATCTGTAGGTCTTTATATAGGGTAATAAGAGTAAATGAAGGAAAATGAAGAGTCCACAAGTAAATAGAAACTTGAGAAACTAGATATGGATAAAATAATATAAAAATTAAAATATAGAAATTATAAATTATAATATCTTTTTATATTCAGAATAATTGATATTTATAAATTATTTAAGATGATTATTTAAAATATTAAGTATGATATATGCATTTGATTTATTCACTTAAAGATTTAAAAAAGTAAAGCATACAATTAAGGAAAGTTATTGTATTTAAAAAGGTTATTATAAATCACTTGATTTATTTGGAAAGAAAGGAATTTTTTTTTTTTTTTGGGATTTGGTAGGATTTCATAGTCAAACATAAAAATAAAAAATAAAAAGGATTTGATATTCACAAATCTTATTTTAGAGGATTAAAGTGGATAACTTTTAATTACACAGAATGCAAAATTTTCAATTAAGGATTTTTGGTTAGAATGAAAAGTGAGATGTATAAGAAAAGTGAAAGTAAAAATAAAATGTATACAAATAAATTTGATGTTTGGTTAGAGAGGTTAGATGGAATAGAAGTAAAACTAGATGTATATAAAACTCCTTTGCAGTTCACTTTTATTTTCGTCCAAAATTAAACGAAAACATGAATGTATAAGGTCAAAAGGATATGTATATGTATACTTTTATGTACAATACTACCCAATTCTTGTATCATTCTCGTTGATAATATTGTTACATAATTTTTGAAAAAAAACTAAATTGCATCCAGCAAAAATGCAGTTATTTGAATTTAATTTCTTTATTGAGGGCACTGACAGTTATTTTTATTTTATTTAAATTGAATAGTTTAAAATAAATAAACAACACTCATTCGTATGAATATTTTTATTAATAAAAAATAATTTTTCTTATTTGATGATTTTTTTATTAATAAGATTTTTAGATTTTTTATATGCTAAAAATTGTTTTGGTACAATATTTACTTTTTATTTTATAATACAAAATAAAGAGAATGGTTAACCAGTAAAATTAAAAAAAAAATTAGTCTTGTTTTAAATCAATTTTGTTTGTACCATATAATGAAAAATATTTGAAATTTATTTCACTTTTATTCATACAAATAATTTGAAAAAAAAAAACATTATTCTTCCCCCCCTCCCCCTTTCACTTTTCCTCTCCTATTACTTGAACCATATAATGCACGGACACTTCGAGAAATTACCCAGTGCAGTGTCCGACATGTGTCGATATGGACACGGCTCAGACACGCCTCAGACACGGTTCTAGTGTGTCCAAAACTTAAAAAAATTAAAAAAATGGACACGGTGTCGAACACGTCGCGTGTCCGACATGTTTTAGGACACTTTAGGAATCGTTTTACAATTTTAAAAAATTTTGGACAAAAATTAAATAAGTTGACCAGCCTTTCTCTCTTAATCGACGTCTTCCCCCCCCCCCCCCTCTTTTTTTCTTCTCTCTTCTCTTCTTCTCACTTTTTTTTTTTTTTTTTCTCACTTCATCTTTTGAAGTCATGATTTTGTGGCTACTGTAGCGGCTGGATTTTGACTTGGGTGAAACTATTTTTACTTGAAAATATTTGTACGATGTCCATAGTGCTTGAATTAAGGTAAGGATTTATTACCCAATCACTATCCATTTCTTTCAATTTAGTTGGTACTAGAAAGTAAATAGATATGGTATCTGTATTTATTGTGAATATTTTAGTAATTTTCATCATCTTTCTTGGATAAAGTTGCATTTTTTATCAAAAATGGTGACATGTAATTTTCTTCGGTGTTTCTTTTAAGGGTGTGTGGGTGTGTATAAAGCTCTAGTGAAGAGGGAACCAATTGGACCCTGCAAATTTGGAGTTAACTGTCCATTTTGAGTGCAACTTTTTAGAATTTGGGTAAGTACTCCCAGATTCTAATTTGAAATGGTTTGTTGTGTTTGCAAATAAGGAGATATTTCTACAGTGGATTTTGATTTTTTTGAACTTGTGAAATTGGTGTTGTTCAGATTACAAATATGTGACCTGTGTATGTTTTTCTTGAAGTTAATATCGTAATACGACATTTGTTGATTTCGCTATTGGTACAGTTCTATTTCTGTTTATTTTTCATGCACTGTGATAGTTGTTCTTATTCAGAATTTTTAGGGTAATACAATTACAAAATTACAAATTACAATATTATGTTTTTTGGTGAAGTTGGATTGTGCTTTTAAAATATGTGTGTTTACTTTCAAAGTTTCAGACTTTCAATTTTAGTATGCTAATTTCATATAAGCATTGTCCTTGACTATCATTTTGGATTTTTTGTTGTCTTTTCATAATTGAATAATTAAGCAATAAATTCGGAAAATGCAAGTCAAAGTCATAGTGGGGGCGACTGAATAGTCAGCCTTTATGGAAGTTTGTGACGAAGTCGGGAAGAACAAAAGGGAGTGAGAATGTTTCTTTCACATGTAATCTTTGCAAGGTAGCATATAAGGGTTCATATTCGAGAGTAAAAACACACCTACTGAAAATTGGAGGAAATGGAATCTGTAGGCCAAATACTTGAGATGACAGAATTAGAAGATGAAGCATTGCAAAGAAAATAGAGATGTCAGCCTAAAATCGTTCCTTTACCTCGTTCTTTTTGTAGTTCTAGTCAATCATCTTCTCATTCTGTGTCAATAGATGCAATCAACTCCTCATCTTTTAGGTAAGAAAGATATGAACCTAAAAAAAGAAAGGTTGGTGGTGATAGTGCCTTGGAGATATCTTTTAGTCGTCAAGTTAAAGAGCAACTAGATAGTGAAATAGCAAGAATGCTCTATTCACGGGTCTTTCTTTTAACCTTGCTCGAAATCCATACTATGTAAGGGCTTTTTCTTTGTTGCAAACAAAAATACTGTTGGTTATGTTCCACTAGGATATAATTCTTAAGGACAAAATTGTTGTAAAAAGAAAAACAAATATTGAAAATTTGCTTGAATATACTAAGAGCACATGAAAAACAAAAGGTGTGACTTTAGTATGCGATGGTTGGACAGATCCTCAAAGAAAACCATTGATTAATTTTATGGTTGTGAATGAGGGTGGTACGATGTTTATTTGAGCTTTTAATTATGAGGGAGAGTACAAAGACAAATGGTCATCTCTATTTTGATTAAAGAGGTACTGGTGGAAGTTGGAGTTACTAATGTAGTTGAAATAATCACAAATAATGCTCCTATTTGTAAAGTAGCAGGTTTATTGATTGAACAAACATGTCCTCATGTGTTTTGGAAACCATGTGTAGTTCATACTCTCAATCTTGCTTTAAAAAATATATGTGCTGCAAAGAATACTAAGGCAAATGGAATCACATATGAAAAAAGTCATTGGATTAGAGAGTGTTGCATCAGCTTTGATGATTAGAAATTTTATCATGAATCATTCTATGAGGCTTGTTATGTTTAATGAATTCTCAAATTTGAAATTGCTTGTTGTTGCCAAGACATGCTTTGCTTCTGTCATTGTTATGTTGAAAAGATTTAAACTCATAAAGTATCAATTAAAGATGATGGTTATTAGTGAGTAATGGTCTTGCTGATAATGATGTTAATAAAGCAAGAAATGTTAAAGAGAAATTATTAGATGATCCACGGTGGGATTTAGTTGATTATATTCTTGATTTCACTGAGCCTATTTATGAGATGCTTAGAGCAACTGACACAGACAAGCCTTGCTTGCCTTTGGTTTATGATATATGTGGGATAATATAATATCTAAAGTGAAGAAAGTGATATATAAGCAAGAGAAGAAAAATGATTATGAGTAATAAAGCTTTTGGGGTGTTGTGCACAAAGTATTGGAGAATAGATGGAGCAAGAGTAATACTCCTTTGCATTGTCTTGCTCATTCCTTAAATCCAAGGTAACCCGTTTATCTTTTTACTATTAAATTTTAAGTATTTTATCTTAATTTATTGTCAAGCTTGTGCTTAAAGTATTATTTTGATTCTTTTATAGATGTTCAACAAAAAAATGGCAAAGTCAACATCCGAACCTCACTCCACACAAAATGAAGTAGAAATTTCTAGGATGAGGAAAATATGTTTGAAACGTCTATTTCCTAATAATGATACACAAAGAGAAGTGAACGTGGAACTTGCAAGATTTTTTGGATAGCTTGATGACTTTGTCGATGAAGATTCTCTTCGAGATAGATGGGAAATGGATCCAATCAAGTGGTGGTTAGAACATGATTCTGCAACTCCTCACCTTCAAAGTATTTCTCTAAAGTTACTTGGCCACGTTTCTTTTCTTCTTGTCGTGAGAGAAATTGGAGTACTCATGCATTCATCCACTCAACAAAGAGGAATCAAATTACTCCACAACGTGCTCAAGATCTAGTTTTTGTGCACAACAATCTTCGACTTTTGTCAAGAAGGACTCCACAATACATGCAAGGCGACACTAAAATGTGGGATGTGGTAAGAGATGCTTGAGACCATAAAAAGATGTTGGCATTCTGGAGATTGCAAATCTCTCGCTTGATGAACCAGAGTTTGAGTCTGTTTTATTTGATGAAATTACTAAAGATTCGAAAGATGATCATGACAATTTAACTCATTTGGATGACTAGAAATTTGGATGATTTAACTAATTATATATGTATTTTGGTTATAAACTTATATGTAAGACATCAAAATATTATGCTTTATTTTGATATTTTTATATTGCATATATTAATTTTATGAGAAATTAAGTGTATATATATAATAAAGAATATATTATTTATAGCCATGTCTGTGCCTTGTCGTGTCCTACTTTTTTAAAATTTTTCATGTCGCCGTGTCCGTGTCTATATCATAGCTTGAACCAAACGAACTCTAAGTAAAAATGAAAATAAAAATATTTTATGGGATTTAAAATTATAGCTAACTAAAAGATGCGAATTTATAATATTATTAACTTTTAACGAATTAGTGAGAAAATCATATATGATATTTTCAAATCTTTTCAATGTTCAATGGACTATTTCGATTATGTTTAAAGTTGTAGAAAATAATATAAAAGAGAGTGCCTATATATTTGTTATTGATTATTCCACCTCTATATATAGTGGTGGAATTAAAGATAATAGATAACGACCAAATATGCCTATCTAAAAAAGATAACAAAAGATATGCACAAATAATAAAATCCTGAATATTCTAACACTCCCCTCAAGCTGGAGCAAATATAACGATCATTGCCAACTTGTTACACAAAACATCAATCTGCTTTGATCCTAGGGCCTTGGTAAAAATATATGCTCTAAAAAAGGAGTAAAGGGAGTGCAGATTTTTCTAACTCATAACCGCCTCACGAACTAAGTGACAATGGACCTCAATATGTTTTGTCTTCTAATGGAAAATAGGATTACTGGCAATATGAATAGCTGCTTGCTTGTCACAGTACATAGGTATAGGGTCATCGTACATGAACCCAACTCTTTTAGTAGATTCTTCAACCACAAAATCAAATCATATAGATATCACAAGAATCACTAAGATTTTGTTGTGATTCTCTTGTGATTTTACAGTTATTTAGAGAATCAATTCATAATTCTTAACACTCCCCCTCAAGTTGGACATGGAAATCTTGATTGTAATGTTCAACTTGGACAAAAGAAGTGAAAACTTGGACAGACAGTTTTAGGTGTAAAATACTAGTAGAAAACACTTAGCCCATAAAAGACAACCAATTTTAGGTGCAAGACATCAGTAGAAAGGCACTTAGCCCATAGAAGACAACCAGATTTAAGTGCAAGATACCAGTAGACAGACACTCAGCCCATAGAAGACAATTAGTTTTAGGTGCAAGACACCAGCAGAAAAGGCAATCAACCCATAGAAGACAGCCAATTTAGAAGACACACAAATTAGGTTTAGAACACCATCAGTAGAGGCTTGGTGGAGCCAGTGCAGACAGTGGGAGGAAATAACAACGCCGCAGTCTAAAAGATCAAGCAGCAGATCATCAGGGGCAAAGAAAAAGGCAATAACATAGAATAGAGCGCTTAGGTCATGGGTAGCGGAGTGGTGGTCGGCGGCGCGACGACGGTGACAGAGGCGCTGGAGCAGCCCGGCAATGCGAACAAAGGCCAGGACTGAGGCACAGCGGCGCTAACAAAGAGGCGCCTGAGCGTGAGCAGATGCGCTGGAGCGGCGCAAGGTGCGGCGGAGCAAGGGAGTAAGGTCGGCGGTGGAGGGTAGGGGGTGGCGGCGGGACAAATGAGGGTGGGTGATTAGGGTTTCACCTTAGTAGGGTTTAATTCTCTCCTTTTCTTTTAAACCTGCTCTAATACCATGTAGAAAATAATATAAAAGAGAGTGCCTGTATATTTGTTATTGATTATTCCACCTCTATATAAAGTGGTGGAATTAAAAGATAATGGATAACCAAAGATACCTATCTAAAATTGATAACAAAAGATATGCACAAACAATAAAATCCTAAATATTCTAACAAAAGTCATTATACAAAATTATTTGAAAAATATTGTTGGTTTGGGATAAAAAGAAATAATAATAATAAGTTATTTGCAAGAGAAAAACTTCATTTTCAAACCCTAGACCTAAGTCAAACAAGTATTGAAAAAATTGTGCCCATTTGCAAAAGGCAATTTATACTGAGTATAGAAAAAATACTAAATGTGATTTTTCAAATAAAATCAATTGAAATCAAATTTAATTAGCCAACTTTAGATATTTTACTTTTAAACTACTTCCTTTTTTCATAGTATTTCCTAAAAAATTAAATTACCAAAATATTTTATACAACTCAATCCCAATAAAGTTTTAAGATTCAAATTCATAATCTATTTAACCCATTCCAAACCCAAGTTCCACTTCAAGGGATTCTCTAAAGACTTTATCAGAGAGTAATAAGATTTATATTTACTTGCAATTAAAAAGAATAAGATTCTTATGTTTGCAACGTTAAATGTAGTAGTTGTTCAATACCCTAAAAGTAGTTTTCAAATGTAATTATATTTTGGTCAATCTTTATAATGTGTCAGCTTATTTATGATAATATTTGGTTGCTTTCGAATTTAACCACTTCTTTGAAGAGTAAGACATGAGGAAATAAAGGTTTTGTAGCACCGAAACTTGATATAAGGAAAGCATACGATCAAGTGGACTGGTCATCTTTGGAACGTACCTTACTAGATTAGGATTCCATTTTTCCTCTGTTTCTTACTCCTTTATGTTAAATGGTAAATCATTTGGTTATCTTAGGCCACAAAAAGGACTCCGTCAAGAAGATTCGTTATTGCTTTATTTGTTTTTTATATGCATAAAAACACTTACTGGTTTGCTCCGAGCGGAAAATGAAGGTTCCATCTAAGTTTGTGTTATTGGTCGAACAATTCCATAGGTGTCTCATCTTCTCTTTGCTAATGAAATTCCCATTTTTTATGAGGTATCTTAGGAGGCTATGACGGCAATTAGGAGTATCCTGGACAAGTTGCTTTAGCGTTAGGAGAAGTTATTAATTTAGGAAAGTTTGCAATAACACTTAGCTCTAACTTGGGAGCAGACTGGGGCCAAGAACTCACAGATAATCTTAGCGTGACAATAGTGGAGAAGTATGCAAAGTATCTTGGTTTCCTATTATGGGGCTTCGTTCTAAGAATGAGATGTTTTCTGGTATAGACAACTGGATTTACAACCGTATACAGGATAGGAATGCTATGGTATTCTCATAGGCGGGGAAGAAATGTGGATTAAGTTTGTTCTACAAGCTATTTCGTCTTATTTCAATGTCATGCTTCAAACTTCGAAAACTTTCGTTAAGTACAATGTCAGATTTTTGGTGGCATAAAAGGATACATTAGGTGTCCTGGAACCAGATTTGTTTACCCAGAAATGGAGGTCTAGCTTTCATGATCCTTAGGCTTTCAACAATGCTTTAATGGGCAAACATGCACTGAATATTATCCAACAACTATCAACATTGGTGAGTCTTATTTTAGAGTCAAATATTTTCCCAACATTGATTTTTTTTTTTTATGCTAAATTGGGAAGGTAGCCATCACTTACCAAGTGAAACATCTTGAGAGTCCGAGTCTTGTTCACAATGGAGTTTGGTGGGAGTTAGGGATGGCAAAAAGATTGAATCATGCAAAGACAAATGGATTCCACGGCTGGAGGGCTCCCAACTTATTAGAGATTCAACATTGATGACCTCTAACTATTTGGTGAAGTTTCTCAATGACGAGGTTTAACACAAATGAAAGGAGAACCTTATTAACGTTATTTTTCACCCCTAGATGTAGTTTCTATCAAGACCAATCCTCTTAGTCCATTCCCAATTGAAGATAGGATCATTTTGCTTTTGGAAAGGACGAGAAGTTCATAGTTCAAAGTGCGCATCGCATCTTCTTCACCACCCTCCAACTTGCATGCAACTCATTTATTTTGGAAAATCGATGTGGGAAAGGAACATACCACATAAACTTAAAGTATTTTGCTAGAAATTATGACAAAATGCGCTATCGACAATGACCAATCTTAAGAGTCGAAGGGCAAAAGTAAATATTGTTTGCATTCTTTGTAAAATGGAAAAGAAGGATACTAATCACTTGTTGCTCGAGCGCTCCTATTTGCATCAAGTTTGGGTACTTTTGGGTCTCCCTTGGTTTATTATATCTACATGGAATTTGAATACAAAAAACTACCTGATGAAGGTGTGTGCGAAGTTGGATCAAGATGAGAATGAATTGGTAGTCTACACAGATGCCAATAACTATAGATGGACAACAATGCTCATGAAAAAGACTACTACAGGGGAAGAACCTTGTGGATACACAGGAGAGTTGTTCTCATAATAACAAGCTAAGTTTGACACATTAACGAGAAGGAGTTCTTTGCGGTTTGGAAGATTTTTAAAAAGTGACCTCTATTTTTACTTGCTAAAGAATTCTCATTAAAAGTTGATAATACTAATGTTAAAGTTTTTTTAAAAATAAATTAGAATCTAAAATTGAGAAAGCTTGTAGTATCATATGGCAATCTGAATACCAATATTATTGTTATAATATTGTCGTTATAATATCTCAAGATAATGCTCTTGTAGATTTCCCGACAAGAGATGGAGGCATTTGAAGCAAACTTCATCATGTTGAGGCTCAAACACCTCAGAGAAAACTTTGATGAGCTTGACAATGAGTTCGGACAGCTAGCGGTAAATGCCCAAGTTATCGGACAAATTCAAAGAGCTGATTTGGACACTATCCAGACCACAATAAGGAGTTTATTGTTAGCATATACATCGCTATGGAATGACTTGAGAGAACCAATTTGGAAGGTATCACCCTCAGGGATGACTCACGAGTTGAGAGGGCATGGTTCTAAACCTGCATTTAGAGTACAGACTCTAAACCTGTAGTGGCGGATTCAAGTACCTCTTGCACGAGACCATTGCCAGAATCTGGTGAACTACGACTATCGAGTCACAGTGTGACATCCCCTCAGTAATCACATTCAATTAACAAACTCATATTTATCCCAATATGATAACTCATGTTTCATCAATATTTATATAAACCTCAAATAAAAAAATACTACATCAAACTTTTGGTATGACATTATTGTATTTATGTAGCTAAGCTCCCTACTTAAGATGACACTGTTGGCCCGCCTATATAGCTTAAAACTGGCTTATGATCTATCTCTTGAAAAAATACGTAGCAAAGAGTGAGTTGCCAACTCAGTAAGTATAGTTAATTGTATCTATATATATGTATTTACTTGTCTATACGTGACCTTGATAAGAAATTGTCGTGTACTTGACCGGAATACATAGTTGTTATGTGAAATAGTGGTTATATGCTTTGTTTATGGTAGACACATAAGTTACTATGCACAGGAGTAAACCTCTGACTGAGTACCTTTGGGGTTAAAGAGGGAGAGATTAGTCTCTAGGCGAATTTCTTCTGGCTTCTTGACAGGTTTACCAACAAATGTGGGAAAAATTAATTTCTTGCAAATGTGTCAATGAAACCAAGACCATAATCGAAATATTTGGAAAATATAACTGATTCTAGATGTTAGAGGGATCCAAACTGGAAGAAGTTTGAGAATGGTATGAGTTTGGAGCTCTGCCTTCAATCTATACGATGTCACCAGATTTTCTGAAAGTTTCAAAGCTTCCGGAATGGATTAGTGGGGCATTCTATGATTCATGACAGAACAACCCCCACTTGAAAAGATGAGATATTTTGGAGTTAAAATTCATATCAGCCGCTCCAAAACTAAAAGGAAAAAGATCTCATGCAATATTTCATTTCATGAAGCTGTAGAGGCCAAACGTGATAGCTTTCAACAAGATCAAAGTTGCCTTAGGAGAAGCTCCCCTGGTATGAATGATTAGTGAAGAATATATCTCTACCAAAAGAGCTTGGGGATTATTGGTCCGTCTATTGAGATGGACAAACTCAAGTGTCCATTCAAAATTTTCTCAAACAAAGTGAATGGATCGTTCTTATTGAACTCCATGACAGAAAAAAGTATTGAGTTTACGGAAAGCTTATTTGAAAAGAATAGGATGTTCATTTGGAAAAATAAACTGCCAGAGACCGAATCTGCAAGGATGAAAACATGCAACATGCTGCATGTTGGGCAATGTCATGACCATGTACGCCCTTGCTACGAGAAACAAGAAAAGCCCTTGTTAGGGACAAAAATTCGAGTCACCCAAAAGAAATCTGAACTAGATCAGGACAAGGGTAAAAAGAAGAAATTTTACAAAGGAAAGTAAAAAAAAAAAAATATAAATATTCAAGGATAGGGCTGTCAATAGAAAACGACAGAAACCAATAGTTAGAAAGAAGAAAGCCAGCTAGCAATCACATGACCGAAGAGCCATCATGACCAACAGCTAGAAAAAGGACAAGGAGATGACGAATGTAGTGATGTCATCAAAAGAAAATTCAAGTTTGAAGTCCGCATACGGCTATAAACAAAGGGGCAATGAAGCAGATGGGGATCATCAAATATTTTCTCCTACTCTTCAAAGTATAAGATTTTAAGTTTTCAAAATTTTTGTAGTTTTTCAATTTCTCAGTTTCATGGGGGTTTCCCCAACTAATCAAGTCCTCTATTATATGAGATGTTAATAGTTCTCTTCGCCAACGAGGAAATAATATCTATGTAATATTTCATATATTTTCTCAATAAAAGTAATGCTTCTGTTCAATTTGTTGTCCAAAATTCTATTAAGTCTATATATTGGAGTGTCTTCTATGCCCTAAGGTAGGAAACGGAATAGGGTTGTACTTTTTGTTGCTGAATGAGCTAAGTGCCTGCAAACCATCTGTTGCGGTAGTGTAGTTGGAGGAAGTTCGTAAATTGAGGACTTGAAATAGTTGGAAACGAGACAGTAAAAAAAAAAGAATGAATTTATGAGGGCTTAATTTATTTCGAAAGCATGTCGGGCCTATCTTGGAGCATGTAGCGGACTATGGTTTATTTTTCACTAGAAGGGCAAAATGGTCATAAAATGAGCTGAAGGACCAAAATTGCGAACATTTGAAAGTTATAGGACCAAAATTGCCAACCCTTTATAGATACGAGACCAAAATTGCAATAAGCCCTAGAAAATTATATTTGAGAAATTTTATAAAGTTATATTTGAAACTATGATATTTATTAGAAAGGAATATAAGTTATTGAGAATGGTAGCTATAATACATGAGGGGTTTACAAAAATATATTCTTATGAGTTAATTAATAGACTATATACATTTTTAAGAAGCTTAGATTGTCTAGTTATTTAAAAAAAAAAAATAGAACGAAGATTTGAAGAATGTCGATAGTAATAAAATATTAAAAAATTATTGGAAATTGTAAAAGTAATATTTAATAATCTATTTGTAAATTGCGATATTCTCAATATATTGATTATATGAATTATAACTTATTACAATATACGAGGATAAAGTAGAGATTTGAATAATTTCCGATCTGCTAATTAAATCACTATAAGATCGAGGTAATTAGTAAATAATTCGTGTCATCTATATGTGTTTTTATCTTGTTATTACATTTATTGTAAAACTACGATTTGTGTTTGCTAATAATCTATGAGAAGAATATGATCGATCGGTAGTTTAAGGTGAACGATTAATTGGTGGAGGCAAGGTAAGTAAATAATTAAGAGTATTTATATCTGTTTCACTAAAAGAGAAGAAACATAAAGCATGACAAATCATTCACACATTTATAATATAGAAGATAGATATATTATATAATACTAATAAAAAATATCATAATTATTACTATTGTCTTAAATATTACCTTACGTATTATCAAAAATCTTATATAAGTTCTAGTATATTATTTTATTATTATTATTATTATTATTATTGTTGTTGTTGTTGTTTTGTTGTTGTTGTTGTTGTTGTTATTATTGTGGTTGAACGTGGTCTCTGCGGTATATGTAAATGTAAAATCAAACCTGATTGCTAAAATGCGGTTCAAGTGAGAGGAAAAAGGGAAATATACCGCAGGGACCGCGTTCAAGTGAGAGGAAAAAGGAAAGTGGAAGAGGAGGGGAAAGGGAAGGGGAGAGGGAGGGAAAGAATAATAGTTTCCTTCAAATTGTTTGGTATGATTCGAACGAGAGTAAATTTCAAATACTTTCTTATTTTGCACGAAGAAAATACTAACTTTTATAACTTTACTAAATAGTTAACTCTTCTCTTCACTTTATATCAGAAAATAAATAAATTGATATTATACAAATATAATATCAAAAATTTAAAATTTTATTAATAAAATATTTATCAAATAAGAATAAGAATATTTTTTATTAATAAAAATATTCATCAAAATGAGAATTGTTCATTTATTCTAAATTATTTAGTTTAAATAAATAAATTACTAACTAGACTGTTTATCTTATTGTTGACTTTGATGCAATAGTTTTTTTAGTTGATTTTGTTATTTTTTTCTTTGACAACTATGTATGGTATTATCAGTGAGAAGGAGAAATTTTTTTAGAGAAATGATATAAATAGATATATATGAGTAATAGAGTAAATAAAAATAAAAACTGTATTTTTTTTGTCTTTTTGGTTATACTTCCACTTTTCCGCTTAATTTTGGACGGAAACAAAATGGGCTTCGGAAGAGTTTCATATACATCGAATTTTACTTCATCTCCATAAATTCCTCCTAATCAAATATAAGATTATCTCTCAAACATTCATTTTTACTTTCACTTCTCTTATTCCTCTATTTTTCACCCCAACCAAACACACTCTAAAGTTGAATGATTGCTGCAAGAAATATAATTTTATTAATTAATCATAACAATTTAATTTATATTTCTCTACAACATAGGAATAATATTAGATAATATTAAATAAAATTTATTTTTTTTAAATATCAAAAACATCAAATTGTAAATTACTTAAATTATTTGAAAACTCCATATCAATTTTAGATGTGCAATTTTGAGAATAAAATAAAAAAGATAATATGAATTTAGATTATGATATTGAGGGTAGAATAGTTTAAAACAAAATTGAATTTATTTACAAAAAGCTAAATACTTACAAATGCTCTTTATAATAATTTCAAAAATAAAAATTGGCACTCTAAAACACCTCAATCAGTTAGTTTAGAGATGTTTGTCTAAAACTCTAGGAAAAAACTCCCATAATATGTATGTGAATCCTGAAAGCTGACAATGCTTTTTAAATTGGGTAAAATGCATGTTATTCCCCCGTGATAATGAAAATATTCAAATAAGCCCCTAAGATAAAAAAAATATCATATAACCCCCTATAAAGTTTTAAAAGGTGCATATTGGCCCTTAACCTGCGTTCCCCATTTTCTATCGCTTTTTTCTCCGACATTCGATGACCTCTCAAAGTGTGCTTTCCACAGTTGAAAACCCGTCCCACCATGATCATTTTGATACCCAACCCACCATCAATCTCCAGTCCGTCGGCGAGTTTAAAATATTTATAATTTAAACACATAGGTAGTTTGATAATTTATGGGCAAAATAAACATATTCAGTCGCAATTTTGGGTGTACGAAATTTTATATGTGGTAATATGCATCTTTTTAAATTTCACAGAGGATTATATGATTTTTTTTTTTTTTTTTAATCACAGGGACTTATTTATCATATGGGGTAATAAGAATTTTACCCTTTTAAATTAACTATTACATATAAGATGCTCGAACAAACAAACCTAAGTTCGGCCAAAACACATTGAAAATATAAGCAAAATTATTTAGTGTTCAACTTGATGTTGGAAAATTATTAATTATATCAGTTTAATCTAATTTATCTTTCACAGTTTACAATGTTTATAACTTGGAGACCGGACTGCTCCAGAGATAAAATGCGAAAGAGGTACCATAGTTTGGGCAACTTTGCGATTTAGGTACCGTACCTTTCAAAATAGCAGATTTCATACCATAAGTTATGAAAAATTGCAGATTTGATACCACAGCTCATGTTTGAAATCTCTTTTCATGGCTAATCTTTTAAAAATCTCATTTTAGCCCCAAAAAGGTTTGATTTTCGCAGATTTAGTCCCCTTGATTGTAAAACTCTAAACAGATATATTAGGCTGGAAGACCTTACGATCTAATCAGTTACTAAGTTCATCCTGAAAAGGAATTCTTAGATCTGAGATCGAAGAGGATACAACGCCAAAGTATCTAAATGAGTTGTACATTCACCACGCTTGAAAATGGTATCAGAGCCTAGGTTTATTGAAGAAATATGGTTAATATTATATTTAGATATTTTTCCACTAACGGAGGAGACCTTCCAAGAGAAAATGGAACCGAACGAAAGTTCGAGTTACAATGACAACAGGGAATATTTCCAGATTCTGGAAAATCAGAGAAAGAATGTCCTTCGGGAAATTCTGTACAAATGTGACCATGGTCCATACAAAGGTCCATGTAAGATGAAAGCAGCTCCTCGGACTCCCGAGGAACCACAGAAAGGGGATCCAATAGAGATAAACCCGGAGTTTGACCCAGAAGGACCCAGACATTTACGAGTCCTACTGGAAGTTCCAGGACAGGTGGTAAAGCGTTTGCAGACCACTGAGATCAACGGACCAATTCCAGCCCGGAGGAACGGAAAAGGTCAATACCTACACCAATATCTCTCTAAAAATTATGATTAGAGGTGTTAATTGGAAGGAGATCGAGGCCGATACCTCGAAAATCTCTCAAGATTTGAGGGAAATCCAAAAGACGGTCCAAGACTATGGACATAGGTTATCTAACGTACCTATGAAAGTAGACTCCTTGTGCCACAAGACGGATGAGATTCTTAAGATCCTCCCAGATCTACACAAGAATCTTATAGATCTGAAGACAGAAGTTGCAGATCTAAGAAGAAACCAAAGGGACAAACCTGAATCATCCATATCCAGACAAGAACGGATCAGGGATGCCCTTGGGACGGTACATCTTCTACACCAGAAGGGGAAGGCAAAGGAGATCCCGAAGCCAAAGACTCGGGATGAACAGATCCAGGAGATCCTTAACTCCATAAAATAATGGAGGTAACCAGAGCGGATCTATCGGATCTACAAGAACTGGCTGAATCATTTTCCCAACTAGGGATTGTGGATTTAGTCAATATTCACACCAATGAAATAACTCCAGCACTACCACCACCGCCGAGGGGAGCACATGTTCCAATGAAGCTCCACAAGATCACCCGATGAGGGAAAGTGCAGATTTCCACACAAACACAACACCGACGTTTGTGGAACCAGACTCCGAGAGAATCCAGGAGAAATCCTAGGAGAGCACCTGAAAACACACCTTGGGCAAGAACGATGCTTCAGCCCTTACATCCATATGGTGCTGTTCTAAATCTGGATGTTATCGACTTCCGAAACATGGAGAAGCTGATAGACGAATGGGTAGCAGCCATAAAGATTGCGGCAACTATCTTAGAACTCGACAAAGAAAACTTCATCAAATTAGTGGAGTTGAGTTTAGAGGGTTCTGTGAAGATCGGATGGGATAATACCCCAGCTGATACTAAAGCCAGTATCCTTTCCGGAGATTCCAAAAGTGCAATTGCGGATCGGCTAGGAAGGCTTATCAAGATACACTTCATCGGAGATGGATACTTCGAAGAAAGTAGAACAGAAAAGGCTAGAGAAAATACACAAGCTCTTTTCAGCCTTGAACTAAGGAGTATTTGCGCAGTAGATGAATATATCTATTGGTTTCGTAAATATTTCTTTCAGAGTGGAGTAGCAGTGGATGTTGCAGCTCCAATGTTCTTTGCTAAAATCTGTAGTCCATGGAGGGAAATGTTGATACAATCATACAAAGTACCGAGGGACAGATGGATTCAGTAGCAAGGAGAATGTCTTTCCTCAAAGACAAGTTGAAGGATTGGTGTTATCAGGCATCCCTCCAGAAAAACATGAAACGACTGAGAGGTACAATTAAACGAACTCCTCTCTGTTGTGATAATAACGATTTTCCTACTATTTAGGAGAATCAGGTGAGTCGAGGAAAAGGAGGAAACACAGGAGTGATCTATACTCCAGGAATCCTAGAAGAACTCCTTTCAGGCGCAGATCATGGTGGTCCAAAACCAAAGCCAGAACATACAAATCTGGGCAACGGAGTGGACCAACAAGGGTTCATCCCAAGGATCTAGACGAACAGATACAAGATCCACCGGACGAAACCCCTACGAAGAGAACTTTCAGACGGGCCCATACCCGAACTAATGAAAGTTTCAAGGACTGCAACTGCTGGACATGTGGAGCAAGAGGACATATCGCTCCAGACTGCCCGCAGAAACGTGGTGAAATCAGAAAATTTGAAGCCACGGATGACATATTAGACGCGGTCTACTATGGTGAATTGGTACCAATATACCAATTTGAAGATCTTCCTTCAGACGAAAGTGTCTATGAGGAGGAAATGGTGACTGAGTCGGATGGATCTTCAATCGAGTCAGAATAGTCACGATGAGGAAGATAGGCTTCAGACCTCTGAAAGCCTGTCAGGATTCTTTTCCAGAATGACGGTGTCAAACAAAACTATGGAAAGAATCATGCGTCAAGACTCCAACCTTAGTCCATATGATGGATTCAGAATTGGAGGAATCGGTAAAGTCCTCAACCAGATAGGACTAAACCAAAGGAAACATCACATAATCTACAAAGTAAGTTCAGGTGAGTTTGCTATTCCATGAATTTACTGGTAATGTGAATGGAAATGCAGCTTATTTCCTAAGAAGAAATTCTTGAAGAATTAAGTAGGATGTAAGAAGAGAGAG